>CM052542.1:124776408-124844429 GCA_028533065.1 Trachops cirrhosus
GCATATCGTGCCTACCTGTATTAAAGTACTAATCGCACTATAGCAAAAGGTAGATTTAATTTCTGAAATCCCCAGTCTGGAAGCAGGAATGGGTGGGTCATCCCTCTCTACATTGCCTCTGCACAATGCAGGTTGGAGGACAGGAAATTTTTTGTAAACACATGTTGATTAACCAAGCAAAATAAGACCATCTTCCTTGACTTTCCACACACCAAGGTGAGGACCATGTCTCTGTTTCCATCGCTCTCTCTTCTTCTCCTGAGTGTGGTGACAGCATCTTGCTCAGAAACAGAACCCTTTGAGAACTCCAAGAAGACCTGTCCTGTGAATACCTGTTGTTGTCCAGGCCTCAACGGCTTCCCAGGCAAAGATGGGCGTGACGGTGCCAAGGGAGAAAAGGGAGAACCAGGTACAGCTGGGGCTGTTTCGTCTGTGTGACTCTTGACCTTCCAGACAAACTGCCTGGAGATGAAAGAGCACTGTCCTATTTATGCAGGTTGCATTTCTCTCAACTATACATTATAATTCCAAACAGATACAGCTCTGACTCTCTGGCATCCCAGTCTTCCACACAGGAGTAGGTAACAGGTGGTTGTCCTGGCTGCTCAGGGAGTTTTTCTTGTGACAGGCCATCCCAAGGGATGTGGGAGGATTTTATTCTCTGGGTCAGTGGAAGTAGTGATTCAGAAAGTTGGGCCTGGATTAATGTCTCTTTTGTCCTGGGAAGGGATTGAACATCAAACTCTTGGAGAAATAAAGCAAAACACAGATACTAATGGATGGTTCTTTCATCTTCCAATAGGCCAAGGGCTCAGAGGTGTGCAAGGTCCTCCTGGAAAGTTGGGGCCTCCAGGAAACCCAGGGCCCCCTGGGTCACCAGGAAGAGTAGGCCAAAAAGGAGATCCTGGGAAATGTCCAAGTAAGAAGCTAACCTCAACTACTACCTTGAGGGCATCCAGTGTCCTGTGACTTTTAGTTCCAGGTGGGAGATGTCCCTACTCCTGCTGCTTCACAGAAAGATACCCAACTCTGCTTCCTGACCCAGCACCCTCAGCCCTGTCCAAGGGATTCCTACCAGTTCCTAAGTACAGACTTGCAGACCCTCCAGGCCCACTTCCTCACCAGGCACCCTCTGAAAGAGCTGGGCCCTCGCTTTCCTTTAGTTGACACAATGTGAGGCTGTGGTCCAAAAGGGAAAAAATAGACCACATATGTGCTGGGTGTATTATGTTTGTTTTCACAACAGCAGTATATGCATGGTATGTCAGTTATCCTTCACTTCATGTGGAAAAAACCAACAAAGCCATTTATTTAAATAACAATTCTGTGAATCTGCTAAGTGATTTCCCTGGTGATCTCAGCTGGACCCACTCTTGTGTCTGTGGTCAGCTGATGACCAGTGGTCTCACTTACGTTTGGCTGTTGTTTACTTGTTGGCTGGAGTGATGAGGGTAATTGACCCACAGGTCTCTCATCCTCCAACAGGCTAGCCCAGATTGTTCACACAGAATTCATTACAAGATTCCCAATATACATTATTGCTTCTGTCACATTCTACTGGTACAACAATCACAAGGCTGGCCCAGATGCGGGGAGTGGGGAAATAGACTCCCTTTCTTAACTAGAGAAGGTGCCCCATGTTGAGGCCATGTTTACCATCTATCACACATGACCGGCCTCATGTCCTCCCCCTTGAATAATGTGCAGCTCACAGATATCTTGGAGTACTGATTAACAGGACAAACTGGGAAAAACAAACACACAAAAAACAACAACAAAAACAAAACCTCCCTAAAGACAAAACCTAGCAATCTTTTCAGTCAAGATACACCAGCACAGAATAATTCCCCAAGAGATTTCTTTTTTATTCATGATAGAGCTGTTTACTTGAAAAACAATTAGTGAGTACCTGGGGTATGGAGTGCCGTCATGGCTAGGTCATCTGGGAGCACACGTGTACGTGTGTGTGTGTGTGTGAAGTGCCTTTAAGTACATTCAACAGATGATGAGTGATGTTTGGGGCTGGATGGAAATAGAGATACTGTTCCTTCTTTTCTTCTTAATACTTTTTATTTCCCTCCAAAGAACACATATCAATGTATAAGAAATTTTTTTTAATTTTGAAAAAAGCATTCTACCTGCTTGTAGTTGTGAAATCCCTCACCAATATTCTTTCACTGCTTCAATTTTCCAGATTGTGACAATGACATGGCTGCTTCAGAAAGAGAAGCTCTGCGGATGGAATTGAATAGTATCAAAAAGTGTAAGCCCTCTCTCTTACATTTCAGGTGGCTTGCAGTTTAGGAAGGTGCAAGGTAAATATTTATTAAAAACATAATTTTCTAGTACCTGAATAAATGTTTCTCATATTGTGATCTCATAAATTTTTTCCAACCTTTCAGTAGAAATAGAAGTTAAGAGAAATCAAATAACTTGCTGAAATGCACAGAGCCAGCAAGTGGCAGAGATAGTTGATACATCGAAGTTAGTCTGACTCCAGGGCCCATGATCCTGTACTGCTGACATTCAGCGAGTGTACGTGTCCCTGTAAACGGGACCTGTTCCTCTTCCCCTTTGTTACGCTGGTGCTGAGACCAGATAGTGGGGCCTCTCCTGTTCCTTCTATGCCCCCTTGGCCTCAGGCAAATATTCTCCGACATTTTTCTTTATTCTCAAGTTACCATTGCGGTAAAATTCAGAATTACCAATAACATATGTTCTAGAACTCTTATCCAGAAAAAACAAAGGCCTGTGTTCCAGTCTGTCCTCAGGTTAGGTTTGCCAGATTTCACACATAAAAGGACACCTCGTTAAATTTGAATTTCAGGTAAAGAACAACTAATTTTTCTTTTTTTTACTATAAGTATGTCCCCAACATTGCCTGGGAGATACTCATAATAAAAATTTCCATTGTTTACCTGAATTTCAAGTTTAACTGCACATGCTATATTTCATGTGGCAATGCTCCTCTAGAAGCCTTTAGTCAGGAAAACACCTTGGGCTGGGCTTACAGACAAGCCTGCGTCACCCACATTTTTCCCCCTTTAGTGCTGGCCTTCCTTCTGGGCAAACAAGTCGGAAAGAAGTTCTTCTTCACCAATGGTGCAAAGATGACCTTTGAAGAAGTGAAGGCTCTGTGCTCCCAGTTCCAGGGCTCGGTGGCCACCCCCAGGAATGCTGAAGAAAACAAGGCCATCCTGGACATCATCAAAGAAGAGGCCTTCCTGGGCATCACAGACGTAGAGACCGAAGGTAATTTTGTGGATCTGGCAGGACAGAGCATTACCTACCAAAACTGGAATGCTGGTGAGCCCAACAACGCTGGCTCTGGGGAAGACTGCGTGATCATTCTGATGCAGGAGGGCAAGTGGAATGACGTCGCCTGCTCAGTCTCCCTTGTGGCAGTTTGTGAGGTCCCTGTCTAAGGAGGCATGTTCCTCAGGCCCTCCTGTCCTCAATCTCATCTCAAGCCCACATTTGCTTTAAAAATAAATCTGTGCCAATTTTGCCATACCCAGCCTTGATTTGCCCCTTTGTGAAGAATCAAAGAAAATGAGAACAGTGGGCTGAAGGGCGGGATGTGGAGGTGAGAGGTGAGAAGAAAGTGCAGGGGTGCAGTGGGAGTTTCTCATTCAGACCCAGTTGCTAATAATAATCACTAACAACAACAACAACAAAATCATAACAGTGGTGGTAAGTAGTAGTAGCAATAGATAACATATTTACTGATACGTAAACATATATTTACTGATAGTAACATAAGTACTGATAACATATTTTAATGTTTCTTAGGACTCAGACCCTATATTATACACCTTATACTAATAATCTATATTATTCATATAGTCTATATAATATTAGTATAATTTATATAATATGATTTTTAATTAGGCTACACACTTGTTCAGGGGTGTTAGCTTGCTAAGGTATTGTATGAAAATAAAATGGATTTATTTTTCCACTTACCATAAACCCCAGTGTCCTGGTGAGCCCTCCTTTCTCTCTGGGTAGAGAGCTCCACCAATTACATCCCCCAGCCTAATTCCACAGCTTGTGGCTGGTCTCAGGTATGAACAGGATCTATCTTGTTGCTTTCTTTCTGAAATATATCTTATTTTCTTTTAAATGAGCTACTAATCTATGTAAAGAACGTAAATCTTAAGTGAACTAGTAAACAAATTCTTCTAAGTACCTTCTAGGTCAAGATGCAGGACATTTCTAGCATCCTAGAAGCCCCTTCATAACTCTCCTGATTCACAAGGTAAAATCTATTCTGACCTCTATTACAATACATTAAGTTTGTCAACTTACAAACTTCACATAGATGGAATCATACATACATACATACTGTATTAGGGTTTTTTTTTTATTCAAAATTAGGTCTGAGAATTTCATTCATGTTGTTACATTATAGTGATAGGTTCTTCATTTTTGTTGTCATGTAGGGTTCCACTGTATGAATATACCTCAGTTCTATTTTTAAGGAACTCTTGGTCTGCTTCCAGTTTTTGACCATTAAAAAAAAAACTCATGAAAATTTCCGTACTTGTCTTCTGGTGGACATAGGCACTAATTTCTCCCGGTTATCTACCCAGGAGTAGAATTGGTGGGCCGCGGGGTAAGCATGTGTTCAGCTTTAATAGAAGCTGCCAGAGTTCCAAAGCGACCAGATGGATTTACACTCCCACCAGCCATGTGTATCAGCTGTAGTCGCTCTGACTACTTGTGAGGAGTTGGTATTTTCAGTTCTTTTAATGTTGGCCATCCCTGTGGGTATAAAGTGATATTTCACAGTGGCTTTATGCTCTGTGTCCATGACATATAATATGTTGAACTTTTTGATCAGCTTTTGGCTACTTGGATATCTTCTTTTGTCAAATCTTTTTGTAATTTGATTAATTAAGTAGCCAGTATCTTTCTTTTTTTAATAGATTTTTTTAAAAAAGTATTTAATTTTAAAGAAGGGAAGCGGGGAAGAAAGAGGGAAACATCAATGTGTGGTTGCCTTTTGAGCACTCCCTACCGGAGACCTGGCCCACATCACAGGCATGTACCCTGACTGGGAATCAAATCGGCGACCTTTTGATTTACAGGCTGGTGCTCAATCCACTGAGCCACACTAGCCAGGGCAGCCAGTATCTTTCTTATTGATTTGTAAGAATTATTATTATATTTTGAATATAAGTCCTTTTTGTTTATATGTTTCACAAATAGTTTTCAAGTTTATGACTTGCTCCCAGTATTGACTTTTGATGAACAGAGTTCTTAATTTTATCAAACTCCAAAGTATCAATATGTTCCTTCAAATTTAGTACTTTTTATGTCCTGTTTAAAAAATCTTTGCCTAGTGCAAAAATCATAAAGATAATCTTATATTTTTAATAGCTTACTGCTAAACCTTCTAGTTATCCCTTTAGAAATCTACATGATACAGTAATACTATTGTTGGAAAGACAATTCTTCTTCCATACCCAATGAACTAGAATAGTACCTTTTTATAAATTGTGTATGTGTGCATCTATTTCTGGGCTTTCTATACTATTCTACTTCTTTAGTTGTTGATGCATGTGCCATATACTACATTATCGCAGTTACTGCGCTACTAAAATAGAAAACTATATGTGTTAGTGTATGTCTTCTAGCTTTGTTCTTCTTCAAGATTGCTTTGGTTTTCCTTAATTATTTGCATTTCCATATACATTTTAGAACAAACTTTTCAATTCACACAAAAACCTGATCAGTTTCTATTGGGACTGCATTGATCCTTTTCATCAATTTATGCAGAATTGACAACTAACTTGAGTCTCCAATCAATGATCGCAAAATAATTCTTCTTTTAACTAGTATTTCTTTAATTTCTTTTGTGTTTGAAGTTTTTAATTTGGAGGTCTTAAATATCTTGTTTTGGTGGTTTTAAAAATAAGATGATTTTAATAAGTTTTATTTTCTACTATTTGTAATTATTTTTACAAAAATACAATTAATTTTGTAATATGATATTATTGTCAGTAACCTCAATACATTCATTTCTTAATTCTAAAAATTTGTGAATTCTCCTGGATGTTCTATATACATAATAATATAATCTGAAATTGTGGAGTTACTTTTTTCTTTCCAATTGTTACATCTTTTTTTTTTCCTTGTTTTATTATACTGGTTATCAACCTTAATGCAGTATTGAACAGAACTAGTGAGCATCCTTACCTGGTTCATTAAGATGACTTTATTTTATTTGAGTTATTAAGACAATCTTCATCTTATTAAAAGTTTCATATTCATATTTAACTCAACTCTCTTCTCTTCCTACTTACCCCTTTGTGCAGTGGCTTTTACATGAGTATAGAGTCTTACTTTCTATCACCCCATGCATGCTTCCTTGAATAGAGTTTTTAGGTGCTGAAAGGAGGGATGAT
This sequence comes from Trachops cirrhosus, assembly GCA_028533065.1. Taxonomy (NCBI): domain Eukaryota; kingdom Metazoa; phylum Chordata; class Mammalia; order Chiroptera; family Phyllostomidae; genus Trachops; species Trachops cirrhosus. Next base: position 124,782,822 of record CM052542.1, read on the forward strand.
TCTGAAAATGAATAGTTGTGCTGGCTACCTGTTCTTTCTCTGTCTTTATCACCACTGACCTTGCTCCTTGTCAGTAGATCCCCTAGGGATGGATGGCATCTCAAACTAACTTGCTGAAGATGAGATCAATCCCCATTCCCCTTCACATAGCTGTCCCCTTTGAAAATGCCCCATACCTGAAAGCTGCTCTACTTCGTCTTCAGTGACACGTAACCATGCCCAAAAATAATCCTAACACTCAAAGGATTAATATTTGTTGACCTTGAGAAAATCCAAGTACCCCCAAAAGTAGTTCCTGGAGATGTGCTCAATTATTTAAGTTCTGGCAGCATTGAATCTCCTCAGTGGAAGATTTTAAAGTCAACAGAAATTACTTGGAGAAATCTGAGCTGATGGGCTTTGTTGAAAGAAAGTCAGATGCCCTGGTTAGTGTGGCTCAGTGGACTGATTGAGCACAGGCCTGAAAACCAAGGGGTCGCCAGTTCAATTCCCAGTAAGGGCATATGCCTAGGTTGCGGGCCAAGTCCCCAGTAGGTGGCATGTGAGAGGAAACCACACATGAATGTTTCTCTCCCTTTCTCCCACCCTTCCTCTCTCTCTAAAAATAAATAAATAAAATCTTAAAAAAAAATAAAATCAGATCACTTCCTAATTTAGGAGTCAAATAATTGATAGAAACAATAAACATTGTATAATTTTAGTCACTCAGTTCCCAGGTACAATACTGATGGGTTGCTAAGGACACTTCTGCTATTGTGCTAAACTTCCAGAGAGCACCAGAGCACTCACAGAAAATGGAAAGACAAGGAAATGAAGTGTTTCAGAATATGAGTTCTCCAGTCAGGCCTATCCAAACTGGATTCACAGTTCTAACATTTACTGGCAATGTGACATTGAATCAGTTACTTAACTTCTCTGTGTCAAGCCATTTATTTGCAACTGGGAGAAAATAATGATCCCTATTACATAAGAATTATTGAGACAATTAAATAAATTAATACCTTCAAAGTGTTTAGTAGAGGGCCAGATGCTACAGGTTAAGTCTTAATCGACTCAGTCATATTTCTAGGTATATTTTTCAGTGAGATTATATGGTTGGTTATATCACAGATAACATTTATTGATTTTTGAAAATTAAATCTACCTTGCTGTCATGGACTAAAGTGCACTTGGTCACATTTTGTCCTTTGTATGCACTGCAGGAATTGATTTGCAAATAGTTGAGAAAATTTGCAACTATGTTTATCACACATATTTACTATTTTTCCCCCAAAATACCTTGCTATAGGTTTTGGTACCAGTGCTATGGTAGCCTCATAAAATTAGCTGGTGTTCTCAGGTTTCCTATTCTCTGAAATAACGTGTGTAAAGTTATGACTTAATGTTAGAGAACTTCACCAGTGAAGTCATCTTGGAATGAATGGTGTTTTCTTTCTGAAAAGGTTTTTAATTTCTGTTCTATTTCCTTAAGATCTGTATTTATTCATTTTTCCTGTGTCTTTCATGCAGTTTTCCGAAATTGTGCTTTCTCAATAAATTTATCCATTTCATCTTATTTATTAAACATAGTGGCATAAAGTTGGGATTTAATTTACTGTTATTTTTCTTTTTCAGTTTTTTAATTAATTGATTATTAATTAATTAATAATTATAATTAATTTATTAATTATATTGATTATGCTACTACAGTTATCTGAATTTTTCCCCCTTTGCCCACCTCCACCCAGCACTCCCAACTCCCTCAGGCAATCCCCACACCATTGTTCATGTCCATGGATCATGCATGTAAGTTCTTTGGCTACTCCATTTTCTATACTCCACTTTATATCCCCAGGGCTATTCTGTAACTACCTATTTGTACTTCTTTATACCCTCACCACTTCACCCATTCCCTCACACCCAGTGAGGCTACCATCAAAACGCTCTCCATATCCATGATTCTGTCTCTGTCCTTCTAGTTGCTTAGTTTGTTTGTTTGTTTCTTAGATTTAGTTGTTGATAGATATGTATTTATTGCTATTTTATTATTCATAGTTTTGATCTTCTTCTTTCTCTTATATAAGTCCCTTTAATATTTCAAATAATACTGTTTTGGCAATGATGAACTCCTTTAGTATTTTTCTTGTCTGAGAAGCTCTTTATCTGACCTTTGATTCTAAATGATAGCTTTGCTGGTAGAGCAATCTTGGCTATAGATCCCTGCTTTTCATCACTATGAATATTTCTTTCTAGTCCCTTCTAGGCTGCAAAGTTCTTATGAGAAATCATCTGACAATTTTATGGGAACTCCCCTGTAGTTAACTGACTTCTTCTTTCTTGCTTCTTTTAAGATTCTCTCTTTATCTTTAACCTTTGGCATTTTAATTATGAGGTGTCTTAGAGTGGGTTCCTTTGTATCTGTCTTCTTTGGGATTCTCTGTGCTGCCTGGATTTGCACATCTCTTCCCTTCACCAAATCAGGGAAGTTTTCTTTCATTATTTTTTCAAGTTGATTTCCAATTTCTTGCTTTTTTTCTTCTCCTTCTGGTACCCCGATGTTGCAGATGTTTCAGTGCTTGAAACTGGCCTGAAAGCTGCTTACACATCCTTGTTTTATTGGATTCTTTTTTCTTCTGGTTATTCTTATTAGTTGTTTTTGCTTCCCTATGTTCCCAAACATCGATTTGATTCTCAGCTTCATCCACTCTATTGCTGTTTCCCTGTAAATTGTTCTTTATTTCCATTAGTATATCCTTCGTGTCTGACTGGATCTTTTGCATGCTGTTGAGGTCCTCACTAAGTTCCTTGAGCATCCTTATAACCACTGTTTTGAACTCTTTATCTGATAGACTGCTTATCTCCATTTTGTTTAGTTCTTTTTTGGAGTTTTGACCTATTCTTTCATTTGGGCCATGTTTCTTTATCTCCTCATTTTGGCAGACTCCTTGTGTTTGTTTCTATGTAGAACTGCTATGATTCCTTGTCTTGGTGTCACGGCTTAATGTAGTAGGTGTCCTGTAGGGTCCAGTGGCACAGTCTTCCCTATAACCCAAGCTGGGGACTTGAGGTACGCCCTTCATGTGGGCTGAATACACCCTCCTCTTATAGTTGACCTTTGGTTGCTGTTGGCAGGTGAATGGAAGAGAATTACCCAGGCCAGTCAGCTGCAAGTACTGGCTATGACCACTGACCATTAACCTTAGCCCTCTGTGGAGGATCAGCTGTGCAGGGGAAGAGTGACATGGTCTGTAGCTGTCTTTCAGTTTGGGAGAAAGGTAGACAGAGGCCATTTCTGTTCCCCCAATTCCACCTTGATGCCAGACACATCACTTCCTCCCTTTATGTGACTGGTGCCTTTCAAGCTGCTACCCTGGTGCTAGAGTTCAGAGGGAGTAAGTCTGAATAAGTTTGTATGTGGGTTCTTTAAGAGGAATTACTTGGGACTCTAGAAGTTTCTTCTACTGACTCAATCTCTGCTGTTTTTTGCAGCCAGAAGTATGGGGATTTATCTTCCTGGCACTGGAAACCTGGGTTGGGGGGCCTGTTTTTGGGCTGAGACTCCTCAATCCCAGGATATCCCCCCTGAATTTGTATATACCTTATGTGGATGTGGGACCAGCTTGTTCCACATCTGTCCCTGCTAGCAGTCTGGATGGATGTGGTTTCTTTAATTCTGTAGTTGCTGGACTTCCATTCAATTAGATTTCTGATAGTTCTGAATGATGGTTGTTCTATATTTTAGCTCTAATTTTGATGTGGTTGTGCGAGGAGGCAAGCCACATTTACCTATCGTTCTTTTTCTAACTTCTTTTAACTGACACTTAGAGAATTGATCTTCTATCTTTCTTCTTTTCTAATATATTCATTAAAAGTTATATATTTACATTTAAAGACAGTTTTGGCTGCATTCCATAGGTTTTGATAACATTTAGCTTTTGTCCCCATCATTCAATTTAAAATATCTTATGATTTTCAGTTTATACATAGGCTTTTTCCGAATGTGTTGTTCAATTCCCCAATATTTGGTGATCTTAAAAATTACCTTTCAGTAAATAATTTACAGCTTCATTCTACTGTGGCCAGAAACATACTTTGTATAAATTCATCCATTTGAAATTTATTAAGACTCACTTTAAAGTCTACCTTATGGTTGAGAATGGTAAGTATATTTTGTGCAAATGAAGTAATGTGTCTTCACTTAATAAGGGAATCATAGGTCAGGTTATTTAACTTGTCAAATCCTCTATATTCTCACTAATATTTTGCCTTTTTAAATTACTGAATGATGAATATTAAAATATTCAACTATGATTATATATTTGTCTATTTCACATTTTATTCTGTCAATTTTTTTTCTATGTTGAAGCTATATTACTATGTACCTACAAATTTAGGATTATTATAACTTTGTTTTTAATCCTTTTTTATGATGAGATACCTCTCTTTATTTCTAGTAATTGTCTTTCATTAAAGTGTCCTTTGACAGATATTAATTCCCCAGCTTTCTTTTTTTAAATATATTTTATTGATTATGCTATTACAGTTGTCTCATTTCCTCTCCTTTATTTCCCTCCATCCTGCACCACTCCCCACTCAGTTCATGTCCATGGGTCGTACATATAAGTTCTCTGGCTTCTCCATTTCCCATACTATTCTTAACCTCCCCCTGTCTATCTTGTACCTACCATTTATGCTTCTTATTCCCTATACCTTTTATCCCCAGTTTTCTTTTGTTTAACGTTTGTATGCTCTGTATTTTCCCACATTTAGATTTACCTATTTCTTTTCTTATATTCAGAGTGTTTCTTTTATTAGCATATGGTTGGCTTTTTCTGAAAATTTAGTTTGACCATCTAAACTGGTTTTATGGCTCTATCATTTAATGGTTATGTGATCTTGAGCTAGACTTTTATTGAATAGTTTAGTTCATACACATTTAATTTGATTACAAATGTAATTGGGTTCAAATATAACATTTTTGTTATTTTCATTAGTTCCATCTGTTCATTGTTTATTTATTTCTTCTTTCCTGCTTTATTTTAGATTAATCATTTTTAATTTCCATTTCATTTTGTCTTTTTGATATTTCAACACACAATTTTACATTACTGTTTCAGTGCTTATTCAATAGAGTACAAAAGGCTTCTTTGTCTTATTATATGTAGTGTCCCTTGGATTCATATGCAAATACCTCCCAAACAATGCGCAGACATCACTACAGTTTCACTACTTCTCCTCTCCTTCTGCTTTATGTTCTGTCGTTGTTACATATGCATAAGTTCCATAGTAAATTATTGTTGTCTTTGCTGTATAAACAGTTAATGTTTCAGCTTGTACACTTTCTAGAGCTCTTTATTCCTTCCTACAGTGTAGCGCTTTCACTTAGGATAATTTCTTTCAGTGTGAACAACTTCTTTTCAAATTTTCCACTTGCCAGAATTTCCCTATGTAACTACAACAGTATTGTAATTTTTCTCCCCACTTCCCCCAGTATATTTCTCTGGTGGACTGAGGCTAATCTCAGCTCTTGCCCAGAATGCCTCCAAAGAAAAAAATAGCTAGCAATAATCAGCTCACATTGGAAGCACTATTCAAAATTTAGAAGTGTTTACTTGGTTTTCAGGGCTTTACTGCACTCTGATGTGGTTAAAATATGGTTTGGGTAATTTTTTGGCCTTTTCTAATTATGATAGTGGGAGCATTGGCCTCCTGTAACCTACTCTATCCAATCCAGTAGCAGAAACCCCATTATCCACATCATTCTTTAATTCAATCTATCAAAAAAAATTATTGATAAATTTAGAGGACTATTCTCTTTTCTTGCTGCCTCTTTGTTTACTATGTTTAAAAGAAAGATAGCATTTTGATTATATAAAAAATAATACATTCAGATTTCTAGTTTCTATTTTGACATGTAAAGGGCTTGTAAGTCTTACTTCTATCCTCACAACCACATCAAAAAAAAAAGCCAAATAAACAGAAAATTAATGACTTTTCTTACATCCCTTAGAAAATTGGGTTCACTAGGCTGTTTAAAGATGAAATCCCTGTCCCTCTGTAGTAATTAAGACTGAAGAATTTAATTTAATTCTTCCTGATGCTCTATGGTCTCCCTTTTCATTTCCTGACTCTGTTCAGGCTGAGCTGGAAGACTCTCACTGCCTCGGCAACCCAGCCCAGGCCCCTTGGTCCTCGAAATGAAGGCAGCCCCTTCAAGCCCTTCCAAATCAGGGCTTGTACATCCCCAACTTCCTGTGCTCCATCATCCATACTTTCAGAGGTTGAAATGACACGTGGAAACGTTATAGGCCACATCTACCAGCATAAGAACATTCCAAATGGAATGGTCCTACTCTCTGTTACCTGCTGAGAACCTTGGTGGCAACATGGGAACAGCAAACGGAGGCTGAAACATAGGGAGGAAGCTCAGGAAAGACCTCTCGAACCTATTTCACCATGGTCACACCCCATCAGGGCCAGTGCCTGGCCTACACTCTGTGAATTTAAATATGTTTGGGGTAAATCCTCCACTTTGTGGTTATTTTTAGCTTAAAATCATAGGGAAAAGTCAGCTTCTTCAAATAACACCTCCTCTCACAATGAGAGGCTCTTGAGATGATCTAACATTTGCGAAAAGGTAACATATTACCTTCTGAGACATCAGGTTTTCTATGTTATGCCACCTTTCCCATCTGACCCTTCACCTATATTTAAAATCTCCTGATCCCAACTTTCTCTTTCCAAGCCAAATTATGGCAAAGGGTCCTCCCACAAACAGTCTCCACTCCCTCTAATGGGTAGGACATCCCACATGTAGCATCAGGTGACCCTCCCAGTAAAGTTTATAGTCCCACCCTCAGGCACAATGTCTTGCCTTCTCTTCCTGAACTACTCAGCCACTGCTGCTTCCTCCCCTTCTGTAGTTCTCTAGGCCCACTGGGTCCTCCACCTTGTGGAGGCTCCCTCTCCTCCACACTGGTGTCTGCTGGAGAGGGTACTGAAGCCTGTGTCTCCAGAGCCCCTGGGGAGGACCAGCAAGCTTTCCTCTGTGGGGGTCGTCCCCAAATCTGCTCTCTTGCAGCTTTGAATTATCAAAGCCACAGATAACTTGCACTCTTTGACATCAAAAACATTCTTTTCTGTCACATTGTTTTTTGTTTGCTCTTCCTCCCTTCTTCCTTTCTTGATTGTCTCCTTTTCTTTCAAATTACATTCTTTCCTTTCCTTTTCTTTATTACATAAGACATAGAAAGAACCCTGGTTTACATTAAAGCAATGTTGTTTGTGATTTGGAGTTAGGCAACATTGTCTCAGATGCCTAACTCCAAGTCACAAACAACATTGTCTCAGATCACAGGAATCAGTAATCATTAAATAAGAAAATAATAAATTAAGTTTCATCAAAATGGAAGATTAGTTTAATTCCTTAATAAGAAAACATATAGATGCATCATATTCCAGAGAAAATATTTGCAAAATGCAAATCTGTCAAAACACACCCAGGACACAGAAATAGCTCCTTAAACTCTGTAATAAAAAGACAAAACTGGGCAGGGATACTCGGGGACCAAAGGGTGAGAAATGAAGCCCAGGGTGGGACGGTCTTATATCTTTGCTCAGAAATTCACACTCCTTGATATTGTAGGTTGAGTTGTGTCCCCCAAAAGACATGTTCAAGACATGTTCTAGAACCTGTGAATGAGAGCTTATTTGGAAATAGGGTCTTTGCAACCTGAATGAAGTTAAGATGATGATATAATGAATTAGGGTGGGAGCTACCCCACTGACTGGTGTCCTTATAAGAGGAGGTGAGATTGGACAGAGAGCAAAGAAGACACACAGAGCACATTCCATGTGACCCCGGAGGCCGAGAATGAAGTGATCTGTCAACAAGCTAAAGAATGCTAAGGATTGCCAACCACCACCAAAGTTAGGAAAGGTTGCTAAAGAGATTCTGCCTAAGAGCCCAAAAGGAGGAACTGATCCTGCAGCCACCTCGATTTGGACTTCAAGCCTCCAGAACTGAGAAAGAATAAAGTTCTGTTATTTTAAGCTACCTGGTTTGTGGTGATTTGTTACAGCAGCCCTAGGAAGTGAATATACTTGGCACTTGAGATACTCTTTCTAGTCCTTCTAGTGTTCACAGGACAATAGACTATACAACATGTTACCCGGTGAATCACCTCCTGAGCTTCAAATCTTGCAGTGGGAGAGAGAGGGGAATGGAGGTGGTGTTGAGGGGAGGGAAGGAAGGAGGGAAGGAGAGAGAAAGGGAGAGAGAAAGAAAGGGAGAGAGACAGAAAGAGAGAGAGAGAAGACAGATATTTTGTTATTTCTTATTGTCACCCAGAAGGAAAATCTGTCAGGTACTTTCCAGGACCTCTGGAAATACTCATTCCCAGTCCAGGGATCACATTCAGCCCTGGATTTGATCACAGTTAAGGATCATGCCCACCAGAATTTAAGAGAAGGGAGTGGGCTACTATGGCATTTGTGATTCAAGAGCTAGAATCTGCCAGCACCCATTAGGATCATGGCCATTTGGACTTTGATTGCACGTGGGGATGTTTCCAGTGGACTGAAGAGCAATCTGAACAAGGAGCTGCAGGCCATCCTCAGGCAGACATTAGGCTTTTAACAATAAGTGAGGGGGAGCTTTGCAGCCCATGGAGGCCATGTAGCCCCACAGAAGAACTCGGTCATTACAACCAAAGTGAGTAGTGCAGAGTCTGCTGGAAGAGGGACAGAGAGACAGAGATGTTCATAATTTAAAACTTTATAGAGGACAGAATCAAGAAGGGGAAAGAAATGAGTAAATTCCAGTCACAGTGAAAGTAAAAGTAATTTCTGGGAGATATTATGTGCCACATTTTGTTCTGAGAAGCTTGGCATCATGGAGCCTTGCATCATATAACATCTTTTACAAATGAGGAAAAGAGAATCTGAAGGTTGAGATACTCGCAGAGAGTACACAGTCAGTATGAGGTAGCTTTAGGGAGTTGCAAATTCAGATATTACTCCAAATTTAACTCATCAAGCATATTCTCCTTGTTATCCCATACCGAAGTCATAAATAGATTTAGGCAACCACTTGTTTTCCCTCTCAGTTCCTGGCCAGTGCTATGTAACCAGGCCCTTTCTTTCAGACCTGTCTCTGTACAGTGTTCTCCCTTATGTTCCACTCAACTAACTCATGTCCCATTCAGGTACCAAAGGAGGAGCCACAGAAGATGCTAATGAAGACAAGTGGGCACACTCACACTGAAAGACAGTGTGACACACACAGAAGATGATTAGGCAGGACCTACATACATACATACAAACATATACCCAAGAAACAGTCAGACACACACACACACAAAGCAAACACATATACAACAAACATACATATATAAACACACATAGATTCATGAAAGCACACACAGGCTCTGATCAAGATTCAAACTTTGGCCCCTCTGTTCTCCAGTTTTAACCTTGCATATTCAACATCATGGTGGGAAATAGAACCTTTGCCAGCAGTTGGTTGGCAGCCCAGTGAGAATGATGCATCCATGTGACTACCACCATTGCCACCCTCGTGAACTAGAGGAGATTACAGGCATCATCTGCTTCATGGAGAAGGTTAACACTCATACTTACTTGGGCCTGAGGGAGATCTCTCACCCAGGAAGTTTCTCTACATGGATGAAACCCCTATACACTGTACCATTTGGTACCCAGAGATGCCTGATGGAAAGGACAGAGAAAAGTGTGTGGAGATGAGTCACAGAAGGGCATAAACTGGGTGCAGTTCCATGTCATAGTCTGTGAGTTTCACATGCATCATGAAGGTCAAGATGACAAATGCTTGTTTTTGAGTAGACACTCTCTCAGGCCACCCCTTGGGGCATCAATATTTGGATAGTAATTTTTAGGTTGGGCCCACCCAGTCTGAATAATTTTATATGACAAGTACTAAAATGGGCTGACTGATGGCCCCCAAAGATATGTCCACATCCTAATCCCTGGAACATCAGAGTATTACCTTATGTGTCAAAAGAGTGAAATATTACTTTATATGTGATGTCATTAAGTTAAAGCTCCTGAGAGGAGAAACTTATCTTGCATTTTCTGGGTAGGCCCTAAATGTGATCATATGTATCCTTATAAGAGAGAAACAGGGAGTTTGGAGATAGACACACAGAAGAGGAGGAAGCAATATGTTCAGGGAGGCAAAGACAGGAGTGATGCGGCCACAAGCCAACAGATGCCTGCAGCGAGGAACAAACTCTCCCCTAGAACCTCTGAAAAGAGCACAGCCCTTCAACACCTTAATTTCAGAAGCAAATCAATTTCTACTGCTTTAAATGACAGCACCAGCAAACTAATGCAGTATACATAGGGGTTGTTCCTCAAGACTGAGTGATGAAACTACATGATTTTGAAGAAATGCATGAGGCCTGTCCCTGGGGGGTGTCTACACAGTGACCACCAATAGCAATGATTCCCCTCTAAAGGCTGCCTGGGAGCTCTTAGGCCACCTCTTCTCTCAGGATGTATGAGGTCACCTTGTCACAGAGAGATGGGTGAGAAAGTTTTGAGCTTGTGAGAACCAGAACGATTTCCTTCCTGGAGGTGGTCAGCCAGCTGAGTCAAGTGCTTTTCCATCCTTGTCCCACTCCTGTCTGCCCTGAGATGTGGTCTTCTTGATAATGGTCCCTTAACCTCTATACCTGCTAATGCCCATGCTTAATTCCAGGTCTTCAATAATAGCATCCTCGTCAACTGTCTTAGCATAGATGGACTGTATCCCCCTGGTGTTTGCAATATTTTGATTTTGATTCTCCTTCTTTTCTGGGAGTGGCTTCTCTCCCCACTTTCATTAACCCTGAAGCTAAGCTGGCCTGCCTCTCTCTTCTTGTCCCATAGTGTGGTCTCTATCATATGTCTCAGCTGGGGGGTGGTCATGAGAAGAATCACAGAATGAACTCATTGCACTCATTAAGGAAGAGGTAACTTCTAGGGGCTGAACATGAACACACACACACACACACACACACACACACACAGCTCTCCTGCCTTATTGGTAGAAAGATAGTCCCATGAAAACTTTCTGCATAAAAGTATTAAGCTTCCCTTTCTGCTTCTGAACCAGCACATTAGAAGGAATATTTTAGAATAAAATCACCAAATATTCCAGTAGAAGCAGAGCCAGGGCATGATTTTCAGTACACCTAGACAGCCAACACTCAGTGTACTGATGATGTGGGCATTAGAGGGTCCTGCCTCTGAGCAGGAAGCACCCTGACAGTGTTAGCATGTGAGCAGAGATTGGGGCACCTTATATGTGACTGAAATAGAGCAGTGGATGTTGGAACTGTTAAAAGAAAAGACTTAGGCATATTAAAATTTATAGAATTTATCTGAGCAAACATTGATTTGAATTGGGCAGCACCAAACCAAAAGCCGTTAGGAGCACTCCACTGACAGAAGCTAGGCGCAAGGCTTTCTTTCCCAGAGAGGATGTGGAAGCAAAGCAAAGTAATTATTTGATTAGCTATAATTTAAGCAGTTGCCTTATTTGGGAAACCCTGATTGGCTATTTGTCATTGATTGTTCTTAAGTTTCGTTTTCTGGAATTCAAGGGCAGTGACTCTGGCTTAGATTGTGATTTGCCAATGTGGGCTGACAAGTCATCACAGCCACCTCAGTCTAATGGCTTCCTAGTCAAATTGCTTTAGCAATACTTAGCAAAACTAAAAACAATTTTGTTTCAATCAAAACCCTACATGAAACACCACATCCATACAAGAGGTTAAAGGGCAATTTCATCAGAAAATAATTTTTTTTATATTTTGAAAAGTTCAAGTTTTATAGCTTTATACAATGAGACAGACTGCTCTGATAAACTTTAGAAAATGTTGAAATTTAAAGTTATTAATTTTGGCTATAGTCCAGTGTTAGTCTTCTGCATTCAATGTACTTTTTTATATCTAGCTGTGGTTGCACAATGTCGGAATAGTGAGTGACATGGGTAAATATTTTTAAATGATAGCTGGATGTAAGATGCACTCTGGGGATCTTTGTAGTTCAGCTAATGTCTGACTAACACAAACACCATAGGCCACCTATAGCCCTGGTTCAGAGGCACAGAAGGAAAGGAGACACAGCCTGCCATCAGGGCAGCAACAAGTGTTTTTCTGCTGTGAGAGGAGCACAGGAGTCCAGGAGCTATTCTCTGCCCCCGAGTGACAGTTAAGTCGTAACAGAGCTAGATCTACAAAAACAGGTGCAGTACTGACTTAGAAGTGCAATCCTGGGTCAACATCGCTAATGGGAACTAATACACCTTTTATTTTCTTTAAAGAAGCCATTGTGGACCTTGGCCAAGTAGCCTCAGTTGATTAGAGCATTCTCCTGATACACAAAGATTGCAGGTTCCATCCCTGGTCGGTGCACATACAGGAAGCAATTAATGAATGCATAAATAAGTGAAAAACAATCTATGTTCCTCTCTCTCTCTCTCCTTTTTTCTCTCTCTCTAAAAAAATCCATGAAAAAGAAGTCATTGTGATTTATTTCTTGTGTCTTAAGATCCATTTTTTGATAGTAGCCTTTTTTATGTTATATATTTTAAAAATTGTGATAAAATATGCATTAAAATATACCATCTTAACCATTTTTAAATGCACAGTTCAGTTGTATGAAAAATGCTCAATGTTTCTAATCATCAAGGAAATGCAAATCCATGAGATATCTGTTAGCATGGCTATTATCAAAAAGTCAAAAGATAAGCCCTGGCTGGTGTGGCTCAGTAGATTGAGCACATGCCTTTGAACCTAAGGGTTGCTGGTTCAATTCCCAGTCAGGGCACATGCTTAGGTTGCTGGCCAGGTCCCCAGTGGGGGTGTGCAAGAGGCAACCACACATTGATGTTTCTCTCCCATTCTTTCTCCATCCCTTCCCTTCTGTCTAAAATTAAATAAATAAAATATTTTTTTAAAAAGCGAAAAGATAAGTATTGGAGAGGATGTGGAGCGAAGAGAACACTGGTATGCTGTGCATGGAAATGTTAATTGATACAGGTACTATGGAAAAGAGCATGAGGTTTCTGAAGGTAATTTGCATAGAGGTACCACATGATCCAGCAGTCCTACTTTTGTCTATATCTATTGGACATGAAATTGCAAAGAGGTATCTGTACCCCCATGTTCACTGCAGCATCATTCACAATAGTCAAGATATGGAAGCAATGCATGTTTCCGTTGACTGATAAATGCATAAAAAATATGTAACACACACAAATATTATTCAGCTTTTAAATAAAGAAAATTTTGCCAGTTAGGAACCAGTGTATAAATAGTTTCTGTGTCTCTACAAGGGACATTTGAGATACAAAAATCATCGGACCTTGGAAAGTCCAAAACTGTGCCTCCCAAACTGGTACTTTTAGTGCATTCTGCCCTCCTGAGTCAAAGGCAGTTCACAGTCAGAGGTCGTTTTTACCATATGCGATATTCCTCAGCAACACAGCTGACATTCCACCTTTATTGGGCTTCCAGGCAAACAGAAATGAAAAGTTAACCTATGGTCAAATTTCACAGAAGAAAGGGTTTTGTTAACTAACCATTTATTCAACTAAGTATCATTTCAAAGACTAGTATTCTCAGACTGTTTCACAAGAAAGAGAAATTCAAACAAAATAAATGGAAAATGACACATGACATGATATAAACATGTTATTGTTTCCCCTGCGTACTAGGATCATGACAAGGACAGGCACCAGCAGGCACTGAGCAGATGTGCATTGGCCTTGGTCAGCATTTAAGTGAGTTCAGCATAAGACTTTACAGCACTGACCTACATGAACAACAGACTGGAGTGGAACCCATCAGGCTGAATTTCCAAGGTGCCCAATGTAGAAATAGACCTTCTAGGTAGTGGCACATTTCTGAGAAATTCAAATGCACAGGGAAATCTGTGGGAATAATTTTGTTCTGAGTTTCACACACAGACATGTTCACCCAGCAGCCCAAGCAATTGTGTTGACTGTCTCCAAATGGGTAAAATTTAGTTAGCACCATATATGTGTGCCATGGTTATTTTTGCTTAGTTTTAGCCTTGAATATGTATTTTGGGAAATAAATTCCAACCCCACCTTTGCAGGCCAGTAGTGGTCCCCCACATCCCCGATATATCATACGACAACATGAACAGCATTGCTATGGAAGGAAGTAGGGTCCAGGAAGGGGTTTCCTAGAGTTCTGTCCATCTGGGTTTGATCACAGGCCCAGCACGGGAGGCCAGCCCTAGCAGCCTTCCTCCCTAAGAGGCAATCTTTGTTAGTCCCACCTGGTCCTTCTGGGGAGTCACTGGGGACTGCAGGCCTCAGGAAAGGAGGCTAAAAAGTGGGCAGTCAGGAGGTCATGCCCCAACTGGCATTCCTGTGTCTTCTTGTAGATGGAAACCTTGACTTAGAGAGCTTCCTTAGAAATTTCTCACATCATTAAAATATCCATTGTTATTCTAGGTTATTTCAATATCCCCATAGACAAATCTGTCAAGAATGGGATTCTGAATTCCATGACTGTTGGGAACCACCCTGCCTGGTTTCAGGAGCTGTAACCCTTCCATGGCTAAGGCTGAGTGAGTGAGCTTTGGATCAGAAGCCACTAAGGAGACAAAGCTTATCTCCCTGGCAGGAGCAATGTTTCTGCTCCTTTTTCTTCACCTTGCCTGGCCCCCAAATCTTGATCAGTTAGCCAGTGATGGGTAAGATTCCCCAAGGGGGGAATGACCTAAGACAGCCATGATCACATGGAGGCCTCAGGAAAGGACTTGGGGAGCTATAGCAAAAGGGGGTGATGAACCCTCACCCCTCAGCTCTGACATAGCCTGAGTCCTCATTCTGTCTGTAAGAAGTCTCCTAATCTCTTGGCTACCTTACTTCCCCTGCCTGACTTAAGCCTAAAACAATGCCTTAAGCCTGAAACAATGCTGGTGGTGCATGTAGCCCTGTGCTGGAAAGGGCGGGTTCCCTAGCACAATCAGACCAAAGAAAGAATATGTAAAATCCCATGAAACCTGCTTTGTTTAGAATGCTCTCAATTAAATGATATGGGTCCAAGTGAGAAGTGAGTTTGTTCCCCAAAGTTTTATGGCTCCTAGTTATCTGACCCTGACTCAAAATAGACCCTCAGAGTTCTTTGTATGTTTGATTCTTACTGCCTGATACTGATTAATAAGCTTTACCTGTATTCTTGTGCAAAACGAACCCAATAAAAGTCTGTCAAAGCAAGGGTCGGGGCGCTCTCCCCTTGAGAGTAGCTAGGCCACTCCCCTACTCCTCTCTCACTCCCCTTGAGAGAAAAGCCGTGCCATCCCTTTTCCTCCACAGGACTCGGTAGTCCACGTGAATTTGTCTCCTGTTTCATCCATAATGCCGCTGACACTTTGGGCCAGTGTCTGCATCACTCGACACCTTATATTTTATGGATTTTGTTCTCCCACTTCAGCACACTCTCCAGGTCATACCTAGAATTGTTACTATCAATGCACCTCTCAATAATTTGAGCGTTAAGCATCCCGCTCTCCAACCACCATCCATAGTCTTTTCAGCTCATGCCTTTCTGGCACCAGGTTCCAACAGTTTTAGACATCCTGGACTTATGAAATCCTTGGTACTACCATTTTTTCACTTTCCCCTTCTGCACTCACAGTCTCATTTCCCTCCTCTGCAGCTTAGATTGCAAGGTTAATCATTACAATCACTCTTTTGCAATTTCTAGTGCCTTTTATTGATTCCCCCACCCCCTTCTAAATGTCCTAGAAAGAAATTTCAATCATGTTTAAATATCACTCTTCATCTACTTTTTATCTGGTCTGGATCCTAATGACATATTTCACAGAACTAGAACAAATATTTCAAAAATTTTTATGGAACCATGAAAGTCCCTGAATAGCAAGAAGAAAAAATTTGGAGGAATCATACTACCTACTATCAAACTATGCTATAAGGCCATAGTCATCAAAACAGCATGGTACTAATTTAAAAACAGACACAGAGATTGATTGTGCATAATAGAGAGCCCAGAAATCAACCCATACTTTCATAGTCAATTAGTATTTGACAGATAAAGCAAGCATATACAATGGTCTAAAATAGTTCATTCAATAAATGGTGTTGGGAAAATTGGACAGATATGTATAGAAAAATGAAACAAGACTACCTTTTTATGCCACATACAAGAATAAATTCAAAATGGATTAAAGACTTTCATGTTTCCTAGAAGAAAACATAGGGAATAAAATCTTGAACATGGCTCTTAGCAATATTTTTGTTGCTATATCTCCTCAGGCAAGGAAAACAAATAAACAAAACAAAAAAAAAAAAACAAATGGAATGATATCAAACTAAAATATTTTTCACAGCAAAGGACACCACGATCAAAATAAAAATCAACCCACTAAATGGGAGAATATATTCACTGATACATCTGACAAGAGGTTAATATGCAAAATTTTTAAAGAACATTTAAAACTCAACACCAGAAAGACCCCCAAACAATCCAAGTAAAAAATGGGCAAAGGACCTGAGTAGACAATGCTCCAAAGAGGACATACAGACATATGAAAAGATGCTCAATGTCGCTAATCATCAGAGAAATACAAATTAAAACCACAATGAGAGCAATGGAGTAAAAATAGGACAATTGTAATTGAACAACAATAAAAAAATTAAAAAACACAATGAGATATCTTCTCACAACTGTCAGAATACCTACCATTAATAAATCAAAAAACAACAAGTGCTGGTAAGAATGAGAAAAGGGGAACCCATTCCCACAAATGCTGGTGGGAATGCAAATTGGTACAGCCACTCTGGAAAGTGGTATGAAGATACTTCAAAAAATTAAAAAATGGATCTGCCTTTTGACCCAGCAATTCCAATTCTGAGAATTTATCCAAAGAAACCCAAAACACTAATCTGAAAGAAATAAAGCACCGTTCATTGAAGTGTTATTTACAATCATTAAGATAAGGAAGCAGCTCAAGGAACTTGATGAGTGGATAAAACAACTATGGGACATGCACACAAATGAATACTACTCATTCATTAAAAAAAAGAAAAATTTACCCTTTGTGACAGTATGGATGGACCTAGAGAACATTATGCTAGGTGACATAAGTCAGTCACAGAGAAAGACAAATACCACACGATTTCAGTCATATGTGGAATTTAATGAACAAACTGAACTAGCAAGTGAAACAGAGACAGACTCATAGATGGAGAGCAGAATGGGGAGTGCTCAGGGAATAGAGAGATCAAGCAAAAAGTTAAAAGGACTCATAGACATAGAAAATACTGTATTGATTGCAGGGAAGATGTGGTAAGAGGGGACTAAATGGAAATGGGAAAAATACAATAACAAAGGAAAAAATGTTACAAATTGAAATGGAAATTTAAATAAAAGAACAATTAGAAGTACAAAAGTTTGGCACTGAATGTTTTAGACTCAAGAAATTGGAATGATTGATAGAAAAATCTAACAGCTGATCACAGGGAGATTATCTTTCTTTTTCTTAGCATACTTTGAAACAATAAATGCTGAAGTACAAAATTGAGAGTTAAAAAGAGTTAAAAATCCAAAGAAAGGAGGAAAATAAACCTTCACAGCCTTCTTTCAGAACTCATGCAGGAAGGTGGACAGGAGAGGAGCTGGTGGCTAATCTTGCAAGAACTGTAATTCACCACATTCACCGCCACCTGTAACCAACCACCTTGCCACCCCAAGTGAACGAGCTAGTCACCCTGGGCTTGGACACCCATATGGCCTTTCTCAGGGAGGCAAATATCACTGTGAAGGATATCCATGTAGACTGAGCATGAGACTGGGACCTAGAGGGTGTGCAGAGTGAGGTAGCCCAGACTGGGACAGCACCTCAGAAGGGTTTTCTCTACAGAGGTTTCAAAGGCAGTGCCTTTAGTCTTACTTGTGCTATTTGGTATGAAAAATAGCTGCTAAATGAAATGATAAAAGGGTAAAGTGATAGATTCTGGATCTCAAGGCCTCTATAGGAAAATTATTATGGGGAATGAGAAAAGCACAGACCTTCCTTTTAGAATATACTGTCTCCTGTTTGTGGGATGGATTGGTGCATGTATAAATGAATGAAGTAATAAGACAAGGAGTTGTCCAGGCATGAAGCTGTGTTGGCCAAACCAGTGGATACACAGGAAACTCTGTAGATTCTACAGGAGGTTCCTATAAATAGAGCTTAAAACTGCAGTGGAAAAGCCATATTCGTCTGGGAAGTTCTGGGGAAATTGTGAGGTAATCTCTCCTCACAGACTTGGTTATGAAATCAGACAGCCCCATGTACAACTATGGAAACTGAAACTCATAGAGGAGAGTAGTATTGCTTCTTAAACCCTTGAACTTGCCCTCCTCAGGACAGGTCAGGATAGGCTGACTCCACCAGCCTGGGAAGCAGTCACTCTTTCTCTGCCACCTCCAGCCTTTGGTCCCAACATGTCAAATAAGATGTTATGATCCCTTTCCCTCTTCCAACTGGTGATAGACAACTGCTTACTTTCTCCCCTACAGAGCATGATGATTCTGGTTTCCTCATGTCTGTGCTGATTCCTGTTGTTTTTAGGTATTTTAATTTTAACCTTTTTCGTGGGAGGTGTTAATAGCAGTATCTCTTGTGGTTTTCATTAGCATTTTCCTGATGAAGCATGAAGTTTTTTCTTGTGCTTATTAAGCTTTGTATTTTTTTGCTTAATACATTTTGGTTTAGAATCTTTAGCTCATTTAAAAAATTTTCTCTGCATTTTTATTGGAGAGTTGTAAGAACTTTTATATATCCTAGAGACAAGTGGTTTCTCAGATGAATTTTATGAATGTTTTCTAGCAATGTGGGGATCATCTCCTCATTTTCTTACCGGTGCCTTTCCTTACTGGAACCTCAAGTTCAGGGCTCTAAGCAGAGTTGTCACTCTTTATGAAGAGTAGTCAGTCTATCCATTTTTTCTTTTTTATTTAGGGTTTTATTATCCTACACATGACATCTATTTTTAAAAATTTTAATTGTTGTTCACAAGACATCTTTTATTCCTCTCCAATTTCATGTAGGTATTTACTTTTTTTCTTGTAAAAGCTTTATTCACTTAGTTTTACATCTTGGTCTTATATCAATCTTTAGTTAATTTTTGTTGAAGATGTGTGACAGGGTTCATTATGGGTTAGCTACCTTCAGAGACATCCAGTGGCTTCAGCAATATTTGTTCAAAAGTCTTCCATTAAAGGTCATTTACATCTATATGGACATTCAAATAAGCATTTATATATTTGCATATATATATAGCATTTGTGAATTCTCTGTTCCAGTCCACTGATTAATGTCTTTAGGCCTATTTGACACCATCCTGATGCTTATTTTTAGAGCTTCTTGAAATCATGTAGTAAAATTCCTCCCCTAATGCACTATATCAATTGCAGAGTACACTGGTTAATTTTTCTAGGATTATGATTGAGATCGAGTTGAATCTACAGACTGTTGTGTTGAGAACTGACATTGAACAGTATTGATTCTGATGTGTTTTAATGTCTTGTAGATGAAATGTAGAAATATAAATTGATTTTTCATTATCATCATACTCTAAGACCATGCTGAACACATTTATTAGAACTGGGAGTTTTTTTTTTAAATACACTTCTTAGTATTTCTGTGTGTTAACTCATGCCTTTGGTGAACAGAAAATGTTCTACTTGTTTTTTTTAATTTTCAACATTCTTGCCTGCTTTTTCTTTCCATGTTGCATTCACTAGATGTGCTACTTAATGCTGAAGTGAATGAGAGCTAATACCTTGGCTTTGTTCTCAATCACAGAGGGAAATTTTTTTCAGTTTTCTATTATCTAAGATCATGATGGCTCAAGGATTTCATAGATGCACTTTATCACATGGAAGAAAACTCCTATTTACATATGCTGGGATTTTTTTTAAATGAATTTTTTTGAATTCATTCTTTAGAATTTATTGAACTAGCTTTTAGCTATATCCCTTTGATTTAGTAAATAAAATTACTTAATTTTGGGTATGTTTATTCATTTTTATTTTATTTTTATTGAATTTATTGGGGTGACATTGGCTAATAAAAATACATAAGTTTCAGGTGTACAATTTTACAATACATATCTGTATATTGTGTCTTTACCTCCCCAAGTCAAGTCTCCTTCACCATTTACCCCTCCTTTGCATATTTACATGTTAACTCACATGCTTGCCAAAAAATGTCACTTATTCATGAGGCCCTTTATTTGTCACATGCTGCTGGATAATATTTGCATGTTTTGTCATGAATTTTGTGATTATGACCATGAAATATATTGGTCTATAATATCGTTTTCACACAACACCTTCGCCACGTTTGCTATCAGGGTAAAGCTGCTGGCCTACATTTATCATGAAGTCCTTTTCCTCCTGTATTTTCTGAAAAAAATGGTGGTATAATTGCTTTGTTTTCCATTAAGTTGATTGAATTCACCAGGAAAGTCATCCGAGCTTGAGAGTCCCTCTATGGAGATAATTTAAGTTTATATTCAATTTCTTACAAATACAAGACTTGTCAGATTTTCTATTTGATCCTGTGTCCTTTTTTTAAAGACATGGCAAATCTTTTTTTTTAATTATTTTCTTAAAGATTTATTTATTTATTTTTAGAAAGAGGGGAAGAGAAGGAGAAAGAAAGGGAGAGAAACATCAATATGTGGTTGCCTCTCGTGTGCCCTCTACTAGGGACATGGCCCGCAACCAAGGCATGTGTCCTGACTGGGAATTGAACCAACAACCTTTTGCTTTGCAGTCCAGAGCTCAATCCACTGAGCCACACCAGCCAGGGCTGATATTGTGTCATTTTTATGTTTAACATTTATTGAGTATTGGGATGTATCCTTAGCCAAAGATCTGTCCCTAGCTGTTCCTTCTTCACAGGTATCTCCTCTAGTATCTGCCTTATTTGAGTGATTTTCCAGTATTTTCTGTGAAGTGCTTTCCTATGAATACTGAATTTTTCAGACTATAAGATGCACCTAGGTTTTAGAGGAGAAAAATAGGAAAAAATCTTTTGAATCAAAAAATGTGGTAAAGTATTTAATAACATAAATAATGTAGGCCACTGTCCCCCCACAGCAAGCCAGGTAAGTTACTTTTGGATTATAAGAATCACCCCCCTTTTCCTTCCAAATTTGGGGGGCAAAGTGCATCCTATAGTCCAAAAAATTACTCATTGATTTCTGTGGGAAGGTTAGACTGCTCAAACTCCTCCATCATGACCAGCAGGTGGAACTCCATCAGAGCATCATGGAACAAAAAGGCCATGATGCTCTAAGTGAGCATCATATTCCCCTCCAGCACCATTTGCCTGCCCCAGAGTGAGAGCCAGTAGGGAAGACAGGACAAGACACCCTCTCATTTGATCAGATATCTCAAATTATTTGGGTGATTGCTTCATCCTATTCTGTGAGAGTCGCATGAAATGGTTTAGAGTACCATTCACATCCACATCTTGAGTGTAGTTGAAATCCATGTTTGAGAAGTTGTCTGTGTTCTTAAGTTTGTGGGCTGGAGTCTATCAGAGTTACCAGGGGCAATAGTAACAGGTGGGATTTTACATTTTCTAGCATATACATTAAGAGTGAAAAGAAACATGTGAAATTAACTTTAATGAAATTTAACCCAAAATATTATCATCTAAACATGCAATAACATAAACACATTATTCATTTGATAGTTTTAGTTATATTTTCTTACAAAGTTTCAAAATCTGGCATACATTTTACATATGCAGCACATCTCAGTTCAGACTGAACACATTCCAAGTGCTCAATAGACACACACGGCTGGCAACTTCCTATTTGGGTAGGGCACATCTTTGTTTGCCCTGGAGTCAGGAAGTGTGATATCTGGTTTTACATGTCAGCCTGGTCAGGCTATCGTGCCCACTTATTTAATCAAATACTAACCTAGATGTTGCTATGAATGCATCTTGTACATCTGGTTAACATCTTGCCTTTTTTTCATAAGCACGCACTGTAATAGTTTTGCAAAATCCTCGAAGTTCTCCATGTGGTGTTCTCTGCTTTGGTATTCTTTCCTATGACCTCCAGATGCCTATATCTCCCACATCTGTCTTCTCAGCTCAGGGCCCCCAGTGGGCTTCACCTCATTCTCTCTCCTTGAATTTCAAACTGGGAACTCTCTCAAGTCAGTAAGATAGAAGTTATTTTAAGGCCTAGTTAGTTTGTTTCTAGTCTTTCAGGGATCCTTCTCCAGAATCTAATGTTAAATGTCTTAAAAATGATTGTTCCATTTATTTTATTATTTCAGTCATAAATGAATGGTAGTGGCTATGCACTAATAAACTTTTATTTACCAAAACAGGGAGTGGGCTGCACTTGTTCTGTGAGCCTGTGATTTTCCAACTCATGATCTAGGGCAACCCTAATATAACTTATATATTGGGCTCCCAAGAAAGATTGTTTGAAGAATGTTGGAAAGTATCTAAGTCTCATATCTTCAAATTTTATATATATATATAGGCTCAAGGAGACTAACAGACATTAACAAATACTTATTGATTTAAGTCGTCAAACGTTACATGTAAATTAGCAAAAAGAACTGGGACTAAAATTCAGAAGCTTTATCACACAGCATTTTTATGTTTTTAACTTTGCTTGTTTAAAAACAATTTTTTTCCTCTAGTTAAAAAAGTAATTTTCTTTGTGAGTCTTGGAAAATATTTTTAATTGGCTATACACATGAGCTATAAAGCCTGTAGATCCCACATAAAGGCCGCTGATGAGGAAAAATCAGATATAAATACAAAGAACATTTATATTTTCTCAATCCCCATGATAGTGGTTTTAAAAGAAAAGTTGACCATGATGTCATACCTTGATTTTTCATAATAATAATAGTTATTATTATTATTATTATATTTCGTGGTTGATATGACTGGAAACTGGAAAAATCAAGGACACAGTAGTGTCCCCTTATTTACAGTAACATTTCTCATCGAGACAGCAGAGGGTGCTCTTGTCTTAAAATATTACACGAGCCACAGGAAATTACGCTTATGTTTCAAAATGTTTTCTGAGTAGCAGGACATATTTTAATACAATTATTTTCTTTATGTTTTTTCCAAGTTGATAGTTTTGAAAGATTATTTCTTGAATTTAGATATCATTAGTAGTACTCCTGTCCATTAAATCATCCTTGAAAAATGTAATAAAGCTATAGGCCTACTCACAAATGCTACCTTAAAAAAATGATGAAAAATTTAAGGAGATACTTAAAAAACAGTTGGGATCTTTCCAAAGTATGCCTGGTAATTTTGCAGATCCAGCTTTCAAGAAAACAGTTTCCTCTGGAAAATCTCAAACATAATAGAGAAAATAAAATGATGGACTCATTACTCTTATCCTTTCTCTACTTCTCATGCCACCCAAAATACACACTGGGTGACTTTGAACCCAGTTTCACTTATCATGTGAATCCTGAGATAAATTATGTAATATCTCAAAATGATGAGAACTTTTTTATCTTAAAAACTTTAAAAAATCCCATAACCAAACAATATCATTATTGCATCTTAAAAAAATGAACATTAATTCCTTAACATTATCAAATGTCATGTAATCATTTTTCTTAATTTTTTACATTGATTTGTTCAATGTAAATTGATCTAGACAAAAAGATACACACTGCATTTAATTATTATGTCTCTGGAGTCACTTTTGATTTATATGTAATCTTTAAAAAGATACCAAGTTTATCTTTTGAGCCTTGTTATTTAATGTGTGGTCCATCAACCAGCATCACTGACAATTCCTGAAAGTTTATTATAAAGTGTCTCAAGCTCATTCCAAACTACTAAATCAGAATTTGCACTTCAGTGAGATCTGTGGGCAATTTATATGAATGTTCAAGTTTGAGAAGCACTGCTGTAGAGTTTCTTATGGTCTGGATTTTATGGATTGTAACTCTGTGATGTCATTTAGCATGCTCCTCTATCTCCTGCTACTTATTAACTGTAATTAAATCTGGAGAATTGAACTAACTGAAGTTTAATTTATTGGCAGAACTATTTCTGGGGGTTTTGCATAGTTTTACCAGAGGAGCGCAATATCTGGTTTCATCACTTTTTATGTTATCAGCCGCTAATCATGGTTGCCTTTGCCTAATGCCTCATTTAAGGGTTTGCAAAATGATATGCTACTTGTATTGCTCTTTCTTTTATTAACTTAGATAATTTTATAACAAGACAAATTTTCCTCATTTACACTTTTATTACATTTGATCTAATATTCAAACATAAAATGTAAGTTAAATGTTTACTCCTGCTTTTAAACCAGATTTCAGAATAATAAATTTGTCCCCACACATGTTCCACAGATATCCAAAGAAATTTTTCTTTTTTTAATTGTTCATTATATTTTTATTTATTCATTTACTTTTTTTTAATCTTTATTGTATTTTTCCCATTACCATTTACTCCCCTCATACCTCATCCCCCCAGCAATCACCACACTGTTGTCCATGTCCATGAGTCCTTTTTCCTTATTTTTTTCCTTTATCCTCAAAGGAATTTTTCTGTAGTGTAATTATGAACTCATGGGATTTTTAAAAACTGTATTTGATTGCTTTAATTTACTAAATGATATTCTTATTGATTATTCAGTTGATTATTTTGTTCAGTATTCAGTTGTTATTTTTTTTAAAGATTTTATTTATTTATTATTAGAGAGGGGAAGGGAGGGAGAAGGAGAGAGAGAGAAACATCAGTGTGTGGTTGCCTCTCATGCGGTCCCCACTGGGGACTTGGTCCACAACCCAGGCATGTGCCCTGACTGGGAATTGAACCTGCGATGCTTTGGTTCACAGCCCGCACTCAACCCACTGAGCTAGGCCAGCCAGGTCAGTTGTTATTTTTACTGATTATCATTTTGTCCCAACCTTTGCTATTTGGATACCCTTTATGCTGGCTCCTAATTCCTTTGGAGGTGACCAGGACCTCAATATTGTTTGGTAGTTTTCCTTTCTTGCTGGTATTATAAAGTTTTTCAGGCTTATTGTGTACCTTTTCTGTTTCAGTCTTGGAATCAACAATTTTTCCAAGGACCCTTGTCTTGATTTAGTGGGAAATGGTATTTAGAGGTCAGAATCTGTGCGTTCATGATGCTCACTGCTACTGAATAATCATTGGTTGTTGTTTCTCTGATGTTACAGGACAAAGTTAGGAAATGCATGTTTATAAAAATATATACCTCAAGTTTATGCTAAAAATTTGCAATTCAAATTTAATAATGAACAATTTTTGGTTAACTTTTCTAGTTTTAAAATTATACCCCCTTTTCATTATAAAAATGTTCATTTTCTAATGAAGTTAACATAATTATTTGTAGTTTTATCCTACTATATATGCAAAATAGTATCATAATAACAATATAAAATTATTATCAATGACATAATTACTGAAAAAACAGCTATAGTTTTTGTTTTATTTTGTTTTGAAGTTATTTTACTCTTAGGATATATCTCAGTAAAAATAAACAGTCAAATTACTGCTTTTTAAGGTAGTCTGAAATAACTCTTGTTTATGTGGTTAAGTCACCAACTCAATAGCGTTTGGTATATTTATTTCATTTTGCTTTCCATTTTGGGAATACCTTTTATTTCATTTTGATTTAATTTTGCCTTCTCTATCTTGATCATTTTTATTGTCCCGCAGTCAAATATGCAAAACAAAATGTTTTCTGAGAAGTGTAGCTGTGGAACCTATGTTTTTAAAACTATATCTGCATTGACTTCACAACACAAAATGATAGTAAATCAGGTCGAAGGTGTACAGGTTCCAGGGCAAAATAA
This sequence comes from Trachops cirrhosus, assembly GCA_028533065.1. NCBI lineage: Eukaryota > Metazoa > Chordata > Mammalia > Chiroptera > Phyllostomidae > Trachops > Trachops cirrhosus. The sequence continues at coordinate 124,808,714 of CM052542.1, forward strand.
GAAACCTGACCTTTTGTCTTGCTCCTTAAAATGAGATGCAGGACATCTAATCTTATGTTCTTTAACATATCCTATTCATTTTAGCAAGTGCTTGGATACATATGTGTGATTTATTCATGATTTTTGCTGGGCTGTGAACATATCATGGTACATGCTATGAACCACCCTACAGCATTGTTGGGGGTTTAGTTCATGCAGGGAAGAGAAGATGTATAATTTGCTTTGGGGCAATTTTCTTCATCTTTCTAGTTGTTCCTTTTCTCTTCATTAAAATGAGAACATTAAATCAGATGATCTTTCAAATCCTTCTCTGCACTGAAAGTATTTTTATTTGAGATCTGTTATGTAATTTCTAAATGCCTCCCTCCCCTACAGAGCTCTTCACATTGAGACGGAGCCTAAAAATTCCCTTCTCTTTGAGACTGGGCTGGCCTTAGTGACTTCCTTGGCCTATGGAAATGGGCAGGAGTAAGTTCTAGGACTCCCAAAGCTTCAGCCTGCATCTAGTTTCAGGCTTGGAACACTAGTTCTGGAGGAAACCAGTCTCCAGGTAAGAAATGCAGTTATCCTGAGACGATCCTGCTGCATTGAAGCCAAACCAAGTGTCATGGAGCAAATAGGCGGAGAAAGAGAAGTGTCCCGCCGGCCCTCATCTGTTCCTGTTATGTTGGGTCAGAGAGCTGATGTGTAAGTGAAAAAGCCCTGTTACCTGTCTGGCTTAGGCAGATGACTCCAGCCCTCACTTCTGTCTGACTGAAACCATACAACAGACTACAAGCAAGAAATGTCCAACTGATTTCAGTCAATGCACAGAAACATAAAAAATCCTAATAAATTTTGGTTTTAAGCACTAACTTTTGTGGTGACATTTGTGCAACAGCAGACAATTCAAATAACATATGATAATTGCTACAAGAAAAAGTAATCAATATGTACAAAGGAAGGAAAGACTAGTTTTGGCTATGGGGAATGGGGACTATCTCTTAGCAGAGGAGTTCCTGTAGTTAGGTCTTGAAGGATAAGAAAGCACCTTGAGGAAATATGGTCTACGGGGGCAGGAGTATACACAAAATATCTGGGGAAGACTTATTATCAAGAGCATTTTAATATAAAATTCAAAAGTAAAACTCATATAAATATTTCATATAGTTTCATTTAATAAAAACCAAGAACAAATCATCAAATAAAAAAAATCTTCTATGAGAGCAAAACATAGTCCAATTGCATAAGCTTATAATGGACCTGACCTTAACCAAGAATAGTGTGTAGAGTATTGAGTGGTCAGGACTGTCTACGTAACTTTCACAGTTTTTCCATGCATGCTCTTTCCCACAGCTCCTCCCCTTTGTAAGAGTCAGAATCACACATTAGGTAACATGAGTCTAGTATTCTAGTGTCATGTGCTCAGAAACCAGAGAAGTAGAGACAAGTTGCTTATATTTTGAGAAAAGAATTGCTGAGTCTGTTTAAGCTCCAAGAATGATCACCCCATTTCTGTCTGCACTAGGACACGTGAGATAATTTTAGCCTATCAACTTTTGTTTTGTTTTAGCTTGTCAGAGTATTGTGAATATTTTTTATATCATCAAACGCTATTTTGAAACAATTTATAGTAGTTTAATATTATCTTGACCTTGTGCCTTTATCATATTTAACCATTTCCCCATAGCTGAAAATGTAGGTTATGATTTTTCTTTTTTATAAATAATTTGTGATGACTGTTTATAGTAAACTAGTTGTGAACACTCAAGACATTTTGCTTAGGAAATGAGTAGATGATCTTTATTATATCTTATAATCCCTAGTGTCTATGAAAAGAAATAAAAGACAGATGATAAAACTGGCCATAGTTGAGGATAGACAGTAATTTAAAACACAACATCACCTGCTTTCCTGTCAATTATTATTTCTCTCCCACCTGGTCCTAGACACAAGTGCTACAAATCTTAGAATTAAAAAACAAATGCAAGAAACTGAATTTTAAAATTTCTAAAGTCAAACATTGTAATAATAACCCAGAAACACTTTTAGGCAGCTTAGGCAACTTATTTTAAAACTTCTTTGTGCACTATAATCATCTGGGTACTTACTTAATATTAAAATTCTTGAGTTGCAAACCCCTAATATTCTGTAAATTGTTTTAGAATTACTGCTTTAAGATCTAACTATATTGGAGATCTTATATTTATATTTATATATATATAGACCTTATATTTATAAGTATGAACCAAAATATTTAGGTAAATTGTCCTAAATAGTTATAGGCAACATACCATCCTTAGTATTCTCAAAATTGATGCTGATGATTATAGGCTTATCATCTTGTGTTTTATCTCCAGATCCCTAACACAGATTTCTGATCATTTTTCCCCTTGTCTGTCTTTCTTTGTATCCGATGTAGTAATTTTGTAGGAGAAATTGGCTTCATCTCTTCAAGCTTTATCATGGCAGTAATAGTACTTAAAGAAGGTTATTCTTTTAAAATAAAATTTTGTTAAGAGCTGTCTAAGGTATCAATTCCAAGGAATGAGATATCTGGTGAGTTTAGGCTTTGGACAGACCAACCAGAAGAGATGATTGGGGGCATGTTGGTGCTTGGACCCTATCATGGAGAGATGACAAACTTCATAGAAGCACACAATGTTCCAGATCCATAGAGCAAGAAAAGAAATCCCACTTAGGACTTATTGTCATCAAATATGTTACAGAAAATCATGTGGTTCAAGGCAACTGTGGAAATATTTTATAGTTGTTAAACTCTGATTTATTGTAAGGAAATGTTGAAGTACAATCTAACCCAAGAAAAAGAACTGAAAGTCAGAGACTAGAATGTAAAGACCTGTGAGAAACACACAGGAAAAAAAGAGCAAGAAAAAGAAAGAAAAGATAAAGTAACTTATCAAGCTAGTCCTTCACATCATGAACCACCTGCAGAGTAGGATCACATGTGTTAGGTGCTGCTCTTTCCCACGCACAACTGATTTCAATACTGTGTCTTTGGAAAATGCTTGTCAGATTGCCTTAATTATTTTTACAATTATAATATTTTTGGAGGAGATTCATCCTTTGAGGGAAACCATGGTTTTGCCTTATTCACTCTTCCCCAGTCATATGCTTATTTCTCTGATCTTTGTGTATTGACCACTTTTCAATCCTAAATTTTAAAATGGCTGACTAGAGGAACTTTCATTAACATAAATAATCAATTCAAATCGTGTTGCTTTGCCTGACCAAAAACAAACCATAACACTCGACTTGCTGAGGGAGAAAGGGAAAATTAATCTGCTTGCACAACCTGAATAAATATTGGACAATCAAATTGGAGAAGGAATGTGACACTCCCGGACTAGGGCATCTAGGTCCTAAGATCTCTTAAAGCCAGGTATCCAAATGCTCCAAAACTCACTCGCCATTTCTTCTTCAGGAGGTATTTGGAGATAATGATACCCAGTTTTATAAGTTATGTATTATTGTCCCAATTTGCTAATATGGAAGCTAAGGTTAAAAGGTTTAAGTGACTTCCCAAGTTCACAAAACTAGTGTGTAAGACAATCTGACTTAAAGCTAGACCATGCTAACTTTGGAGTCTGATCCCAGAAAGTCTGATCTCTGAATACTCTGATCCTGGCTTCATTATTGCCTAAGTTGCCGGAATTTAACGTCTTAATACCAGTCATAACTAAATACACTAACTTAAAACCTGTTATTTGTTGTTGTATTAAAATAAGTGGAATTTGATAAAATTAATAGACACTTTAATAATCCTTTCTTAGATATTCTTTCACCATTAAAAAATGTATAAAATAAAATGCATTGAGAAACCAACTCTTGAAATGGAAAATAAAACTCAGTCATTGTCAGTACCAGTCACTGAATAGCAAATGCTGTTTACTTTTATTGGATTACCAACATAGAGTTAAAAAAATAAAATATATTTGGAACTTTTTATTTTTTATTTTTTTATTTTAATTTTTTTATACTTGCGCAATTACAATTGTCCCTATTTTCCCCATTACTCTCCCTCACTCTATCCACACCCCACCTCCTACATTCAATCCTCTCCCCACACATTGTATGTGTCCATGGGTCCTTTACAAATTTTTCTTGATGACCCCACCTCTTCTTTCCCTGTTATCTCCCTCCTCCCTCCCCTCTGGTTACTGTCAATTTGTTCTTTATTTCCATGCCTCTGGCTATATTTTGCTCACTTGTTTGTTCTGTTGATTAAGTTCCACTTATAGGGGAGATCATATGGTATTTATGTTTTACTGCCTGGCTTATTTCACTTAGCACAGTGCTCTCCAGTTCCATCCATGCTGTCAAGAAGGGTAGGAGCTCCTTCTTTCTTTTTGCTGCATAGTATTCCATTGTGTAAATGTACCACAGTTTTTTCATCCATTCATTTACTGATGAGCAATTAGGTTGCTTCCAGCACTTGGCTATTGTAAATTGTGCTGCTATGACCATTGGGGTGCATAGGTTCTTTTGAATTGATGTTTCCAGGGTTCTTGGGATATAATCCCAGCAGTGGAATTGCTAGGTCAAAAGGCAGTTCCATTTTTACTTTTTTGAGGAAATTCCATACTGTTTTCCACAGTAGCTGCACCAATCTGCAATCCTACCAACAGTGTACTAGGGTTTCCTTTTCCCCGAGACCTCACCAGCACTTGTTGTTTGTTAATTTGTTTATAATGGCCACTCTGCTCAGTGTGAAGTGGTATCTCACCATGATTTTAATTTGCATCTCTCTGATGACTAGTGATGTCATCAGACATTTCATATGTCTCTGGGCCCTCTATATGTCCTCCTTGGAGAAGTGTCTGTTCAGGTACTTTGCCCAGTTTTTAATTGGATTGTTTGTCTTCCTTCTGTGGAGTCATGTGAGTTCTTTATATATTTTGGAGATCAAACCCTTATCCAAGGTATCATTTGCAAATATATTTTCCCAGACAGTTGGTTCCCTTTTCATTTTACTGGTGTTTTCTTTAGCTGTGAAGAAACTTTTTAATTTGATGAAATCTCATCTGCTCATTCCTTGCTTTATGTTCCTTGCTCTAGAGGACATATCAATGAATTCAGCAAAACAACAGGATACAAAGTCAATATTCAGAAATTAAAGGTATTTTTGTACACAATCAACAAAATATCAGAAACAGAAATTAGGAAAATATCCCATTTGATATAGCAACAAGAAAAATAAAGTACCTAGGAATAAACATAACCAAGGAGGTAAAAGACCTGTACTCAGAAAACTAAACAACACTGAAGAAATTAAGGAAGGCACAAATAAATGGAAGCATATACTGCGTTCATGGATTAGAAGAATTAACATCACCAAAATGTCCATACTACCCAAAGTAATTTATGTATTCAACTACATCCCTATTAAAATACCAATGACATATTTTATAGACATAGAACAAACATTTCAAAAATTTATAAGGAACCATAAATGACCCCAAATAGCCTCAGCAATTTTGAGAAAGAAGAACAAAGTAGGAGGGATCACAACACCTGATATCAAACTATATTACAAGGCCACTGTAATTAAAATAGTCTGGTACTGGCAGAAGAACAGACACATAGATCAATGGAACAGAATAGAGAGCCCAGAAATAAATCCATGTCTCTATGGTCAATTAATATTTGACAAAGTGGGCAGAAGCATAAAATGGAGTAAAAATAGCCTCTCCAACAATTGGTGTTGAGAGAGCTACGTGCAAAAAAATGAAACTCGACCACCAAGCTACACCATATACAAAAATAAACTCAAGATGGGTAAAAGACTTAAATATAAGTTACAACACCATACAAGTTCTAGAGGAGAACATAGGCAGGAAAATTTCAGATATTACACACAAGAATATATTTGGAGCCTTTTAAAACAACTATGTCATCAATAACAATAACAACTTTCTAATTTATTGATGAACAACTTTCTAATTATTCTGGTATATTCATTGCTATAATAAAACTGATAACATGATAATCTCCATTATTATAACATAAACCTCCATTATTAAAGCACCATAAAATTGATCTGTGTAGAGCAATTAGTTTAAAAAAACAATGATAGTCTTATCATTTAGCTCTAATTCAGCATGCTATAAAAATTTTTAATCTAAAGGGAAATTTTTGGTTGGCATTTTCTATCACCATTATGCACTTTCATTAATCCTACTCATTGCAGGTACAAGCTGAACTTTATTCATTATTTAAAAATTGTCATTTATTCTAGGATTTTCTTGTCTTGCTGAAAATTAAATTCACTTAATGTCCATAATTCACAGATGTATTCCAGAAAAGCATTTGTAATATTTGAAAAGCTAGTAGTAATTTTCTCACTAGTTATTTTGTGTCTCTTTTAAAATATGCTGCTGGTGTAGTAAATGCAAGATTTTAACAAGATTTCCCAAATATCAGTTCTGTAAACATCATATTGCCTTAATTTAACAGATGGAAGTCATGGTACGTTTTTTTTAAATCATGGTTAAATTATTTTAAAAAAGAATTTTAAAAGAATTCTGCATCAAGATGATATAGAAATATTTTACTTTTTTAAAAAAAATTACTTTATTGTTGTTCAATTACAGTTGTCTGTATTTTCTCCTTACCACTCCCCCCTTCCCCAGCCAAACCCATCTCCTCCCTTGCTTCCATCCTCCCCCTTGGTTTTGTCCATGTGTCCTTTACAGTAGTTCCCGAAAACCCTTCTCCCCATTGTTCCCTCCCCCTGATATAGAAATACTTTTATCCATTCCTTCTAGTAAGTAAAGCTAAAAATCCTGGACATGGTATATAAAACAATCACAAGACTCTAACAGGTAGAGAGAAAAATCCAGTGAGCTAGGAACCTCAGGACTTAAAGAACAACACAACGCTGAGTTTCCTAGCATTTCATTTTTGTTTCACATATTCTAGACAGGGTGCTGGGGAAGATGACACCTTGCAAATGCAGATGGGTACAGACAAAAGAAGTTGCAATAAAAGCCTGATGCTCTGAGACTGAGAACCAAGAAGGACACAGTCTAGCAAGACAGAAGTTTTAAACAAATAACCACTCTACTTCAACTGAACACTATAGAAAAAGGAGGGGTTCCACCCAACAACTGAGGCCAGTAGGAGTCTAGACCTTCTCCAGGCTGCAAAGAGATGCTTCTATCTCCCTGCTGGGGTGGTGTCACAAAAGATACAATAAAGACCCAGTGTTTTCATCTCCATGGGGCAATAACAAGCCCACACTTCCAAGATTTCAATGGCGGCCACATGGTGAGCCTGGACTTCCACTTCCCCCTTGTAATAACAAAGCATCTTCCCCCTCTCCTGACAGGGTGGTGTCAGAAGGTGTCTAATGGAGAATTGGAACTTTTACCACTACAGCAGTTAACAAGGCCACATTTGCCCATGTTTTTAGTGGAAGACACACATGGGGAGTAATAATGAGGCACCCCTGGTTCTTCTAGCCAGGAGAGTATCAGCAGAAGCTTACTGGGAAGCTCAAAGTCCCATGTCCACCCAGCAATAATAAAAAGATTTCCCCAGCAGGTGTAAATAGAGGCTGAGCTGATAACTTAGATTTCCAAACCCACTCCCGCCAGCATAAGAGGTGAGGTCTACCCTTTCCTCACCAGAATGGTGTCAGTGTAGGACTGCTAAAACAGAACACTGAAATAAGAACTTGAGTCTCTTAACACCCCAAATCTCCAGGTTTCATTTAAAAATCATTCTTCACACCAAAAGCCAGGAAAATTCTAACATGAATAAGAAAAGACTATTAGAATTAAGCAGACATAATAAAAATGTTTCAATAAAAATATTTCAGTGTTTTAAACAAATTTTAAAAAGAGGAAACTTTTTAAAAAGAAATTTCTCAGCAAAAACAAGAAGATATTAAAAACCTTCAATCTCTCTCCCCTTTGGCTTTGTCCATGGGTCCTTTATACATGTTCCTTGGGGGTGGGAGGGGGAGTGGAGATAGAAGTGGTGGCAGAAAAATAGAGACAACTGTGCATGACAATAATAAAAAAATAAAAAATAAAACAATTAAAAAAGAAGATATTTAAAAACCAAATTAAAAATTAAAAATTTAAAAATTTAAAAACTAAGATTTTTTTTAGGTCCACAGGCCAGCACTCAATCCACTGAGCACACCAGCCAGGAGATTTTTTTTGTTTTTTTTAAAGCCCTTAAGAGACAAACTTAAAAGCAGAACTCTGTTCTTTTTGGGGAGCACTAGTTTTTCTTTGTTGTCAGCTTTGGTAATTTTTATCATTTTATTTTTAAATTCTCTGATTCTTTCCTCAATTCTCTGCATTCTATTTGTGAGGGACTACAACAAAAGACCTAACATTTATATAACCAGAATCTAGGAAAAAGAGAACTAAAAGAAAGAAGCAAAAAAAAACAAAAAAACCGACATTCAAAACTTAATGGTTGGCAATTTCTTAAATTTGGCAAAAGACATAAACAAGCAAATTTGAAAATCTAAGTGAATACTAAACAAGATAAATAAAAAAAAAAAACTATACCAATGGCCATCATCATCAAAACTCTGAACACAAAAGACAACATAAAAATTCTGAAAGCAGAGACATATGATACCTTACCTATAGAGGAAAATTAATTAGATTTCTTATCAGAAATAACGAAGACAGAAGGAAGTGGCACAACACTTTTTAAGTACTAAAAAACCCAAAAAGTGTTAACCCTGAAGTCTATATTCAGTGAGAACACCTTTGAATAATGAAGGGGAAATTGAGACATTTTCACATAAAGCAAAGATAAGAAAATGTGTCACTATTATATTTACCCTAAAAGAATGGCTAATAAAGTTTTCTAAATAAAAGGAAAAGAATGAACAAAAAACAAGAAAAAATAAATATTAGGACATCAGGAAGAAAGAAAGAAAAACAAAAATTAAATTTTCTTCTCTTCTTGAGTATTTAAATTTGTCTGATGGTTGATATAAAAATTATAAAGATGTTTCATGTGGTTTTCAATGTAAGTAGAGAAAATATTTAAAACAATTGTAAGTAAGAGAGAGTAAAGGAAGGTAAGGTTTCTGCATTTCACTTAAATTGGTAAAATGTTGATACCAATAGACTCTGATACAATATGTATCTAGAATGTATTACCTAAAATACTCCAGATAAATAAAAATGAAATTCTAATATATGTTCAGTTTAATTCATTCAAAAGAGGCATGAAACTTAACAAATAGAAGAATGAAAGAAAACCTAGAAAACAAAAAGGAAAATGGCAGATTCAAATCTAACATGTCAATAATTATATCACATGTAAATGGACTAAATATACCACATAATAGACAAAAGTTGGCAAAGTAAATTAAAAAACATAACCCAATTATTATGTTATCTACAGGAAATTTACATCAAATATACTGATAAGCAATTAAAAGAAATAATAAAAAGGACATATCATGCAAACATTATTTTTTTAACAAACAGGAGTGACTAGATTAATACCAATAAAGTAGACTTCATAGTAAAAAAAATATGTCAGAAATAGAGAGGGCATTACATAATGATAAAGGGTTCTATCCAGAGAGATTATATCGAAATCCTAAATGCATCTGCATTAAACACCAGAGCTGTAATATATGTGAAGCAAAAACTGAAAGAACTAAAAGGAGAAATAGACAAGTCTGTGATTATAGTTGGAGATGTTGCAGATGTCTACACACCTCTCTAAACAACGGATAGAACAGCTAGGAAGAAATCAGCGAGGATATAGACTGAACAGCACCATCAACCAACCAGATCGCTTCAGTGCTTGTAGAACACTCTGCCCTAGAAGAGCAAAAAGCACCATGACACACATACCAAAATACTGTCTCCTGGGTCATCAAACAAACCTTAAAATTTAAATAAAAAATTAAATCATACAGAATTATCCAACTATGATGGGGCAAATCAGAAATCAATATTGAAGAATAACAAAAAAATCTCTCACCACTTGGGGAAAACAAATCAAGAGCTGGGTAAATATGTCTGTTAATATTTGCTATTGTTATGTTTAGGAAGTTCAAGAATTATATTGTTTATTACTAGAAGTACCATTTGATTTTAAAAATACTGCATTTATTCCTATGTAATAACTTTGTTCACATCATTATATTAGTTAGGAAATGTGTTACTTTAGAACTATGGCCATTTAAAATATATAATCATACATTTTATCAAAGTTGTCTAAGTAATATACAAAAAGCACCAGTATTTATTAATTACTATTTTAGATGCTTAGGATATAGCAATGGAGAATAAAGAGGAAATCCTGCCGTTAAGGGGCTTAGATTCCAGTGGGGATGATGGGATTAATTAACTAATTAAATGATAAGATAGATGGTGAGAGCAATATGGAAAAACTTAAAAATACAGCAGAAGAATCAGGATTGAGAGCACAGGGTAGCAGGGAATAGAAGTAGAAAGACAGATTACAAGATTAAAATAAAAGTAATCATGATAGACCTTTTTGAAGTGCCAAAATCTGAGCCAAAATTTGAATGAGGTGTGAAATTAGTAAGCAGTTTATGGAAGACTGACATTCCAATCATCAGGAACAGTAAGAGCCAAGTCCATACATCAAAAGAAAGTACATGGTGCAGTAAGGGGGCAGCCCGGAGGGACTGAAATGGGCCAGAGGGAGAGGTGAAGGTGAGAGGTCAGGAAGGCATAGATAGTGAGATGTTTGGGGCCTCACAGGCCTTTGAATAGACATTGTTCTTTATTCCAGGATCAAATCCATTACAGGATTCTGAGGCAGAGGACCAACAAGCTCTAGGTTACATTTGAAAAGACTCACTCTGGCAAGAGGAGAAGAAGGGGGACCTGACAGGAGCTCCCTCGGTGATGCCATCTAGAGGTAGTGGTGGCCTGGATCAGTATGGGGACATAGACCTCATACCAAAGGGTTTTGCACAAATACTAAGATTAATACGATGAAAATATAATGAAATTACAAATTCTATGAAAAAATGATCATTGTATTTTGCTGTGGGCAAAATGCAGAGCAGTGGGCCTCCAAAACTGATTTCTAATTCTGGGTCTAATTATCTGTGCAAATTTAATGTTTCTATACTTCATTTGTAAAATCAGTTAACTGAGGGTTTTTTCCTAAAGGGTTCCTAAATTCCTTGTCAGCTTTGACAGTTACAAAATAGATTATTATTCTGAATGAACCAACATCAACTTTAGTTAGAATAAATGCTATCAGACAACTTCTTAGTGTTTCATTCTTTCAGTACTCATTTAATAGTGCATAGCTGTGCGTGAACCACTTGGGAGTGAAATGAGAAAATATATACAGAAAATACTGACCTTATTTTCATAGTACTAGACATTAGGGCTGCTCTGTTTGAATAGACAATAGTTTTTCATATCTTTTATTGGTCTGCCATAAAATTATAATTTATTTCTGGCTTGCTATCTCTATTTACAGTATTATTAAATATTTCTTGAAACATTATTGGTCAACATGGACCAGAACTTAAAAATTTAACTGCTAAATATCAAGGCTTTAGCATAACTAGAAAAATTGTATGAAGCACTTCTTTTGTCATATTAGTCTCCAGACATTCTTACGGTTTTCTCTATTATGTGAGAGATCTATTTAACTGAACCAGCTAATGATCAACTCAGATGTAAGTAAACTGCTCATCACTTGACAAATATTTATTGAACCCTTATTATGAACCACACACAGTTCTGATCAGCAAGAAAACTATGTTGGGTGGTGATCTCTTCTCAAGAATCTCACTATGTGATCAGAAAGATAATTTAATATAAGTTTGCATGTAATGTATGTGATTAAGTGCTACTATAAGAAGCAATATAATGAACGTGGACTCCACCACTTAGGTGTGACAGTGCACCTTTTATTTACGCAACTCTCTTAGCCTCAATATCTTCACCTGAAAGTAAAGATATAAAGGTTATTATAAAGATTGAATGAGAGTACTATGTGTGTGACACATAATAAATGTCCTATATGAATTGGTTATTATTATTGTTATGAAAGTTATATTACTATTCCAATAAAAGTTTAAGACTGACCCTGGTCAGGTAGCTCAGCTGGTTAGAGTATTGTCCTGATACACCAAGGTTTCAGGTTCAATCCCCTGTCAGGGCACATATAAGACTTAATCAATCAATGTATAAATAAGTGACATAACAAATAGTCTCTCTCTGTCTCCCTTTCTCTCTCTCTCTCTCTCTCTAAAAGTCAATAAATAAGAAAATTAAAATAAAGCACGTTTAAGACCAAGTGTCTATGAAAGCACAGAGGTGGAAACATTGCTTTATAATGTAATATTTAGAGATTATATTATCATTAAGCTAAAACCTAAAGGAGGCAGCATAGAGTTTAGAATCAAGCAAAGCAAAGCATTCTACTATCAGCCTGGCCATAGATTGTGTGACCTTGACAATTTACTAAACTTCTCCAAGTCTTAGTTTTTTCCTATATAAATGGGGGCAAACTATCTTGCAGTGTTTAGGTGAATATCTGAGAAGATAATATCTAAAGTGCTTAGTACAGAGCCTAGAATATGAAAAGTTCTCTGTAAAAGGCAGCATATATGAGGATAATGATGAAAGTAGTCAAGGCTTGAACAAGAACTCCAAAGTTCAAATCAATACTCAGCAATACTTCTTACTGAATTTTAAACCAGTGTTAAGTTGCTTTACAAGTTCATTTGTTTCTCAAAGTCTGCATCCTTATTCAGACTTTACTAGCATGGAGAGCCTTACTATATAGGCCTTGCTTCACTTAGGAAGGAAGGGATACTGAAGAAAGGAAAGAGCAGAACAAAATTTCTGTGTCCTCTCCATTATTGGTACAGACAACTTACTTTAAACCATATCACATAGAGGTTTACCTTTTGTATTTTAAAGTTAGAAGTCATAAATTCTTGTCATCTGTCTCCATGTTCACACGCTAAGACTGTCCCAGTGCCACAGCTCTGGGAGGAAGGGCCCCTTAGGTTATTGTAAAACTAGAAGGTTATGATGTACAGTTTACGCTAATGAAGGTAGGCTTCCAGTCAGGAAGTGGAGTCACTCCCTGCAGTGAGGCTGTTAAGTAGCCAGGAATGAGACATGTCTATAATTAGAGAGCATTAGGCATTAGCGATCCTCCTGGCCAGAGAGCCTGTGCCCAGTGGACTAGCCAGACTGGCTGGCTACCCACCCAAAGCTATTTCCTCCATTATTCAAAGCCAGAAGCAATGAAATGAGGGGTGGGCTAACAGATCCCATGGGATGAAATTATCCATTTAAAAAAAGTTTCTGAAAAATAGATTTGAAAATTACATATGCTTAGAAAAAAAAAGACACAGTATCCAGTAAAGCAGCAGATGGCTAAGGTAAAACAAGGCAAAAATAAACCTTAAAACTGAGTAGCAAATCACATAGTATTATCACACCATTGTTCACAAAATCATTACTGGGATCTGGAAGTGAAAGAATCAAGAGACCAAGCAAGCTGGAACAAGTCATGACATTTCCTGGAGTATGCATTTGTCCAAAAGAAAGCACAGAAAGGGTTTGTTCATTGTCAAGGGTGTCAGTGAAGTCAGCAAGACTGACAGGCCTAGAATACTTTGAAAATAGAACTAGAAAATATGACAGAAATTTTAGTCTACCTTTATTGCTTCACAAATAAAAAAAATTAAAGTTGAGAAGAAACAAAGAGAATTAATATAATCATAACTATTAATTAAAATGCATTCTGTGCATTTTAGTATTATTTAATTACCAGTCCAATCCAATGAAGCAGGGATTTACCATGGTTCATATCTTATACATGAGAAAACTAAGTAACAGAGAGGTAATAGTTTCTCTTATACAGAGAAAACTAAGTAACTGAGTAAATTAGAAATGCCCATGTTTGAAACCAGCTGCCTCCAAAGCTGTGCTCCTAATACCACACAGTACATGCCTTGTCTAGTATCTCATAGCTACTGGTATTGATAGAGCAAGAACTGGGATCTAGGTTCTATGGCATCAGGCCTTGCATCCCTTCTAGTAGTCTAGGTTACAATACTGTAAGTTCCAGATGCATCTCTGTGGATTGTTTGCTTTTAGTTTTAGAAATTCAATGACATTAAAAAGTAAAATTCCTCGTGAGAATTGAGTTTATCTAGAATTTCTTCACCAAGTACTATAGCAAAGTACTTTTTCTTTGTTCAGATATTTTTTCCTGTTTTGTTTATTGCTTTATCTCCAATGCCTAGAAGAGTAGCTCAACAGACCAAGTGCTTAATAAATATTTGTTCAAATTAGGGACTTCATTATGTCTCTACAGTATGCTGCTGGACACAGTTTGAGGGGCTATGGTGAATAAATACAAGTTTCTAGCAATGTGCAAATTTTCTAGTGATTTACAGAGACATTCAGCAAGCATACAGACACCTGAATAAATTTTGAAAGAAGGCTATGAAGAAAATGAACCAGGATAATGTAACAGTGTGACTTGGGGAGCACTTGGTAGACTTCTTTTTGAAGTTGCAACATTTGAATTGAACCCCATATAAATGTCTGGAGAAAAGAAATTCTATGCAGAGAGGACAGCAAGAATAGGTGCTCTTAGGCAGGAACAATTTTGATGATTTGGGGAAAGAGAGAGAAGTGTGGCTCGAGCTTAGATTATGTGTGGGAGAGGGAGAGGGAGGAGGTAAGCAAGAGCGTAGAGGCCAGTGGCCCCTGGGGCACTTAAAAATACCAATGTCTTTTTAGGATTCTACATATATATGTACACATATGTGAGGTCATACAGTGTTTGTCTCTATCTGACTTATTTCACTTAGCTAATGCCCTTGAGGAACATCAATGCTATTGCAAATGGCAGGATTTCCTTCTGTTATGACTAAATAATATTGAATCATATATGTTTTATGTATTTATATATCACATTTTCTTTATCCATTCATCCATCAATAGATCCTTAGATTGTTTCCATGTCTTAACTGTTGTGAATAATAAACAATAAACACAGGGGGTGAAGGTATCTCTTCAAGAAAGTGATTTTGTTTCCTTTGGGTCAGGGGCTGGGGATGGAGGAAGTGAGGGATGCTGGTTAAATGGTGCAAACTTTCAGCTGCATGATGAATAAGTTCTGGGGATCTAATGTACAGCATGGTACTACAGTTTGCGATATTACATTGTATATTGAAATTTGTTGGAAGTGTAGATCTTAGTGTGCTTATCATACACACATAAATGGTAACTATGGAAGGTGAGGGATGCGTTCACAAACCTTTTTGTGGTAATCATTTGACAATACACAGGTAAATCAAGTCATCACATGATATGCTTTAAATTTCACAATGTTATTATCATTATATGATGATAGTATATTACATCATTGGGATATGTTACATCACTGCATAATGATATATCAAAGCCAACTACATTAATAAAGCTGAAAAAAATATTGGTGGCTGCCTCCCACCCCACCACTACTCTATTCCTACAAAACTGACTCAGTTGTTTAGGGCCCCCAACCAAAGGTATTTTTAACCTTCAAAATAACTTTACACATACCCAGGTTAAAAACCAATGATGGCAGTGGGTGCAGGTCTTAGTAGGAAGTGCTTAGAGTGTGATAAAGCAATTAAAACAAAAGAAGTAGAGAAGTGACTTATTTCTCAAATGTCTAAGTTGTCCTCAATGTGGTCAGTTAGCCCAATGAGCCAAACAACATGTGCTCTTCGAGTTCTTGAAAATTACTCCTTAATTACTAAAGACTAATAATATCAGTACTTTTTATCAATGATATTGTCCTTGGAACATTATCAATGTTATTCACAATATTATAATAAAATTTAGACTTAGAATTAACTGGTTTATGTACATTGAGCTGTGCAAAAAAGTATTTTTTAAAATATGTCATAATTTGGGGGCTATTGAGACAAGCAAAATTAGTTGAAGAACTGTTCAATTCATGAATTTGACAACTATAGCCAGACAAAAGAGGTAACTCCTAATTGTACTTTTTTGTCTGAATATGTGTGTGCATTTAACAGAATAATGTATATCACCTTCTTGTTTTCTCCACTGGGGCATAGTCTTTTCTTACTTATTTTAATGGTTTTGTTTGTTGCTTATAAATATGATCTTATGTTCCTGTTGATTCAATTTTTAAAATCCTACTTCATTAGATTACATAAATAAATAAATAAATAAATAAATAAATAATACCTTCAAATATTTAGATTAAAGCATCCTGTGCACTACCAGCCTGATTGTCAGTTGTAATGAACTTTGTATGAGGAAACAGAGATGAACAGTAAAACCACAAAAAATATAGTTCCCCAGCCTCTCCTTAATGGGTGTGGTTTCCGTTGGAGAAGTCTTAATAGACTTGTCAGCCAATCCTCCTAATCACCAGTCCTTGCTGATACAGCTCACCCATCACAGTTTATTTCTCAGTCCTTTTGCATCAGAGAGAAAGAACTTTGATTTACTGCTCATTAGAGAAGCCATTTCCCCAGGCACAGGCAACATTTTGAGTGATGATGTAACCCAAAACCAGGCTTTTGTGATAAGTCAGTACAATTTAATGGAATAGAGAAGGCATTATTTTCTCTGTGAAATACACGGTATCACTTGTGTACCAGACAGAAAGACTGAAAGCATGAAAGGCACTTTGCTTAGGTTATAAAGATGGAAATGCAGACAAGAAATTATTCCAGATTGCTAAATGGATCTGAGAAGGGTTGCATACCAGAAAAAAAAAGTGTAGGCTTCTGACTCATTGTCAAACAGTTTGTAAACAAACAGGTATAGAATTGCTATCACTCCTCAGAAAGCGTATTTGTTTGTTTGCCTGGGAATTAAACCAGATGTTACAAGTTGGTTACAAATACGGATTCATTTGGGAAAAACAAAAAGTTCTGGGATGTGTATTGTGTAGTTCCCAAACATGAGCATTTTCACATGGGTTACAAAGAGAACAACTCAACAACCTTGCAAGTGTCTAAGTATAAAAGACAAAAATTCTGCAGTTAAAAATGCTCCCAGCCATCGTTTCATATCACTTAAAATTCCCAAGATTACAGTTTGCTGTTTTTACACATCCTCGATTTCAGTGCTACCAATTTTATCTAATGCTTTGGTTTATTTGGGGAGGGGGAGTAGTAAAGGGAGAGAAATAGTATGTTCTAATTGTTACACTCAGAAAACAAAAACAAGCACGTGTGAAGTTCACTCTATGAAATAGAGAAAGTGCATTTAATGCTTCAAAAGTCTGTACCTGTTGGGGTGACAGGATCAAGAAAAATAAAATTAACACCACTGCATTTAAAGAGATGACACTGAAATTTGTGTTGGTCTGAAATACAATCAAAACGTGCCCGGGTCAATAAAGTGAACGTGGAGTGACCCACTGAGCAATCAGCCGTGAGACACAGGGCAGGTGTGAAAGCTGCACCTGAAATTCTCAAAACTACTTCCCTTTCTGAAGACTGCCTCTCTTCCAGAGTTGAAGCAAATAGGGTCTTCAGATAACTAAATCTTTAAGACTTAATAATGAGGACTCAAGCTTCTACTTCACAATTCCATTCTCAAATGCTTACTGGGCATTGACTTGTAGTCAAAATTATTTTATATATGCATATGACACAGTCCTTCCTTAAGAAAAACTAAACAAATATATACTACAAGTTAGAAAACAAGTGCCATAAACATAGTTCAAAGTTTTGTGGCAGTTCAAAAAGGTAAGAATGTGACAAGGGTTTTTTGTGTTTGCTTTTGTCTTTCCTTTTATAGTACAAACAGTATAGCTGGTAATAAACTTACATATTTTTGTAAATTGCTGAATAAGCCTACTTTAAATAGATTAGAGATCATCAAGACTTGTTCTTATGAAGACATAGAACAATGTTTAGTTATTGCTTTTTTTTGATAGAGTAAATGTAACATTTAAGAGTATTTTATTTAACTCGCTAAATAAGATGAAAAAAACTCTAACATTGAGATTTGTCAGTCTCAAACTCTTCCACCAAAAAACAAAACCAAACAGAACAAAAAAAAAAAACCCCAAAAAACCATAATTAGTACCCAGAATAGAAGAAACTCTGCCCCTGAAGTATTTGACTATTTAGCCCGAAACAGACTCACAAGACAGTTTTTTTAAAGGTACATATTTTTAAAATTGTGTATGGATTTTGTATGCTATTCTGAAATATATTTCTTTTAACATGCCCTCCATGAGGTGATAACATAAAACTGACACTCAGTGAAAGTGTACCATGGTGTAAGACCAGGCATACCTTCCAGCCCACAATAAAATAATTCAGAAATGTGTGTGTCCCAGTTAGAAAGCAACTCATAACAGAGAGTACCATTAGACTGATGCAACTATTGTTGTTCCCATAAAAATAATGCATACTGTGAAATTGAGACTACTTTTACAGCATTTATTGAAGATAGAAAAATTGTCGGATTGGCTATTTTAAGGTCAACCCCAGACGAGAAAAACTGAATGACTCCAAGTGGTAAGAAAACCCACACTTGTTATATGACCTTGAACAAGCCAAGGAGGCTGTGGCCATGATTATGTATACAAACCGCCTACACGGGGTGTCATGCCAAGGTCAGTGGGTTTATGTCAGCTGGCTTTGCTATACATATAGGACTCCACAGCATTGTTCTGGAGATGGCAGTTGGAGTGGATGCCAGCACAGCTGTAACAGACTGACAGAGAGAGGATGATTCTTCATGCTAAGTAGAGCTGAGGCAATTATGACAATCAATCAAGTAAACATCTTTGTTACAAAGACTAACAGTCTGGATGAACTATACAAGTGATCATGTACTTGAAGTATTATAATTGTTGAAACATCCAATACAGATTGTTCACAAATAGGACATTCCTCTCAGATAACATGTATTTTTCTATTAAAACAACATAAAGACAGGGAAGCCTAGGAGACACTATATCAATCCCAAATAAGTTCTCAATAAATTGTGTGCAAGAGCAATTAAAAATTCAAAAAGCCAGACAACCTTAAAAATTATTGCAAAGGAGTAGTTATGCACAGGCAAAATTAGATTCATAGTAATGTAGTTTAATGTTTATATAAGATCTGAATTATTAAAGGAAAGGAAAAACACTTAAGTCTAATAGTGTGTTTACTCAACAAGATAAATGCATTTATTACAATTACTTCATTTTCAACTTATACTTCAATGCATTTTAGTTTTGCCTGAAAATAGATGCAAGCCAAGAACTGCTGTGACGCACTAGTCCATGGAACTAACCCAGACATTCTAGTCATACCCAACGACAATTCTGCATTCATCTATCGGCCCTCTGTAAAGGTGTGGGTTCTGGGGTTATATCTATATAATTCAAATAAATCAAAGGATTAGCTGTCTCAGTAAAGAAAAATCAGGCAAAGTAATCTGTAATTTCATTTTCCACTATCTGTCACAGTAACATTATAAAATTATCCTGCTAAGACATAATGAGAAACATGATACCTATGGAAATTAATATTGCATTTAATACCAGAATTAGAAGAGGTTTTATAAAGCTAATGCAAATAAAATACCATGTAATATGTATAAATTCTTAGTAAAATGTATAATGCCATATAATACTAATTTATTCAAATGTTATATTAAAATTTTCCTTCCAAACTATAGTGTTAAAAGGACTAATACCTAGAATTTTTATTTTGCTATTTTATTTTTTATGGTTTATTCTGTTACAGTTGTCCCATTTTTTTTTTTACCTTTTGTCCCCCTCCAAGTCTTTTTGAATAACTTTCCAAAGCTAACATTCCTAGTGAATATAAAAAACATTAGAATCCTGGTTTCCAATATTCTTCATATACTGTGTAAAAATATAGACTAAAAGTGGCACATATATTTGTATATAAAATGAGTAGGGTTGCCATATAATTTATCATCAAGCCAGGACACCAGGATATCGAGTACAAACTGGGGTTGTCCTGGGCTAACAGAGACACTTGTTCCCCCAGGAAGGGTCATACCAACTTCATGCACAGGCAGTAAGGGGAGAAGTTATTAGGTTGCTTCATAATCATAAAATATGTGTGATTTCCTCAAGTGAAATACATTCTCTGCCCTGTCTCCTTAAGGGCAGAGAGGGAACTCCAGGCACCAAATGTGGAATAGCTCTCGCATGGGATGTGACTGGCTGCAGGGGACAAAGACCCCAAGTAAGAAAATTAGAATTGAAAGTCCAAGAATAAGGAAAGAGCAAGATAAGTAAGGATATTTTTAACAGCTTTGTTATATTTTCAAATCATAGGACAAAGGTCTTGGACCTAATTGTTGTCATAATTTTCAAAGAAAACTGAATTGAAACATAAACTAATTATACATATTTAGTTATGTCTATCTAAGTCTACCACTTTTCAATAGATTTGGATTCATGGCATAGAAAGTGTATATGTTTTTCATTTTCTAAGTGGTAACCTAAAACTTTTTTTAATTAGGCTTATTATGACTCATATCAGAAAAACAAATTCTACAAAAGCATTTTTACATTTATTTGCATGAATTTTAACCAAGAAATAAAAATTTTCTCATTTTTTTCTCTAATTCAAGAAATTTTAGTACATTGATCCTCAAATATTAGTAAAAATTACCTGGAGGCTTGAAAAATGCAGATTGGTGGCCTCTGCCCCCAGAGTTTCAGGTTTAGTAGAACTGTGGGAGGGCCCAAGACCTGGCATTGCGAACATGTTCTGAAAGGGTTCCAGGTGACTGTGATGCTGGTGGTACAGCATCACGCTTTGAGAAGCGCTACTATATTGAATATGCAATATTGGCCAAGTGCTGTGTGCTGGGGATACCACAGCAAACAACAAAACAGACAAAAATTCCTGCTCTCATGGACCCTATGTAGAGAACATAAAATAAATACATAATGCAAATATACAGTATGTTGGATAGTGATAAGTGCTGTGAGGAAAAACAAAAAAAAGGAAATAGGACATAATGATTGATGAATTGGTAAGGGAGTATGACAACAAAAGTTCTTAAGGAGACCTTACTCAGAAGGCAAGATTTGATAAAAAGACCTTAAAGAGCTGGAGAGCAAGTCAGAGATATATGGAGGAACAGTCAGTTCAAATGCTCTAAGGCTGGAGTGCACTTGCTAGGTTTAAAGAACATGAGAAATACCAGCATGGCCAGAGTTGAGTGAGTGACAGGGAGAGCAGGAAAAGAAAGAAAGAAAAAAAAAAAACCGCAGAAAGGCAATGGGAAATTCAGCTCAGGTGACATGAGAAGCCTTAGGTAAAATTTGAATAAGAAAAAAAGAAATTAGCTAATTTGCATTTTAAAAGAATCACTGGGGACCTCTAGTTTACAAATAAGAGTTAGGAATTCAAGAAATCAGTGTGGACTAGATATATAAATTTGAGAGTCACCAAATTTTGATGTTATTTAAAACTCAAACATTAATAAAAATAAGAAGTATATGAGCTCACCAAAGGAATGAGTACATCCAGAGAAAAAAAAGTAGCCCAAGAACTAACTCTGGGGAATTTTGATTTTCAAGGTCAGGGAGAAAAAGAAAGAGACCAGGAAAGAGGCTGAGAAGGAAGAGCCATAAAAGAGAATGAAACCAGTGGAGACTGGCTTTCTGGAAGCCAGGTGAAGAAAGTGAGGCAGAGACTCATTATCTGCTAACAGATCAAGTAGGAAGGATAATGAATATTAACCCTTTGCAAAAGTAACATGAAGTTTGATAATGATGTTGGCAAGAGCTGTGTCGATGGAGTGGTGGACAGTTAAAGCTTGACTGGAGTATTATCATGTGAGAATGGAGAGAGAGCAAGTAGAGTCTGACCACAGGCAACTCATTTGAGGAGTTTTACCCTCAGGGAAGAGACACATGGGTTAGAATTGAGCATTACATCAACGGGGAGAGTTTTTGCTCCTCTGAGATGGAAGGAAGCATTAAAAATTTGTAAGCTAAGGGTTAATGATCCCATACACTTGACTGACAAATTGATGATGCAGAAAAACAGTGAATAATATTGGAGTGATAAAAGGTTCAACCTTATATTGAAACATAAACAGTTCATCCATAGTAATAGGAAGGTCAGAGTACATGGGTACAGATGTAGGTGAATGGATAGTTATAGGGGTGATTGTCTCAGTGGAAAAAGTAAGGTCATCGACTGAGAAAGAGCATAGCAAAGAGGCACTGAAGGTTTGAGGGGAGATGAGAATGTAAATATCCTCTACTTGAGAGAGATAAAGGGAGAAAAAAGAGAGCAAGAGAGGATAGAGAAGAGAAAGAGATGGAGAGATTGAGATTGTGGGCAGAGAAATGTGATAGGATTGCTTGCAGTACTAATACAATCAATTTGATATTGTGAAATTATTATTTAATGTAAAAATCCCCTGAGTCTTCTTTCAAGTCTTTATAGCACTACTAATTCGAGTAATTTGTAATTTCCAAAGACCGCCATTATCAGAAATTTGTACAAAAAGTTAAGGGCATTTGTTGGATTTCTTAATGGATCTATTCATTAGATCTACTAAATATAGATTTCAAGATAAATTAGGATAAAATATACTAGTGAATTTTTATTTGTAAAATTTAATATAAATATCTGGTAGATAAACTATTATATATATAAATATATTTGCTATCTTTGAAAGATTAAAAAATGTAACCATCTCAACTGAGATAAAAGGTTATATTAACTGAACAGGAATTTTTATGGAATGGTTACTCAGACCTTCTGTTCATTGGTACTCAACTGTTTTTGGAGAGAACTCTAACAAACTCTTCATATATGTGTGGTGTAATTTTAATGAAGGAAATTTTTCTCTACAATAAAAATATATGGTGTTATGGCAACATCTGTCAGCAATGATACTCCCTTAAGGATGATAAGTGACAGTTACTACTTGCTGTAATAGGTAAAAGGAGTAATATATTCCATAACTACGGTAAATAAATTTCTATCATTTATAAGCCAGAAAAAAAGGAGCAGTATAACTGCAAACATGAGACACAGAAATGTGAAAACTTGGCCTATTAAGTGTATCAACAGTCTAGTAAGGGCAATAAAAAGAGTTATCAGTCAGCATTATAGCTCTGAAAAATATGTAAGGGAATATAATGATAGCTCTTATGGACCTGCGGATTTCTTACAGCCTTTGCAAAGAACACTGCCTATGTCTGAGACAGTTTTCTAGTTCAAAGTACAGAAGAGAAAGATGGCAGACTTAGCATAGGTGAAGGGACTGTGGAGGATAGAGAAAAAAATTAAAGATTTGGTTTTCACCTTTGAGAAACTTACAGTCTAGTCAAGAAACCATCTCATTTTTTACCCAAGGACACTGGAGTTCTGACCAAAGTGAATGAAATTCAGAAGTTCCAGAACATAAAATAGAATTATGCTTCCTGATCTTTTTTAAGAGTTATACTTTTCACATATAGTATGTTCTCCCACTCAGTGTGTTGTCTTTTCATTTTGTTGATGGTTTCCTCTGACAGCTGTCAGTCTGTTCCATGTGCCCATGCTTCTTTCCATGCTTCTTGTTCATCAGTTTATTTTGTTCATTAGATTCCACATATAAGTGAGATCATATGGTATTTGTCTTTCTCTGACTGACTTATTTCACTTAGCATAATAATCTCCAGGTCTATTCAGGCTGTCACAAAAGGTAAGATTTCTTGTCTATGGCCAAGCAGTATTCCATTGCACAAATGTAGTCCAGCTTTTTCATCCTCTCATCTACTGATGGGCACTTAGGCTGTTTCCAGATCTTGGCTATTGTAAATACCACTGCTATGAACATAGGAGTACATTTATTCTTCTGAATTGGTGTTTTGAGATTCTTTTGATTGGAATATTTAAGACATCTACCATTAAAGTGATTATTAATAGATATGTACTTATTGCCATTTTATTCTTTATAACTATGTTCCTCTGTTTTTTTTCTTCTTCTTCTTAGAGAAGATCCTTTGACATTTCTTATAACACTAGTTTGGTGGTAACAAACTCCTTTAGTTTTTTTTTTTTTCTTGTCCAGGAAGCTCTTTATTTCACCTTCAATTTTAAATGATAGTCTTGCTGAGTAAAGTAGTCTAGGTTATAGGTCCTTGCTTTACATCACTTTGAATATTTTATGTCAGTCCCTCTGGACTGAAATGTTTCTGTTGAGAAGTCAGCTGTTTTATGGGAGCTCCCTTATTGGTAACTAACTGTCTTTCTCTTTGCTGCTTTTAAATTTCTCTGTCTTTAACTTTTGCCATTTTAATTATGATGTGTCCTGGTGTGGGTTCATCTTCTTTGGTTCTCTCTGCACTTCCTGGACTTATTTGCCTTTTTTTCCTTTGCCAGTTTAGGGGAGTTCTCAGTTATTATTTCCTCAAATAGGTTCTCAATCCCTTGTTCTTTCTCTTCTCCTTCTGGTACCCCTATGGTATGGGTGTTGTCATGTTGTCTCCAGGCCCCTTAAACCATCCTCACTTTTTAAAATTCTTTTTGTTATTCTCACTGTGGTGATTGGGTATTTTCTGCTACTTTGTCTCCCAACTGAATGATTTGATCCTCTGCTTCATCCAACCTACTGTTTATTCCTTCTATATTCTTCATTTCAGACTTTGTATTCTTCACTTCTAACTAGTTCTTTTTCATGGTGTCTATGTCCTTTTTCATGTTGTTGTAGCTCTCACTAAGATCGTTGAGCATCCTTACAAGCATTTTTTTGAACTAAATATCTGATAAATTGCTTGCCTCCATTTCACTTAAGTCTTTTTTTTCTAGAGATTTCTCCTGCTCTTTCATTTGGGGAATGTTTCTTTGTCTCCCCATTTTGGCTGTCTCTTTGCGTTTGATTCTGTGTATTAGATAGATCTACTATGACTCCCAGTTTTGATAGGGTAGCCTTGTATAATAGATTTCCTGTGGGACTCAGTGGCAGTCTCCTCGATACCCTGAGCTAGATGCTCTAGGAATGTCCCTTGTGTGTTTTACGTGGGCCCTCCCATTTGTAATTGGGTCTGGAGTGCTGTCGGCTCATCCGTGCACAGGGGTCAACCCTCAGGCTGGCTGGCTGTGAGAATCAACCCTACCCACAATATATGAGCTGCTATGTAGGTGCTGACCATACCAAGTGGAATTTGCCTCAGCAGGGTCTGGTGTCTGGTGAGATTTTCCTTTGCATATGCCACTGGTAAAGCTAATTGGATCTTGCGCTGATGTTGTCTGAAGCTGGCCACTGGATATGTTGGTTATGGGGTCTCCTGGGAGAGATTCTGGTGCAGGCCAATGCCTGTAACTGACCCTGGGCAACCTATTTGGAGTTAGAGTGTGTGGCTGCCTCTGCTGAGCCTGGATGTTCGTAGGAAGGACCAAATGGTGCACCAAGGCTGGTTTTTACCAGCACTAGGCCCAGGGAAAGGTCAGAAAATGTTTCAAGGCACCCCAAGGTCTATCTTCTCCTGCCTCCACCTGCCAGCTGCCTGTTAGGCTCAGTCACTAAAAGAGGCTCTGGTGGTACTTGAATTGCTTGAGGTAGGTTCTCAACAAATCAGCAGGTAAGGGCAAGTGGTGTACACCAAACTGATACAGGTTCAAACTCAGTGCCAGTGCTGGATCTGAGGCCACTAGGCAATTGTCCCAGGGAATATTAAGTCTAGCTGCCACCTGCTTGGTGTTTACACACCTTTGTGATGGGGCGGGGTCTCAAGGAGTCATTAGGATGAAGCCAGCAGAGTTTATGAAGCCCCAAAATACCAAGATTTGGCTGTGTGAAGGGAAGTCTCTACACTATTTGGGTGTGCAAGAGAAAAATGGTCCTTGTCCTAAAGCCACACAACTCACTCTATCCTGGATTCCACCTAGACTTCAGCAGGGCAGAGCCACTAGTCGTTGGAAGAGTGGGACTGCCAGGAGCCTGGAGAGTAGGGCTAAGGGATCTCCTGTGAGTGGGGTGTGCTGGTTGGGCTTCCAGGAAGGTCATAGTGTGGCCCACACACCAGAGCCACACAACTAAGTCTGTCCCAGATATTGTCCTGAATTTGGCAGGGTAGAGCTACCAGGCATTGGGTGGGTGGGACCACTGGAGCCCAGAGGGTGGTTCTAGCAGATCTCAGCTGACTTCTCAGCAACGTGTAAGCTCTGCAGGGTATGGTGAGGAGTCCTGGGAGTGGGGCTATTGCTTTCCCCCAGGCTGATGCTGCATGGAAGAGAATGCTGCATGGGGGGTGGGTACTCTACCCAAGAAAGATGGCAGCTATGGTATGGGAGAATGACTCAGCCCAGGGACTCTGGCAACTGTCACTTCACCTCTCTCCCCAGAGCCCCACACCTCAGACTCTCCTCACATAACCCTAGTCTGCTCCACCCTCCCTACACTGGAGCCTAGGGTGAATGTTAACAAAATTTTGTCTGTTGGTCCTTTAAGAGGGCACCTGTGTCTCTAACGGATGCCATTTCTCTCTGATGGACAGAAACCCCACTGCTTTTCACAGCCAGATGTTATGGGGGCACCTCTTCCTGGCTCTGGTGCTTTGGGCTAGGGAGCTCAGCTTAGGGTTGAGACTTCACACTTCTTAGGTAAATCACTGCAGCTGAGATATCTCTCTGAAACCTCAGTCTCTACCTGTAAAAGCAGGGCCAGCCCTTTTCACATCTCTGTCCTTCCTACCAGTCTCAATACATCTTTTTCTGTGAATCCTTGGCTATAGACTTCTCTTCAGCTAGTCCTCAGTTGTTTATTTAGGTTGACTGCTCTATATTTTAGTTGTAATTCCAGTTTGGCCATGGAAGGAGGTGGCTATAACATCCACCTACTCTGCCACCATCTTGGATCTCTGTATTTCTGTCAATTTCCTAAAATTTTTTTGACTATTGTAATTATATATATTCTTATTTAAATGATGATGAAGTTACAAAGATAAGAGTGTTTTTCTGAAGACATAAATGTAGTAAGTGGCAAAGAGAGAACCAGAATCTGGAACTTTTTGACTCTGATCTTAGTCTTTGATCTTAACAATTAACCGTACTGTGGAAGTTCAAGGGCACCACTGAAGTTTTGTGAGGGACAATGACATCTTAGTGATATGAGAGTATAAAAGAAATAATTGAGCTTTCTCTTCCCCTCCTTCTCCACTTACCCTCCCACTTCCTTCCTTTTCTCTTCCCTTCCCCTTTCTTTCCTTTTGGAACAATTTCAGTCTAATTCCCATGCTAAACTTGAGCAGAGCAAGTTAAGCACTTGTGAGGGAGGAGCGTTAGGTTAAGGAGGCTGGGTCAAGGCAGAGTTATTGGGATCCCACCAGACAGCAGGGGACATTCACATAGAAGCTGCCCTACCTGAGGTGTCAAAGCTGACCAGGGTGAACCTCTTGGTATTGTAATAGGATTAAAACAGACACCCCAGTAGCTCTTGTTTCAACTGTTGCCCCACTTGCTGTTTTTCTCCTGTCCTTTTCCACCCCTTCCCTGCCTTTGTTTTTCTACTTTCTGCTCTTCTAAACCTTGAAAAACTGCAGAAATTGCAAAAATATCTTTCAAGAGAACTATTCTGACAATTGCCAGGAGGGAATTGAACCAATGATCCCCAGCAACAGAAATGAAAACTAGAAATATCTGCAATCTTTTCTGTTGAAGGTTTTGCAGCATTTAAAGATGAAGAAACTTCAACCTGAGCAAGACCACAAGTACATATATATCCCTCACTTCACCCTACAAAACCTCAATCCTGCTTTAGTTAGGGTAGATACCTTGATGCTCCATAGGTGCTCCTGAATGTGCATAAAGCCTTAACCTCTATTTGAATCCCATAAAATAATTTTCTCTTGACAGTATTCATATGGGAAAAGGAGCCATGACCCAGTGTGGGAGGTCAGAATCTGAGAGGGGTGAAGAGGGCGTCCACAAGGCGGGGCAGCATGGCGTGGGGCACCTGAGAGTGTGTATAGAAGGCATCCACACAAGATCAACACTTAGGGATCTAACAGGAATTAAAAAAATTCTAGAAGCTGCAAAGGTAAAAGATATTTATATATGTTGTCTTAATATATCTCTTAGCATATGAACACACAGTACACAAATGCAGAATAAGACCTGTGTAGTGAATGAATTAATAAATAAATAAAACTCCTGGAGATGGTTTAGGGTATACATATGAAAAACGTTATTATAGTCTAGATGATACTCTGTTTTTAAACACAGGGAAAATATTTTTGTTTGCTTGATGAGAAGACTTTGTTGACTTATGAATGCTAATCCTCAATATCCAAAATCCCACTCTAAAAAATTACTTAGCACCATAACAATAAGACAAAAGCCCAAGTAAAGTAAACATTCCAGAGGCCTTGAGAGGTTAACTAGAAGTCTGGAAATAATTATCCTATTGCTAAAAAACAAAAAACATATGGAAAATATAAGCAGTGGGGGAGGACTTCCTTTTCTTAAGCAGGATTTTATTAAGAAAAAAATTTTGACGAAGTAATATTTGACTAAAATATTCTAAAAATTATAACAGTAATATTATTGTTTGCTATTTAATATTTTTATAATGCATTTTATATTTTTAAAAATATTAACTGTATAATGAGTGATGGCACTTAATAATACTTTTGTCCTACTTTTTATTATATAAAACTGTTCACATTGCATATTAAAAAAATAGATTAGCATACATATATAACCTATCACCCACTGAAGAAAATTAAAAACCATGGATGTATTCTACAGTCTCATTTTCTTTGTCTCTCTCTCTCATTATTTTCCAAGCTTCTTGAAGAAGGTGTCTAGACTATTACCACTTCCTCCTGTTGTCTTCCTCCCACGACAGTCTGGTTTCTGTCCATGCCACCCACTGACACTGCTTTCACCCAGAAACTGTCCTTCTGGTCGTTAAATCTGAGGTACAATTTTTAGTTTTTAATTTATTTGATTGCTAAAAGCTTTCAGCACTACTAACCACTTCTTAAAACTCTCTACAGTCTTGATATTCCCGACACTACTTTCTTTTCATCTTTCTTCCTAATTATTTAGCCATATCTTCAGTCTCCTTTTTCCTTCCTCCATTATCTTTCCCAGTTGTTTAAAGTTACGATATATTCATCATATCAGCCAAATAAGAACACTGTGCACCATCCTCCACCCGTCATTCTCCTTCTGCCGTCATATCCAACTGCTTCTAAATATTATATCTCCATTCTTTGTTCTAACATCCCTTTCCACTGCTGCTATCTTAGTAAACACTCTCATTATCTCTCACAAAGTGATTGCAAGAGCTTCCTAATTAGTCTTCCTCTTTCCAGCCAGACTCCCCACATTCCATCCTTTACAACAGCGAGATGGTATCATATCACTCTCTGTTAAAAACCTTTCAGTGGCTTCCTATTAATTGTAAGATTAACCCAAGCTCTTTGGGATAGCTGACATACTAGGTTTTCCTTTTTAAGATCCAACACAGCCTGCCTCTTTAGTTCTCAAACACAACACTTTGGTAGGAAACTGCTTCTACTTCCCATACTCATCTTGCTGTTCTATGTGCCTGCGTATTTACACAGGCCATTCCCATCTCCAGGAAATCCCTTTCCCTTGTAAGTTGGCAAATCTCATTCATGTTCCCTGTTCCACAGAATTGGTTCTTCTGCACTCTTTTCAAATTACTCTACATAATCTTCTGCTCCCATTCCTTTTATATCTACAGCTCAACCTCTTTTCTGGATTTTAAGACACAATATCCTACTTCTAAATGGATATCAGTGGACACTTCATGTCTAAACTTCATCTTTCTCCTCAAACTTATTTCTCTCTTCATAAATCAGGTTAATTCCACCATCTCTTGCATAATTGTCTTCTGCATAAAACTAGAACACTCCCTTGTTTCTACCTCTTCTTTACTTTCTGTTCAGTATGGTTGTTTCTACTGTCAAAATATAATTTAAACTGATTCACTCACAAGCATCTATACTGCTGGTACCCTGAGTCAGAGCTGCATCATTCTTGCCCAGTTCAACCTCCTCCTTTGTTACCTCTGTCCCTTATCTCACCACCATCTCAAGCCATCATCGTACATCCTACAGGCAGAGCTGTATTTCCATTTTAAAAACCTGAACATTGCACTTCTCCTTACAATTCTTCAACAGCTTCCCCTGGTCAAAAGTAGCACCTCAATTCATGTGTGTGATCTTTAAGAGTTTCCTCAGATGGCCCTCGACTTACTTACTTTAGGACTTTTACCACAAAGGTAGGAATGCTTATACCTTTACTCGTCTGTTTCAGAAACCCATATGTATTCATTGGGACTTAGCTAATTATTTTTAAACTAGCAAGTGACTATTATTTTTGCTTCTGTAAGATGAATGTGTAATGGCCTACAACTTTTTTAAAAAGTGAGACTAGATACAAATAAAGCTTAGAGTTAGAATTTATACAAAGAAATGTTAGTAAGTGGTCAGCAGCCCTCCCTATGTAGCTATTCAAAGTAAAATAAAACAAAAACAGCTAAGATCTCACAAAATATTTTGATAATTGAAGAATTATTAATATATTTGTTTTTAAATTTTATTGCTATTAATATATTTTTCTGAAAAAATCTACCTTTTTGTAATGTAATTCAAGGTTAAAAGAACAGTGGTCAGTTATTTTTTTTCTCAGTTGATTGTAAATTATTCTCCTTAAGGACAGAAACAAATCTAAAATTGTACAGAAGTGTTTGGCTTTTTTATTTTTAAGTCACTCAGAGTTCTTGAACTTTAACAGTTAAATTCTTTATTCTTTTGCATTACCCTGTCTTCACTGAATGTTATTTGAAGCAAATTGATATTTTTGAATCTTGGCAATACTCAAGGGACATTACCAGCAATGAATTTTCTTCCAAAAATTCGAAGAATGCAATGAGAGCCTAATCTGGGCTCGGTTAATTATATGTTTGTAAGGCACTCTGTTGGTGTTTTTTTCCCCCTCATGTATTTATTTTTAACACAAACATATACACTTGACTGACCGTGGTGCAACCACAGTAATACCCTCCAAACTCCGTGAAACTTACCTCTTACATTCATTTATTCAACATCCAACAAACATTTGTTAAGAACCTGCGTGAGGGAGATGTGATTCCTGCCTTCATGGATCTTACATTCCAATAAACATCATTTACTGAACTTAGTACGCTCCATGCATTGTGCTAAATGTTCTAACTTCATCATCTCATTTAAACCTTTAAGCTCATCATAATAAAATAATCATTTATCATTGTTGCTGTTGTTGTTGCCATTTTATAGACAAGAAAACTAACACTCAGGGAGATGAGTAACTCACCACAATTTTGATAAAGGCAGCACTGTGTCTAGCTCAAACTCAAAAATAGTCCTCCTTGCAAATAGGGTTGGCCACATACACAGTATTGGCCAATTGTAAGCTTTAGGTGAGATTTCTGAAAAAGCTTTTGAAATAGAATACAATTCAGCTGGCAGAAGCCCTTTCTGTTCCTTGAGTTTCATTGATCTTTCTACTTAGATTGAACATAGGCTTGCTCTCTCAGGCTAATAATGACCATGAAGAAAAAGACCAAAGGAAAAGGCAAAGATAGCTGCAACCATTCAAACTGCCTACCTCTGGAGGCTGTGCTATGTGAGAAAAAGATAAAAAAAAACTCTTATTTAAGCTACTGTTATTGGGTTTTCTATTACATGCAGTCAAACCCAGCTTCAACTGACACCCTCAATGACCCATTCTTCATACAGCAGCCTGAATGATCTTTTGAAATGTGTGTTCAATCACATCACTCCCCCACTTCATCTCCCTGAAGGAGATAATCCAAATCTCCTAGCTTATAAAGTCCAATGTAAACTGCCTTCTATCTGCCTCTCTGAGCTCATTTCTAACCTGTCTCTTCTTAGCCTGCCTTCACTGGGCTAGCTTTCTCTTCCTAGAATATGCCAATTAAGCTATTTAGGGCCTTTATACTACCTTCGGCTCAGAACTCCCTGGGTTTTGGGCTTCTCTGCTTGGCCAAATCCTGTCAATCAGATCTCAGCTTCTTGTAACCACTTTAGAGAGGTGTTCTCTAACTGCCTATTCTAAAGTAGACACCAGTAATCCACTATCACAACAAACTAACAATTCTTTTAGTAGAACTTACTGCTACATTTTTCTTGTTTATTATTTTTTTTATTGAGTTGTGTATTGGCTGTATCACCTCTGCTGAAAAATAAACTCCATTACAGCAGACATACTTATTTCCACTAAACACCTCTGGCGCCTAAATAGTGTCTGGCATTTAGTGAATACTAAGTAAATATTTGTCAAACAAATAATGTAATAAACCTACTGCTAAAAGATATAAAGCACTGTAATCTAAATTCCTTATATTTATTTCACTCAAGCTGTATAATTTGATTTATTAAAATACTTTAGCATAATTAGTGTATTCTGTGTATAAATTATTATTTCATATTTTCATTTTTAAAATTGTAGTTTATTTTTGCCATACTGATGCCTGAATAGGGAAGAAGATAATTTAGAGCTAGACCAATAGTAATAATTTGTCTAGACATGAAAGACAAATAGATAGAGGACACATTGAAAAATTTATTTTAAAGTGCCTTTTACAAATTTATTATGAAAAGAATCTTCATATACTCATTTAATCTATATGTAGTTCCCAACCAATACTGTAACACTTAGGTAATCAATGAAAAAAATATAGTCTAAATTTTTGTTTCCACAATTCCCCACACAGTGTCTTGAGTTGAACAGAGATATGCAGCATATTATAAGTTTACTTTGGGAAGCTTTCTGAGAAGATAGACATACATCCAGATTCTAAATTATTGAACATTTTATGTTGTTCCCTCACGATTCCCTTTTAACATTGTAAGGTGGCATAGCATAGTGGTTATGAGCCCAGGCTATAGGTTCTAACTACCTGGATTTGAATTCAGGTTCTGCCACTTACTAGTTGTATGGCTTTATGTACATTACATAACCGCTCCCTGCCTCAGTTTCCCCATCTGTAAAATGGATCAAAATAATATTTACTTCATAGGTTGGTATATGGATTAGAGGAGGCAATATAGGTGTTATGGCCTCAATGTTTGTGTGCCCCTCAGATTTGTATGTTGAAACCTTCACCTTCTATGTGATAGTATTTGAAGATGGGACCTTTGAAAATTATTTAGATTAGGTCATGAGGATGGGCCCCTATGATAATAATAGTGACTTTTGAGAAAAAGAAAATCTCTCTCTCTCTCTCATTCTTTCTCAAGCTCTCTTTCTCTCTGCATATGTGCAATGAGAAAAGATGCCATATGAGAAGATGGCATAAATTTGATCATCTTGATTTAAAAAGAGAGCTCTCATGAAAAAGTGAATCTATCATCATGTTGATCTTGGACTCCCAACTTTCATGACTATGATAAATAAATTTATGTTGCTTAAGCCCCAATGTATTCATTTTGTAATGCCAGCCCAAGCAGACTGAAACAGCAGGTAAAGCTTTAGACTAAAGCTTTAGTGCTCAATGTACAGTAAACACTCAGTAGACATTATCAATTATAATCATAGGTAACCAAACCTATGAATGAAATACACCAAAATAAAACATGGTTAAAAAAAAAAACAAAGGTTTTTCAATTTAAACTGGAAAGGAAAGAGTTTAGGCAGCTGGCCAATGATCTATCTCTCTCTCCGATAACCATGGCAATATTCCTGAAGTAAGAAAGAAGGCAGGTGACCAGTCTCATCTTCCTGGAAACACGGTAGCTGGATCTCTGGGCAAATACACTGATGATACATACTAGGAGGAATATCCTTATAGTTGGAATGCTCTTAATAGCATATCTGTATTAGGATTGTTTATGGGGTGAAGCATGGCTCCTGAGAAAAAATCATATAATCTATATGCTCCCCAATAAATGAGCAGCCTGTGTGCTACTTAGAGACTTCATGTATTATTCTGGGAAAGAAGCATGTGTCTAATGCAAGATAGAGGACTTGAGTAGCCACACAGGTGTCCCAGATCCCCACTTTCCTTATGCCTCACAGTTATATGTTTCCTTGAAATTATTAGTAAAACATAATACTGGTATGGCCTCTTGACCTATGTAAGCTTGATTCAACTATCAATTCATCATTTTTAGCTCAGAATTGAAGTCAAAGTTTGAATTATATTTACTAAAGACCAGAAGGCATTCTGGAATACTTTTGAATGTTTGGAATTCATATACATTGTCTAATTGAAACTTCTCAACAGTCTTACAAGGTAGTCATTAGTGTTCTCACTTTACAGAAAAGTAAGCTGAAGTTTAGAGTCATTTTTACTATTAGAGGGATAATAATTATCTTTAAAACCACAAAATCTCTGATAAGGATGGTGTATAATTTTCTTGCCCAGATCACTGGTACCAACCAATTCAATGAACAATGGCCCAACTTTTAATTGCTAACATCAGCAATTCTTTGCCTGAGGACTTTTCCTGATAGCCTGATATTATTATGCATGTATAAAAGAAAAATTGCTCCAGATGGAATTAAATACACAAGGACTATGTTGTTCAACTGTGGAACACCAAGAAGTATTCTATGAATTCTATACTATTTTATATTCTGTGTGCCTTGTGCCTTGTAATGCACAATTCTAGATATGACTCTAACACAGGCTCAATTTCTTACCAATTTTTCTGAGCCAAAATTCAGGACATATAGAAGTGTGTCTAGAAGTAGGTAAAAATCATAAGACAGGTACATTATTCTAAAACTTCTATTTTGCCTTTAACATTTAAATTTCTGTCATTGTTAGATTCTTTCCTACTCAAAAACATCTCTGTGATAGATAGAACCTAACCACAGGTTAGGTGCTAACCACAGGTAATTCACAGTTTGTTATTTTTATACACCACAACAATTACTGCCATGCATTAGGTTACCATGCATGCACTATGAGCTGTGGGGGCCCATATGATTGGAGGCTCAGCTGTATCTACTTCACTGTGATTGTCATCTATTTCACCCATTTTTCAGTCATGGAGGCACTTTTGCCAGTTCAGCCTATGGTAAGTATACAGAAATTATTGCATTTTTTCATAAAACACCAGTTTTGCTTCTTTTTGGTAAATAGTTGATACTATTTGGCTCAATAGTTTTCACATATGAAATATCTCCCAAATAAAGCTTCTCCTAAAATAGTACAACTAGAAATGAACTGGAAATGCTTATATATAACATACAGTTTCTACTAATCACACTAGTTTCAGTAAAAGGGAAAAAAAACTTTCCATGTTTTCTATTTTCAAGAATATTTCTTGGTTTCTGGTCCAAGACAGTGGAATAGGAAGACCATGAACTTATCTTCTTTCAGGAACACATTGAGTTTACACCTATAAACAGAGAAACTCAAGGTGTGCCAAGACAAAGAAATATGGCCCAAATGAAAGAACACAGGAAAACCTCAGAACTAAGGGATGGAAAGATTGCCGACCTATCTGATGTAGAATTTAAAGCCCTGGTAATCAAAATGCTCATAGAACTGATTGAGCTTGGTTGAAAAATGAAAGATACCCAAAATGAAATAAAGCAAAATATTCAGGTGACCAAGAGTGACAGGAAGGAAACCAGGATTCAAAGCAATGATTTGGAACAAATGGAAGAAATAAACATCCAACGGGATCAGAATGAAGAAACAAGAATTGGATCAAAGGGCAGGTCTATTTCTAGTTTTCTGAGGAAGTT
>CM052542.1:124844929-124867370 GCA_028533065.1 Trachops cirrhosus
GTGGGTGGGCTGGAATGGGAGTAAAAGATTGAAACTGTACTGAATAATCTAAAATAAAATAAAAAAATAAAAAAATAAAAAAAAAAAAGAAACAAGAATTGAAAAAAAATGAAGAGAGGCTGAGGATTTTCTGGGACAACCTGAAACATTCCAATATCTGAATTATAGGGGTGCCAGAAGGAGAAGAACAACAGCAAGAAATTGAAAACTTATTTGAACAAATAATGAAAGAGAACTTCCCCAATCTGGAAAAGGAAATAGACTTCCAGGAAGTCCAGGAAGCCCAGAGAGTCCTAAAGAAGTTGGACCTGAAGAGGAACACACTGAGGCACATCATCATTAAGTTGCGCAAGATTAAAGACAAAGAAAAGATCCTAAAAGCAGCAAGAGAAAAGGAGACAGTTACCTACAAAGGAGTTCCCATTAGGCTGTCAGCTGATTTCTCAAAAGAAACCTTACAGGCAAGAAGGGGCTGGAAAGAAGTATTCCAAGTCATGAAAGACAAAGACCTACATCCAAGATTACTCTATCCAGCAAAGCTTTCATTTAAAATGGAAGGGCAGATAAAGTGCTTCCCAGATAAGGTCGAGTTAAAGGAGTTCATCATCACCAAGCCCTTATTATATGAACTGTTAAAGGGACTTATCTAAGAAAAAGAAGATCAAAAATATGAACAATAAAATAACAAACTTGCAACTATTAAGAAATGAACCTAAAAGAAAAGACAAACAATGAAAACAAAAACTAAGTAAACAACGAAAACAGGAACAGAATCAGAGAAATGGACATCATGCAGAGGGAGTTCAGTGGCGAGGAGAAAGGGAGGAATAGGGGGGAAAGGTAAAGGGAAGAAGAAGCACAATTAGTAGGCATAAAATAGACAGGGACAGATAAAAATGGTATAGGAAACAGAGGACTCAAAGAACTTATATGTGCAACCCATGGACATGAACTAATGAAGGGGAATGCTGGAGGGTTGGGGGGCAGGGTGGAAGGGAGATAAAGAGGAAAAAGTTGGGAAAACTGTAATAGCATAATCAATAAAAAATACTTAAAGAAAAAAAGAACAGAGAAACTCACCCTGAAGAAGAACGGAGGGCTGAATGAACGATTTCTGCACAACAAACACAAGAGAGAGAGGAAGAGAGAGAGAAAGAGAGGGAGAGAAACACACAAACAGATCGGCCTGCAGTCTGCTCCAGTCCCAGATTCTAACTGTGTGACTTGCCTCAGGGATTCCCTTCAGTTTGCACGCATCCACCGGAACTACAGCTCCTGCCCAGGTGTGGCTTGTTCCCAGGTCTGCCTGAGGCCTGAGCCTACTCTGGCAACAACTCCAACTGGGCTGCCGAGATGATCCTA
Source organism: Trachops cirrhosus (assembly GCA_028533065.1). Lineage (NCBI taxonomy): Eukaryota > Metazoa > Chordata > Mammalia > Chiroptera > Phyllostomidae > Trachops > Trachops cirrhosus. The sequence goes on from CM052542.1 coordinate 124,846,292, forward strand.
AAGCAGCTTGTCCCTGGGACTCCCTGTGGCCCACACATGATTCAGCTCTGACTGGCCTGCCAAACACACCCAGTCTACAAAGGAGTAGTTCCTATGCAAGGTCATCCTTTTAAGATCAGGAGAGTTTGCTGTTTCATCTAACTCGCAGGAACAGACACAGAGAGACTATTGAAACAAGGGGACAGAAAACTATATCTCAAATGAGGGACCAGAACAAAACCTCAAAAAAAGAACTAAATGAGACAAGCACCCTATCCGACAAAGAGTTCAAAACACTGGTTATAAGAATGCTCAATGATCTCAACAAAGAGATAGGAAGATAAAAAAGGAGATAGAAAACATAAAAAGAACCAGTCAGAAATGAAAAATACAGTAACTGAAATAAAGAACACATTAGATAAAATCAACAGCAAATTAGATGAAACAGAGGATCCAATCAGCAATTTTTAAGACAAGGTAATTGAAAACACCCAATTGGAAAACAAAAAGAAAGAGAAAATTTTTAAAAAAATGAGGATAGTTTAAGAAACCTCTGGGACAACATCAAGCATATTTTGAATCATAGGGTCCCAGAATGAGAAGAGAGAAATAGACAGAAAATCTGCTTAAAGAAATGATGGCTGAAAACTTCCCCAAGACATCCAAGTCCAGGAAGTACAGAGAGTCCCAAAGAGGTTCACACCAAGATACATCATAATTAAAATGGCAAAAGTTAAATCAACTAGGATTTTTTTTACTTCAAAGTTGGAAATAAATAGAAACAAACTTAACTCTATACCAAATGGGTAACGATTATATTAAAAAGTGGAAAATGAAGAATCAAAGGAACTTTAGCTATAGTACCTAGATAAAAGGACAAAAAGAACTGCAAAGAAAGCTTAAATTTGATTTACTAAGTTAGTAGATTTATTGTTAATAGAGGTGTGGGTGTAAAAATTCTGAAACACATTTATATGCAGAATTGAGCAAAGCAGTAAATATATTAATTTTGTTGGAATTCAGCCTTCTCACAGTGAAAGAAAGGAGCTACAAATATAAAATGGTGAAAGGCAAAAATAATATAGAATGGCTATTTCCCCAGTCTGTCCACTGAAAGTACATGAACAATGACTCCTTGGGGACAATGAGTACACCTAACTTCCAGGTCTTGGGTTCTAACATCACTTACTCCCCACTAAAAAAACCCCAGGAATCCTTAGTAAATCAGCTGAGTCCAGGGCTGGAACTGGGAGAGTGAGCCTGGACCACTTGTTCCAGAGTAAGAATGTACTCAAAGAATGGCAGGTACAGAAGCCAGCTTGAGGGAGCTCCCACTGCCCCAATCTGAGACATCTATCTCAAATGCTGAGCAATGATAGTAATGGACTTTAACCCATTAAATAAAATCAGAATCCACGGATCCATTATTGAAAGAAGTAAATAAATAAAGGAGAAGGAAAGGCCCTTACAATAAAATGTTAACTAATAAATACAGAAGGAATGATAGAGTTTAAAAATCACTATGTGGCAAATATTATAGTAATTTGATTCAGACAAGAGTAATCAATGTCCTATAAGGAATAGGATTTTCACATAACTTCAGATAATCTCCCCACAGGCTAATTATTTATTACAATGGGGAAAATAGTAGCTTTACAGCAGAGAAATTTGGAGGACATGTCCAGGACTTGGTGATCAAAGTTATCACTGATACTGGAACAAGTCACAATCACTTGCCACCTGATAGGATCTTTAATTGACTTTAATTTAATACACTGTCTTACTATTTTTGCTTGTTTTCCTGAACAGAAAAGTAAAAGTAGGCTGGGTGGAAATGTCCTGTAGGATAGGTATAGGTTAAGTTGCAGAAATAAGGAAAAAAGACTACAAAATCAGAGGTCAGCTACAAGAAGAACACAACATCACTTCTAGGGTACTGCCTCTTATGCATAATCTGAATCTGATGAAATACCAGACAAACCCAAATTGAGGCATATTCTACAAAATAACTGCTCCCATCTCTCCAAATGTCAAAGTTGAGAGACAAAGAAAGACTAAGATTGATCCACATGAAAGAAGGCTGAAGGGACATCACCGCTGAAACGTAACAGGTGATCTTGGATTGGACCCTGGCCCTGAAAAATTCTTACTACAGAAGACAAGTAGGCCAGTGGGTGACATCTGAATAGCTTATAGTTTGGATTAGAAAAAAAGGATATTCCTTATGTCCTGAGAGGCAGGCTCTTGCATTGCCAGTTCCTCAGCACTCATTTTATTTGCCTTAAGGGGAGGAACATGGGCTCTGAAAGAAGGAAAGGAACTTGCATTCTTAGTTTGCAGATTAATTGATATGAAAATCTTACATGTTTATCTTCACGTCAAATTGCACCTATTCAAATCCATAATGAATCATCTTCATAGAAAATAATTAGTTTCCCATATAATCCAACACACATCAGTGCATTCACGTGCATCAAGTACCTTCTTTGTATTATAGTCAACACTAGACCTTGAAGACTAAAAGCAGTTGAAGATGGATATTGTTTAATTTCCCTCGTGCCCTAAAGAATATCCCTGACTTTTTGGACACACTTTGTATGTGCCATTACTAGCCTATGAACACACGTTTATTAAAATCATTCTTTAACTTATCAATATACCATCTTGCTATTTTTGTCTGTGTTTCTCTGCACAGGAAAATAAAAGCAGCTGGGTAGAAATGTTCTGTAAGGTAGGTTACGGTAAAAAAATAAGGAGAAAACACTGCAAAATCAGAGGTCATCCATGAAAAGAAATATAACTGAAATATTGCAAGGTAAAATACACTTTGGTTTCAAATAAATGCTCTCTTTATACATAATTAAGATTTTTTGCCAGTGTAGGTATGCATGTAGGTGTTTTGAATTTTAAAATGATAATATAGAGTATAGCAGCACCAGGTTTTTTTAAAGAGAAAACTGGAAAGGTTAATGCATACTTGGATTGACATACTCTGGCCACTAGAATATTTATTCCAATTGGCTGAATCCACCTAGTGTGTTAGAGGTCTTTTAATACAGATAGCCTGCAGACACTTAGGGACATGTTGGGGATGAAGGAGCCAGAATTTTGAAATGCGACATCTGTGCCTGTTTGACTTAGTCTCTGACACTTAAATTCAAAGCCTTCTTCATAACTTCTCTGAATTCCTCTGCTTTTTTCTGTTATAATTTCCCACTTCCATTCCTCTTTCTGCTGCCTTGTTCCCACTGTTCTGGTTTCTATAGAACATACCCATCGGAGAGAAGAATATGTAGCAGGTTCTCTTGAGAGGTGTCACATCACATAAATCAAAGTTTTCCACCGTCTTTGTGACTGCCTTGTCAAAACCCTCCCAACATGTGACCCTGGGACCAAAAGTAAGTCCCCTAGGAAGTTGAGTCCATTTGTTCCCCGAGTTCTATTGAAATAAAATGTAGGTGTGTGTATCTGTTATTTATCCTAGGGACTGAAGAAAACTTTTCTTTTCTCCATGTTAAAAGAAAACATGAAAATTGTGACTATAAATGGTTTCTAATTATATAATAGTAACATCCTCATTTTTCTTTTTCTGGATTCCAATCTTCTGTGATCTGTGCTATTCTCTAGGGGAATAGAAATTTTCAAAATTCACTTTATGTTCCATTGTAGTAAGTAATTCTGTAAGATTTTGCTTCTCTCTAGTATGTTGAACAAAATGCTCTGCAACTGTTTTACTTGTTACCGAAGCAATGTTTCTATCTGCTTACTCTGCCCTATGGCTCTCTCTCTGATCACCAGCTCTTTCATTCACTGTTATCTCTGCCATGATCTGGGGTGGCTCCTATGATGCAGCAAAGGGAAGAGAACACTGGATCTTTTTTGTGTGTGTGGATAGGAAGCAGAATCAAAAATAGATTCCAACCATTGTGACTGCAAGAAATTTCTTCACAATACCACTAGGCATGTCTGCACAGCAGGTTTTCAGATACGTTCCTATCTAGCCACTTCAAGCTTCAATTATGTACGTTTCTCTAATTTTATATGTTTATATGTTTAATCCTAGAACAAATACAAGGTTCAAAATTCAACATGTATAAAATATACCTTCTTATTAGAGGTCTATGACTTGTATTGCAGCTAGCTTGATCTTTAATGGGGATTAAATGCAATTTTAAAGTGAAAACAAATCCTACTGTCTTGGAGTCTATGCCTAAATTCAATGACTTGAAATTGAGAATTTGTGATAATCCAACAGAATAAACCAAAGTTTTAATTTATTTTACAACAAGATAGTAAACCTTTTAAAGAAAAGTTTAAGTGATTATTCTTAAAACTTAAAATCATTTAAACTCTCACTTGAGCAAATTCAAAGAATAAAATAACCACTTTCAATATTTAAATGTACATATATGTTCACTTATTCTTCTTTGACTTTATTGTAAACCTCTTGTATAACAGATTTTTCACTCATCTTTGCATACGTTAGTGACTCGAAACAAAATACTAAATGAGTGAAACTGAACTTTTTTTAAATTTAATTTTAATTTTAATCTTAGGCCTGAGCAGAAAGCAAAACCCCATCTTTTTGTTTAGACACTTGATATTGTGAACTGGACGATATGCAAAATTGTACAGTGATAAGCAAGTACCTACCCTCTTATTGAACCCAGCATTGGGCAAATATTAACTCCACTGGTGGAAATGAATCTCAGAGAGGTCCAACCTTTACCATTCAATTATAATTTTGTGGTTTTTGTGGTAAGAAAAATGCAGAAAATAATAGGCTGCCCCAGCAGAAGAGTATATGTTGGTAAAGAAGTAGTTCAGGGTACTCTAATTAGTGAAAGGCAACATGACTTTGTCACAAACTAATTGGTGTCTTAACTAATTGTAGGCATTGCTTAACCTCAACTAGTGAGTCTTGAGACAACTTCATACAACACAATGATGTTGATAATAACACTAACAATAGCTTTGTATACATTCAGAGAGATCCTGTACTATTTCTTTGTTCTTCGAGGACCATAACATACCTTTTTCTTTTGTAATGTGTGATTAAACAAAGGTTGTCAAATATTTAAAGTTTTATTTTGTTTGTTTCTTATTTTATTGGGAGGAAGTTATTTTTTCTCTTCCATTGATTCCACAGCTCACTACAATTAGAATTACCATAATGGTAGGATGTGGTTGGTAGAAATATATGACTTCATCCTTTATAATCACCAGCATGGCATTTCCCGAAACAAAACACTACAGGATATCAGCAAAGCTGAGTCTCTCTTCTGGGATCTAATGTTTTCGTGCATGACAGTCTGAAAATGCTGACTGCATCATAACCCTGACTGCTGCCAACATTCAGCTTGTAAAACAACAGAAGAGCAACAATAAAACTGCTATTTGTGTTTTATGGAACTGTGTAAAAGTGAGAAAATAGCAGAGTATCCAAGGGCTGGGTTTTAAAATATGCCCAATGATCTCAATCTTTGTTTGCAAGTCATTATGGCAACACCTCCAAAGTTTTTTTTAAACTGTGACATATATATATGTGTATATGTGTGTGTGTATATATATGACATATATACAATATGATATAAATCTGTCAATGCACATCTAATGTTTTAATCACTTGTCTAAATGAATGGTATTCTTTGATGATTTTCATACTGTACTATTAGTTTATATTGTTTTGGGATACACAGTATAACATAAGATACTTTAGAAAATTTAAACAGGTGGCTTAACTAAGTGCTCTCAATTCAAAACTGCCCAAATCTTGAACTCTGATTAATGTTTTCCAATGTGAGGTCCAGCTTCATTTATACTTATCAAGAATGCACAATTCTATAATGATACAACTAAATACCTGATGAGCATTTAAATGTTTACTTGCTTGTTTTTAAAAACTTTATCAGCATCTCCAAAAAATATCTGAAGGACTTTTATTAATAGTATGCTAATAATAACTTCTGCTGTGGTCAGTTAAAGATAGCTACGCATTCTCCCCTAACCCTCCCACTGAGGTGATTCTAATTCTCTTCCCCTTCAATCCAAAAAGGCTTTAGTAACTTGTTTGACCGATAGAATATGTTACATCCTGAGATTCTGAGGCTACATTAACAAATAGCCTTGCAAATTCCTCAGGCTTCTTGAAACTCTGTCTCTGGGAGCCCTGAGCTGCCATGTAAGAAATCTGGCTACTCTTGAGACCTCCACATGGGAGAGACCGCTGGTACACACTCCAGTTGCTAGTCCTAGCTGATTCTAACCTGAGTCATTTCCCTCAAATTGCCATCTTGGCTCCTTAAGACCAGTCTAGTTACCTACCATTTTCATACAACCAACTAACCTTAGCTGATATCATATGAAACAAAAGAATGACCCAGTTGAGCCCTGTCCAAATTTCTGACCTCAAATAATGAGATATAATAAAATGGTGATTGTCTTAAATTGCTAAAGGAAAACCTTCTCTACTCATAAAACTTCTGACACCAAAATTTTTCCCCACACCAACCAATTCTGCAACTTTTCAGGCACAAACTCGGTGCCCTACAATTCAATTTAAGTCAGATACTGGCTATCTGGAGTTAACATTAATCCCACAGGTTAAAGGCACAAGACTGTCCCCCACTTTAGATGTCAATCACAAGTCCTGGACCTCCCATAATGCTGATGGCTGGCTGTAAACTGGGTTTCACAAAACTCCCTTCTCAGTTTTGGGAATTTGTTATAACAGCTCTCACAACTAAGGGAAATAATTTACTTATGTTTACTAGTTTATTATAAAGGATATTATAAAGTATATAACAGTGCAAAGAGGTATATAGGGTGAGGTCTAGAAGGTCCCAAGTGTAGGAGTTTTTGCGCCCCAGGAGCTGGGGTGCACTACCTTCCCAGCATATGGATCCATTCACTGACTCAGAAGCACTCTGAGCCCCTTAGTGATTTTTGTGAAGGTTTCATTATGTAGCCATGGTCCATTACTGGCTCAAGCTCCTGTTCCTCTCCCCTTCTCAGAGGTGACCAGCCCCCATCTGAGCTCACCAAGTGTCACCTGATTAAAACAAAAGATACTCCTTTCACCCAAGAAATTCCAAGGTTCTAAGGGATTTAGGAGCTCTGTGTAAGTTTATATTGCTCCAATTTCTTAGAAAATTACAAGGGTTTTAGGACGTCTGTGGCAGGAACTGGGGCAGAAACCAAATATATGTATTTAAGGCTCAGCTGCTAAGGTTTGCAGGTACTTCTTTAGCTGCAGTAAATAACTGGAATACACATATCTTGTTGTACTGTCACTTACAGTTTTGTAAAATAGATTGGGTTTTATTGAAATTAGTATGAAACTCTACTTTAATCATTTTATGTTAAGAAATATTTATCTATTTGTTTATTATTTATTTAGCATCCAGCCCCTCTTTCTAAAGGCAGCTCACTTTTTCTTATGGTGAAATCCCCCACTGAGAGCAGTCTTTGTTGAACAATAGTTGCCTCCAGGTATGAATGGGCTATGTCCTTCCTTTCCTTGTCCTAAGTAGCCCGGGGATAGCACTTAAACTTTCAGCTCCTATGGGACTTTGAATTTTGAGCTAGTAATACAAGATATAAGACAGAATAAATACCCTAAAGCCTAAATATAATCATATCATTCCTTGCCTAAATATAATCTAACCCATTCAAATTAGATCAAGTCTAAACTAATAGCTTGGTACAATGTGCCTTTATTGTCTAACCCTAGTTTATCTCTCCAGCCTTGCCCCTCAGTACTTCCCAGAATCCTCATGGATTAATCATTCTAGACTACTGTCATGGATTGAATTGTGTCCCCACAAAAAGATATGTTTAAGTCCTAATCCCCAGAACCCAAGAATGTGACCTTCTTTCAAAATAAGGACTTTATAAAGGTAATCAATAAAATGAGGTGGTTAGAGTGGACCTTAATCCTCCTGTCTTCATAAAATGGGGAAATTTGTATCAGGACACATGCAGAGGAAAGATTATGGGAGGACACCCAGGGGGAATGCCAAGTGTCATGGCGTATTGCCACACATGGGTATGAGTCCAGCCCCTCCTACCAGCCTGCGTATGGCTTCTTATCATTCATATGTCATGGATGACACTGCATGCAAGTTGAGCCTGCCTGAGGCTATCGAAACTAACAGAGAGGCATTAAACAGGTGCTTCCATACTGCCTTCAGAGAGAGCATGGCCCTGCTAAGGCCTTAATCTCAAACTTCTAGCCTCAAGACCTGTGACACAATAAATATCTGTTGTCTTAATCCACCCAGTTCTTGGTACTTTGTATGGCAGCCATAGAAAACCAATACACCTACATGATGCTTCCCAAGAGTGTTATGTTTGTCCTCAAAAGAAGGCAGTAAATATGAGAAAGATTTATGCTAAACCTTCCAACATTTTGGAAGAAGGAGATGGAAGCAAGCAAGGACTTTTTCATGAAGGAGAAGGCATCTGAACTAAGCATTAAGGGCATGAGGATTTTAGTAGGCAAAGATAGGAGGATGGAATTTCTAGCTGAGTGAATACTTAAAGCAAAGGTGTAAAAGCAGGAACATGTGGGTCCTTTTTAAAAGAAAAGCAGGTTGTGTCTCTGCTTTATGTATTAGGTGTGTACAGTGAATTCTAAGAATATTATTATCAATGGCTGGATTTATTTAGACTTCTAGGAACAAGCACATAGGAAAAGAATTCAGTTGTATTCTTGTCCTTTATTAAGCCTTCCTCCAAGAAATCTCATAATTGGCTTAGGACTATATAGTTATTCTCTAAAATATTAGTTCCCAGGAGTTTATTAAATAGTAAAATTTTTTAAAGGACAAGGAGCACCATGAGGACATCACTCTTATTTTGGGACATAAGGACATTCTTAACTACCATTATTTTTATCCCCATAAATTCATTAAAGGAATAAAATTTAAACAGTGAAGAAGGGAACATCATAATCTCAGAGTAAATTATTATCCTGTAAGTTGAAAATAGTTAGCTTTGTGAAAAGTTTCCCACATTTTCATTCTTTTTAATTTTCCCCAAACCAAAGAAAACAATCTGCTGTTTGGGGTGGGGAAACACTGCTTAAGAATAAACACAGGACTGTGCTTCCACACAGCATGATCACAGTTCCTGCCATTAACTCAGAGGGAGGCGGAGGGTGCCGGCGATCATGGGTTTTATTTAATGAGTTTCCTCATAGGTGGGCCTGAGAAACATGGAAGTATAATTGTTTCAAAGAGGCTCCTGAGGTTCCGTTTAGAAACAGGCAAGTTGTCTGGTCAAGATGGTAAATAGGTGAGTGCAGTACTCAAATCATCTGGCAACCACATCAAAATTATAGTTAAACTTCAGAACAACCATCATTGAGAACCACCTAAAATCTATTTAAACAGAAGAACTACAACTAAGAATATAAAAAAGAAGCCATATGTAGGCTAGTAGGAGGGGCTGGTCCCACACGCATGTGTAGTACATAAAAACTGGAAGGACTATCTCAACTTTGGAGATTCCCCTTGTGGAGTGCAGGATCCTAGCCCCACTATAGACCGCCAAGCCCAGGGTTCCAGTGCCAGGAAGAGAAGTCTCCATAACTTTTGGCTGTGAAAAGTAGCAGAGATTGTGGCTGAGTGAGACAGGGCTTGTGAAATCCCAGGCAGTTTCTCTTAAACTTTTTGCAATCACTCAGTCTCTCAGCTCCAGCTCTGGGGCAGCAGCTCAAAAGGCACCAGGGACATATGGGGAGAAAATGAATTGTCAGGGTGAGAGTTGGAGGGGCAGCTTTCTCCCAAATAGAGGTGCTGGCAGAGGCCATTGTTCCTTTTCTGAGCCCCCCTTCCACAGAGTCAGCAGGTGGACAACAAATCTGAGTCTCCATCAACCTGGCTATCCCTGTTTACCCTAGTGATTCCCTGAGACCCCATCTCATACAACTTACATGCCCACATAAACCATTTCAAATGGCTTTTCCATACAAATGGCCTCTTGGCTCATGCTTCAGACTTTTCTAAAATCTTTCAAACAAGCAGCATCTGGCCACAGCATGCACTGTCCTTTTACTAAGTGGCCCCAGGCCTGGTACTAGTGGCAGCTAGACGTGATTTATAAATTGGCTTCTTCTGGGCACCTCCAAAATACAGCACAAGAAGTAGCAGCCATCTGCAGATCAGTTTGTAGGTCATGCCAGGTGACCCAGAGCAGGACAAAAGTAGCAACTGACCTTGGCCTATACCTCTGAGGGTACTCCACAGACAGCGCACCCAGTGTTCAGCTTCATACTACACCAGAGCACCAACCAAACACCTACACAATTGAAACACTCAAGGAATGGATTCAATGGGTGATAGGGCCCACTAAAGTGAGCCCTGCTCCATGGCATCTGCCCGTGCACAGCTGATCCTCCACAGTGGTCACAAACAATCCTTGTAGCCAATCAGCCTGGCGATAATTCCTTCCCATTGATGTGCCAACAGCAATCAAAGTTCAACTATAACAGGACGGTGCACACAGCCCAAACTGGGGCACACCTGGAGTACCCAGCTTGAGTGACTGGGGAGGCTGTGCCACTGGACCTACAGGACAACTAATAAGCCCAGTCTACCAAGCCCAGGAGATTTAGCAGCAGTACCTAATACACAGAAACAGAAAAGGGAAGCAGCCAAAACAAGGAGAAAAAAAACATGTCCCAAATGAAACAACAAAACAAAACTCCAGAAAAAGAACTAAAGAAAATGGAGGCATGTAAGAGTTATACGGATGCTCAGTGAATTTAGGGAAAGAGTAGAAGAACTCAGTGAGAATTTCAACAAAAAGATAGGAAACATAAAGAAAAAGACAAAGAAATAGAAACAGTAATTACCAGTCAGAAATGAAGAATACATTAACTAAAATGAAGAATATATTACAGGAATCAATAGTGGAGTAGATGAAGCAGAGGAAGATATTAGATATTTGGATAATAAGGAAACAGAATACACCCAATCAGAACAGAAAAAAGAATCCAAAAATATGAGGACAGTATAAGAAGCCTATGGGACATCTTCAAGCATACCAACATTTGTATCATGGGGGTGCCAGAAAGAGAAAAGAAAGAGCAAGAAATTGAAAACCTATGTAAAAAAATAATGATGAAAAACTTCCCTAAACTGGTGAAGGAAAGAGACATACAAGTCTGTGAAGTGCAGAGAATCCCAAACAAGATGAGCCCAAAGAGGCCCACACCAAGACACATCATAATTAAAATGCCAAAGCTTAAAAACAAAGAGATGATCTTAAGAGTAGCAAGAGAAAAGCAGTTAGTTACCTACAAGGGAGCTCTCGTAAGACTGTCAGCTCATTTCTCAATAGGAACTTTGCAGGCCAGAAGGGTCTGGCAAAAAAATATTCAAAGTGGTAGAAAGCAAGGACCTACAGCCAAGATTCCTCTACCCAGCAAAGCTATCATTTAGAATCAAAGGACATATAAAGAGCTTCCAGAAAGAAAAAGCTAAAGAAGCTCACCACCACCAAACCAGTATTATGTGAAATGTTAAAATGTCTTCTTTAAGAACAAGAAAAGATAAAAAATAGGAACAATAAAATGGCAATAGACACAAATCTATCAACAAGTACTATGGATGTAAACAGATTAAGCACTCCAATAAAAACACTTATGGAGGCTGAGGGGAGAGGAGAACAACATCTATACATATGCTATCTACAAGGTTCTTATTTCAGATTGAAAGACATACACAGACTGAAAAAATAGGGATGGAAAAGGATACTCATGAAAATGGAAACAAAGAAAAGAAAACTGGGGTACCAATACTTATACCAGACAAATTGACTTTAAAACAAAGGCCATATAACAAGAGACAAAGATGGAACTAGATATTCCACTTTTGGGTATTTATCTGAAGAAATACAAAATACTAGATCAAAAAGATATATACATCCATATGTTAATGGCAGCATCATTTACAATAGCCAGGATATGAAAGCAACCTAAGTGTTCATCAATAGATGAACTGATAAAGAAGAAGTGGTGCGTATATATAGTGGAATATGATTCAGCCATAAAGAAGAATGGACTCTTGCCATCTAAAACAACATGGAAGGACCTAGAGGGTATTGTGCTGAGTAAATAAGTCAGACAGAGGAAGACAAATGTCACATGATTTCACTTATATATGGAATCTAAAAAATAAAATAAATGAACAAACAGAACAGAAACAGACTCATAGATACAGAGAACATTTTGATGGTTGCCAGATGGGAGGCGCTTGGGGGATAGGAATTAAAAAGCACAAATTGGTAGTTACAGAATAGCCACAGGGTTGTAAAGTACAGCAGGGGGAATGCAGTCAATAATATTGTAATAACTATGTATTGTGTCAGATGGGTGCTAGATTTCATAGGGTGATCCCTTAGTAAGGTATACAATGTTTAATCACTGGGGTATACACCTGAAATTTAATACTGTATGTCAACTGTAATTGGAAACTAGAAAAAAAATATTTAAAGTCAAAAAATAAATTTAAAAAATAGGCTATGTGTTCTTTTTAAGAGAATGGTATTTCAGCTGTTTCTACACAGGGACTATTGGTCATTTTCAGCACGGGTGCTGCTCAAAGGAGCCACGGGGTCTGGAAGGGTTAAAGGTGTGCTCCTGAAGCAAGCAGGCAGCAAAGACAGCAGCCTTCCTGGACTGGGACTGCCCGCAGCACCTCGCTTTCGCCCTTTGTGCACTCCTTACTTAAAGGATTATAAACATGGTTTGAATGGTATACTGTAATTGATAAAAGGAAATATAACTGAATGAGTGCACTAAAAGCTAGAGTACGTAAAATTTTTTAAAAATCTGCTATGGTTTAAAAATAGAAAATTGCTAAGTAAGAGCATTTATTAAAATGAAAGCAATTGTTCTGTGTGTGGTTACTTCATGGGAAAAATGATGTAGTAGTAAACACATAGACTAAGGCTGGAGATGTGAACCCTTGATCCTTGACTGCTACAACTCTCCAAACATCCCACACTTTAAATTTATGAACCTCTCAGTCTGCCCCTCCCCTTCCTTTGCTCCAGGCAAAAATTTATTTACTATGCTTGGAAAGAGACACCAACCTTCCTATATTCCAGACATGATCTTAAGCACTGTACATACACTGAATCTCCCAGCTCTCACTGCAGTCCTCCGAGGTAAGTGCTGTGACTGCCAAGCCCCCATTTTCCAGATGAGGAAATTTAGCAACAAAGAGATTTGTAACTTGTCCAAGGACACTAAGATAGTAAGGGTAGAGCTAGCAGAAAAAAAATTTATAGAGTTCAAGCTCTCAGCCAGTATTCTATGCTCTCCCTTTGAAAAGACTTGATGATTCCCTCAGAATGCACCGATCTTATAACTTATGTTTTCCAAAGTATTTCTAGAGGTTGCATTTAACTCATATGTTCCTACACACACTAAAACTTAAGTTTCTTAAAGAAAGGAGCTGAATCTCATTTTACATTTCTTCCCATCCCAATTCTATTACAAATAATCCATACGAGTAAATCAGAAAGTATATACTAAATAAATTAGATGTAGATAAGTTTTGTAAAGCTTAGAATATATTAATAACCTTTTTCTTGACTATGAAATATGCCTTTCCTCTGCCTCTGTCTATTAAAACAAAAGCCTCCAAAAATTTCTAAGATACTTCTCTGTTTTCTCTTTGAAAATCTGGCAAGGGACTATTTTTCCTTCTCAATTTGGGTACTTTAACTTCTTAAAGAATAGTACATATATTTATTATTATTTTGTTTGACTTTTAGTTCCTATCTATGCCAGTAGGTGGCAAATTAAAGAAGTAAAGCATTCTGTATATTTATTCACTCCTTCATTCATTCATTTATTAAACAAATAATCTTGAATATCTACATTAGCTAGGTATTACATTAGATAAAAAGACAGAATTCCTGCTCTCTAAGAACTCACAGTGGGAAACCAGCAATTTCAGACCAATATGACAGTTGGTTTGCAAGAAGACTGTGCATGATATTGTGGCAGAAAAAGAGATGGAAGCTGATGGAAAAGTTGAAAGTGCTTCATGAGCAACAGGTAATTGTGCATCCATTATTCTGGAAAATACTGTTTCCCATGGCAGGCTAGCATTCTATTAAAGTTGCCGGGAGGCTGTCAGTATGTTATTCCAATGCAGAAAAAATGGTAAATACCCATCTTTCTGTGCTTCCCAGCTTCTCCTTCACTGTACATGATTAATGTTTCAGTTGCATGAACTGTGTGGAAGACTGGCTGGTAGAGATTGGGTGTGAGCAGATCACGCAGAGCCAATGCAAAGGCTGCCTGAAAAGTATGGTTCCCACAAACAACCCACATCTGGCCTAATGGACATTTGAAATGAGTCAAGATGAGCCTTGGTGGATCCAAGTTTGAGTGGCGCCCTGTAATTATCAAGATTGAGCTGCCCAGCTCTGTCAGTTCTAAATCTCGTTTCTCACTGATTCCTCCCCACTCTGTGGACACAGTGTCTCCAAGCAAGCACTTTGGGGAAACAGCAGCATAAGTGACTGGGAAGGTCATCCTGCTTTTGTAAATACTGAGGAGACCACACGTGAAATGGAGATACCAAGTAATTAGTAAGACATCGTTTTATCCAATCTTCATTTAATATTACATTGATTCTATCTTCTGGCTCTTCAGTGTATTGAAATGGGAAAAAAATGAAAAGATTCTTATTTTGAATATCATGGAAATTTTAAGAGTGGGGGAAGAAAAACCTTTCTGCAATGCTATTTGATTCTCTTATAACCTATATTCATGAGCCAATTCTGCAAATGTGGTATTTAAATAAACCCTCTGAGAATAAAACGTAAAAAACAAAAAAGTAAAAGCCCAGTGCATACTATGCTTTTTACGTAAGGCACCAGATAAAAGAGAACTATAAGGAATAAAAGAAGTTGGACTTCTAGATGTTTAGGGGTTTTCAATCACTTTTTATTTTCCTAAGAGCAAATCTTACTAATGGTTAATTCCTGTCTCATGCTGACAGTTTACAAATAAGAATAGCAAGGTCCCATTTCGGAGCAGACAGTGTGGAGCCCTCCTCAAAAGCATTTTTAAATTAGAGTGGCAGTGCTTCACAAGCATTCCTGGCAGTAAAGGATAAATATTAATGCTTCAAGAACACAATAAACTAGATCTATAGTCTTCTACCCACCCCTGCCCCACCGTAAGAACAAAAATAGGCCTCCTGCAGTTGGACTTCTTGTCTCCTCGATTTTTACACACATAAGTGAAAAAAGAATATGTAGCTCTTGTCCACAAGAATTGTAATTCTATTGATAATACCACTTCATCTGAGATTATGCTCCAGATTCCCCCGAATCCAGATGTAAAAAGATGTTATACATTAGCATATGTTCAACAGAAATGTTTGTTTATTTCTTCTGAATGGTATGGAATTGAGGAGGCCCAGACCAAGTCACATAGCATGGCTTGATGACAGATCCACGTGGCGAATATTGGCTAAGTTTGTAGGACAATTGTCTTCAGTTCCTCAAAGTACTGGGTTGCAACCTAAATCACATGAAGGGGTTGATCCACCCATTAAAATACATTATCTTCAGTTTGCTTCTTTACGTTTCTTTGCATCAGAGAGAAGATCTTCAATAAAGATAGTAATCAAAAGATTCTAATGTTCTAAATGTAGAGCTGTTAATTTTTAGAATGCTTGTTCTTCCCCTCTGGGTACATGGTTTTATTTAAGTTTAGGGGGAAAGGACTTTAAAAAAGTTCTTATCAGGTGCTGAATATCAGCTTCCAAACTGGCAAACTTCTGATCACAGAGCTACTTAAAAAAAGAAGAAAAGAAAAAAAAATTATTTCAATTATCCAGCTATCTCGTCAGGTTTCAGCTGGGACTGAGAGTAAACATTCCTGACAGTGTTGAATGACTTCATGGATAAAAGAGTTGTTCCCCCAAAGGGTGCAAAAGACACTATCCTCCCCAGATTCAGAGTCACTTCCAAAGACAGCTGGAAGAAAGCTGGCAACAATCAGCAGTGCCCTAGCTGCACACGGAGTACAACCCACATTTCTGTTTGGCCATGTCATTGGGCCTTTGGCCTGACAGTTGAGCTGTGTGCACAGGTAAGAATAGACAACCTGCATACCTCAGGCAGGCAGAGAGCTAAACCAAGTTCTCAGCACACAACAGTGAAAACAAGAGGAAAATATCCATCTTGGTGGACAAAGGACTGACAACAAATGGGTACCCCAAAATCAAATTCTGGATTTGGAAAGGAAGAGACAATGTGGAAATTCACCTTCCTCTTGACCGGGACTACAGAGATCCAACAGAGCTGACTCTCATAAGAATTCCCACCCTTTGCCAGCTTCTGCCAGTTTTCCTAGGATCCCATCTTCAGTCCTAAGGAAGTTGGATAGAAAGTATAGCCCTGATATCTATTAGATTTTGCAAAATCTTCCATTAATTTTAATTTTAGTTTCTCCTTGGCTGTTTAAGGGAGTAACGGGTATCAGTTTATTGGATAATCCCTCAGAATCCTGTCAAACCTGGGAGGGGCCGAAATGAGGGCCTTCCTTCTGGGGTAGGTATAGGGTGTTCGAAATGGTGTATGAAAGGATTTGACAAAAACCTTCGAGGACAACATTTTCTCCAGTGCCCCAGTTACTTGCAAACGGGACACTGATTTCTGGGCCAGCATTCTGTTGATGAACCCCTAGGAGAGTGCGAAGGGGAGGCCCAGGTGTCTGAGGTTCTAGCTCTGGAGCAGCTGCAGTTGTAAGGCTTTAACTTGGTGATCTTCTGTTTATGGTCTTGTAGTCTTTTCTGAGTGGGAGGGCAATTCAGATTAGTAGATTCAGAGTACTCAGTTAAAAGAAGAGAAACGGAGTAGTAGGAGTCCTGTCAGCCTTACAGTCTTTTGTTTTAGGATAGTTGCTTATGGAACGGGTTACGTTGACACAACCAGCCAACCTCAAGAAAATTAGTTCTGAGAGTCCCATTAGCACTAGATCTATTATTCCTTTCATGAGACTCTTTATAGCAGTATAGCAGTGGACTCCCTGATGGCTTTTCATAGACTGACTTGCACCTACTTAGGTTTAGATTTGAATGGCCAAGCAGTTCAAATACCTTGTTTTAATTTATTTCCCCAAATCCCTAAGCCAAGGCTGAGTCCCTTGATGGCTGTCACCTGCTGCACACTTCCAATATAACTATCCTGGAGCCTTTCTGGGACCCCAGGACCTTTCTGCATTAGCAAACCCTGCAATATTCCAGGAACCCAGACCATTCCTGGGAATTTTAGTAAACCCCAGAAAGGGGCCTCAGAATATTTATTGATGTATATTAAATATATCTCATTATGTATTTTTTAAAAAATTGGGAAGGAAGGGAGAAAGAGAGGAAGATAAACATCAGTTGGATGCCTCTCGCACATGTACCAATTAGGGACCAGACCCACAACCCAGGAATGTGCCCTGAGCAAGAATCGAGCCAGCTATCTTTTGGTCTGTGGGAAGATGCTCAGCAAACTGAGCCACACTGGTCAGGGCCATATATATATATACACACATACATATATATATACACATACATATATATATATGCACACATATACACACACACTTTTGGCCCTACAAGGAAGAAACAAATAGAAAACATCTAGCTGAGGTTACATAGTCAACTTTGTTCGGGGTGAGAAGGCCCAGAGGTGGTTTGAGGATTGGCTGCCTGAATATACAATGTGTCCTCACTGAACACCCATTCATTCTTGGAAACTGTGACTTTAAGCAAAACATTGTGTAATGAGACCAATTTTACCATAGGCTAATTAATATAAACGAGTTAAGTGTCTATAGCTTATTTATAGTCACAAAAACATCATCAAACTTCTAAATGAAGACCCAAACCTTTCTCCTTTTAAACATTGAAATAAATATGAGCTATATAGACATTCAAGAAAGATGAATAAAAACACGTGAGATCATGATTTTCTACCCCACTTATTCCACTCGAGGGTTGCGGGTGGTGGGAGTGTCGCCCAGCAGCTCAGGGGTCGGGTGGGAAACCACCCTGGACAGGTGCCCTCCCTTGCAGGGCCCCTCACACCCACCTGCGCTCACCCAGACTGGGGCAGCGTAGACACGCCTATTCACCTCACAGACAGTTTTGGGATGTGGGAAGAAACCCAAGTCGGCCGAGAAAATCCACACACACAGACAGTGGCCCCAAATGGGGATTGCTTTGTTTCCTCAACAACAGTGTTATAACTAAACCAAATGACGTTGAAGGAAACATTATTTGAGGACATGCTACACTGCTTTTGTGGACAAGTGGAGCATTTAACAGCAAAGTTATCTCTGTTTCGGTTTGCAGAGGTGGCACCCTGGGCAGGAGCAGCTCCATCTAGGGGCTAAAAGGTCATTTTAATACCTGTTAAAAGATAAACTGAGGCATGCTAAAAATGAGAGAGTTTATTTGAGCATTTACGGATTCAAATTGGGCAGGTCAAGCTGGAAGTGGTTAGAAGCGCTAGAGGACAGGAGCCTGGGGCAAAGAAACAACACTGATTAGCTAGAAGGGAGTAAAGCCTGGTTGCCTTTCTGTAACTGGTTAATCATAGCATTTTGATTTTGTGACCTTGAGGCATTTCCGAAATTTGATTTTGGTTTGCTATGGTAGCCCGCCTTGGTTTAAAACCACCTCCGTGTATGGTGCCAAGTGGGTATGAGAAAAATCGAGGGCAATGCTTTGTAAAGAATATAATTGTCTCACCACTACACTGTACACCTGAAACTAATACAAAATAATATTGCATGTAAACTGTAATTGAAAAATAAAATAAAATGAAACACCCCAGTCCAATGGCCTCCTCATTTAATTAATCTAAAAGGCCTCAATGAGAACAAGTGCCTCACAAGAGCAAGCTCTCAGGAAAGAGCAGCTGTTTTTATTGTTGCGTTTAGTGTTATTGTCATCACCAACAGCATGCTAATCAAGAGTAAGGCAAGTTTTTGATCTGCCTGTGCATTAAACAGTGTGAAAGGGGGTGGGGTGGCAGTAAAAAGCTCCAGATGAATCCAGTGCCTAGCCTGGCTCTGCCCCTGCTTGCATGACCTTGGGAAAGTGGCTTAATCTCTCCTCTCTTATTTAATGTGAGGATAATAAGTGTTCTTACTTTAGATGATTTTTGTGAGGATTAAAGAAGGTTTTAGGTGAAGTTCTGAGTATCATTTCTGGCTTATAATTAAGTGCTCAGTGTTCATAATTATTAACATTATGATTTATTTTGTTATTCAGTCTCAGTGAAGGACGGTCCTGACAAGAGGGTCCTAAAAGTTGGATCCAAGATAAAAGGGCAAAAAAATTAGGGATTTTAGAAAGGTCATTTGAAATCTATTACAAAGGAACAAAAGCAATAAAATCTGAATGGGTGGGCAGAAGAAGATACAAACACTCTCTGAAAACATTATGAGGTGAATAAAAAGGCTTAAGAAGAGATTTCCTTATTTTATTTACTTAACCAACACTTTATAATGCTCACTAAGGCCCAGGCACTGTTGTAAGCACTTCACAATATTAATTTACATAATCCCAATAATCCTATGAAGCAGATACTGTTTTTTATCTCGATTTCACAGGTAAGGAGGGAAGAGAGGCCAGAGAAGTCCAGTAATGTACCAGAAGTCACATAACTGGCCAGCAGCAGAGACAAGATTTGAAGCCACAAATAGGCTCCAGAATCTGTGTATTTATTCATTTTATTATTCAAAGAAGCTTCTCTCCGATATATGTTTGAATGTGCGGAAAAGAAGACAAGAACAAAAGCATTGCTAGATTTTATCGATACATCTAAGATTTTAAGATATGATCCACTGAAATGAATCTTTATCACCTCCTACAAGCTGAACTCCAAGAGTAACAGTCTAGGACAACTCTCTAGGGGTCTGTGAGAAGAGCATTCTTCCAGTAAAACTTCAGTGTGGCAGGCTAGAGGGTAAATGTGAATATAGAGGGCAAATTTGGCAATATGTGTCAAAAAGACTTAAAATTTTGCTTATAATTTGATCCAGAATTTCTAGCTTTTATAATAACTTTAAGAAAGTATATAAACTTTTTTGGTAAGGATGTTTATTGTATGGGTGTTCATAAAAAAATTTCATGACATCAAAAGTGAATTAAATGTCTAATGACAAGAGACAGCTAAGTAATTTATAACATATCCACCAAATGTGATAAAATGCCTCATTAATAGATATGGCAGCAGAATGTTCAAAAACAATGACACAGACAAGTGCATAGAAAAAAAAGACAAAGAATATATTCTAAAATGTGGTGATTATAGGAGTAAAATAATTGATTTTAATTTTTACACGTTTATGTCTTTTCACTTTATAAATTTGTTCCAAGAAACTTTTGTAATCAAAGAAAAATTTCATTTGATTTTTAGTGTAAAAATGTGTTCCTTGTCCTAGGAGTCCAAAAAGGGCAAACTCAGAATCCCCAGAACCTAATACCAATAACCAGAGACTGGACTGAACAAAATTTGTTGAGGATCCTTTCCTAGTCTATCACTTTGCATTACACAGTTTTGTTTGGGGTTTTGCTGTTGTGAAATACAGCACATGATTCTCCCCAGCAAATGCATATTATTTTTTAAATATATTTTATTGATTATGCTATTACATTGTCCTATTATCCCCCCTTCATTCCCCTCCACCCTGAACACCCTCTCCCACCCACATTCCCCCCTTTAGTTCATGTCCATGTGTCATAAGTTCTTTAGCTTCTACATTTCCCCTACTATTCTTGCCCTCTCCCTGTCTATTTTCTACCTACCATCCATGCTACTTATTCTTCATACCTTTCCCCCCCTCTTCTCCTCCCACTCCCCTGTTGCTAACCCTCCATGTGATCTCCATTTCTGTGGTTCCGTTCCTGTTCTAGTTGTTTGCTTAGTTTGTTTTTGTTTTTGTTTTAGCTGTGGTTGTTAATAATTGTGAGTTTGCTGTCATTTTACTATACATGTTTTTCATCTTCTTTTTCTTAGATAAGTCCCTGTAACAGTTCATAAAATAAGAGCTTGGTGATGATGA
>CM052542.1:124867870-124913366 GCA_028533065.1 Trachops cirrhosus
TGTTCCTGTAAACCCTTCCCTTCTCCCCTGAAATTCCCTCCCCTCTCCCCTCTGGTCACTGACTACCTGTCCTCTATTTCAGTGTCTTTTGTTATATTTTACTTGTTTCTTTGTTTTGTTGTTTAGGTTCCTGTTAAAGGCGAGATCATATGGTATTTGTCTTTCACTGCCTGGCTTATTTCGCTTAGCATAATGCTTTGTAGCTCCATCCATGCTGTTGCAAAGGGTATGAGCTCCTTCTTTCTTTCAGCTGCATAGAATTCCATTGTGTAAATGTACCATAGTTTTTTGATCCATTCATTTACTGATGGGCACTTAGGTTGCTTCCAGCACTTAGCTATTGTAAATTTTTTAAAAGCTCAACAGCGCTGATGGCTGATGGCTCCCACATTGGGTAGTAAGAGACTAGAAACTAAACGCAGGTGGCTGTACTTATTTGTGTGTGTGGTGGGGGAGGGGACAACATTCTCACTCATCCCTCTTCTTACTGACTGCCTCCCCAAATAAGGAGTTGTTTTTTTGTTGGGACAAAACAGTGATGAGATCACACTTTACAGATCACCCTGTACTAAAGTTCCCATTCTTGGTTGTGACTCTTTCTTGGATCTTGCCCTATATTCTCTGCTCTTTCCTGCTTCCACAGGGAAAAAAAAAAAAACTGACCCAGGAACTGGCCGTTTAATGCAGGCCAACTATCCTGAGCTCTCATCTGCTCAGTCAGACCAGGAGAGATTCAGACTTTTAGATAAATTTAGTTATTTCATTTCGGAAGCCAATTGGTGGTAACTATTAGGGGTCTAAACAAGGGTAGAAGTTCCACTTATTTCTCCAGCCCAAATCACGTGTGAACATCTGATTTTACAGCCAGTTTGAAACGGGGGGTAATTAGCAACTCACTAACCCCCAACAAGGGGGTGGGAAACTTTATCACTTGTGTTCGCCTCTTTTGAGTATTTATTTCTCAGGAATGTCATGGGAACAGAGTGGTTAGGCAAAACAGAGTTTAGTAATCCCAGATTCCCTAAATATTACATGATGTCACAATTATCTCTAATAATCACCATTTTACTTTAATCTCGAATTGCATCGTCATCTTTTTGTTGATAACCCTGGAGACAAGATGGAGTCTTTTTACTACTGATACTATGTCCTTATCAAGATAGTATTAATTGCAGTGACAGACTTTGAGGTTTATAGAAGGGATTAATTAGGATGTTGATAGATGATATTCCACACTTAAGTCGAAGCTGGATACATCCCTTAAGTCACATTTGTCTTATACACATCCCATACATTGAATGAGGCTGTACAGTTTCACCATTCCATTACTGCCCTGAGGCCTAAGGTTTAACCCTCTTGCTTTGCAAAATAAGCTGTTCTGGTCCACCACTGCCACCTAGTGGTAATTTAAGGAACCCTCTCATCTAAAATTGATTCCCTAATGTATATGGGAATTGATTCCCTAACTGATTTCTTGTACATGTTCTACTTTCTCCTGTGTTTCCATATCTGATCTAATTAATACCTTCTGGTTCCAGTGTTTATTACATATGCTGAAGGACGTATGATATGGAGGTTAGAAGTACAGCTGTAGAGCTAGACTTTTGAGGTTCACTTCTCTTCACCCCATCACTGCTCTGTGGCCTTGGACAAGTTGCTTAATTTTTTGTCCCTCTATTGGCTCATTTGTAAAATAGAATAATAATAGCATATATCTCATAAACTTGTTTTGAAGAATGATATAAGTCACTTAAGATGTCTGATATACAGAAAATGTTCAATAAATGCCAATAAGTGGCAGTTGTTATATACATAATCCTTTTCAATCACCTTCATACTTCCCTTTTTCCTTCCTATTCTGATATTTTTCCACCTCTCTCAAATCAGTCCAAATTATATCTGATAAATATATTATTACCAGTTATTATAGATATGAATATATCAAGGGAAAGGAATTTACTATATATTGACCAACATTAGATGTGAATAATTAACATATTTCTCTTGGCACCGCTCAGAAAAGACATTTGGAATCTCAGTGGAAATTTTCTTCGGCTTCCTGTCTTAGTGTGTTCATACTGCTATAATATACTACTGTGGACTGTTGGATAATAAATAACTGAAATTTATTTCTCACAGTTCTGGAGTTTGGGAAGTCCAAGATCAAAGTGCTACCAGGGGTTTGGTGTCTAGTCAGGGCCTGATCCCTGATTCATAGGCTGCTGTCTTCTTCTTCTTTTTTTTTTTTAATTTAATCTTTATTGTATTTTTTCCCATTACCATGTAGTCCCCTTACACCCCTTCACACACAACATTCGCCACACTGTTGTCCATGTCCATGAGTCCTTTTTCCTTTCTGCTCAGTCCTTCCACCCCCTAACCTCCCCTCCCCCTGGCTGTCATCCTGCTCTCCATCTATGAGTCTGTCCCCATTTTCCTTGTTAGTTCAGTTTGTTCACTAGATTCCACATATGAGTGAGATCATATGGATGGACCTGGAGAACATTATGCTAAGTGACATAAGGCAGTCAGAGAAAGACAAATACCATATGATTTCACTTTTATGTGGCTGGTGTCTTCTTGCTGTGTCCTTACATGGCAGAAGGGATGAGAGAGCTTGCTACGTTTCATAAGGGCACTAATCTCATTAATGAGGGCTCCATCCTTATGACCTACTCACCTCCTAAAGTCTCCACCACCTCATACCTTACATTGGGGGATTAGGGTTTCAATCTATGAATTTGGAGGGAAACAGACATGCAGTCCCCTAACACTTTCTAAACTTCCTCTTTTTAAAAATCTTCAGTTGTCAAAAAATAGTTTTAAATATTTTTCCAATTTCTCTTCCTGTTTTCTTTTAAAAATCAAATCAGTGATTCAAAATTATTTGAATTACAGAAATGCTAAATTAATACTTTCTTGTGAAGTCTTTAAACCAGAGATGATACAAAAGTTCTCTTTGACCCTCTCCTTACCCAATTCTACAAACTGCCCTAGATGTAAAGACCATCCTTTGAAGTATTTCCTTTAAGGCCTTCTTCCATCCATTTTTCCATTGCTTCAGATCTTTAGAAAAGACTTAACTGATTCCGGACACTTTTCTCCTGGTCATCCGTATACATGGTGCCCAATTCTCTGACTCTGTGCTGGGAGATGGACGGCAGGGGTCTGCTGTCAGCGCTAGAGGAAGTGTGGCCAGCCACCCTTTGACTCTTATCTGTGGTCCCATGGAGATCCCTGCTCCTTCCCAACTGAAGACTCTGGTCTTCCTGCTCATTTCTCTCTGAACCCACTTTACTTAGACTTGTGATCCAGAAAATTGTCTCTGATTATGACCCAAATCTTTCTTAGACTTAGGTCAGCAGCATCTTTGAATTTCTGCTTCTGTTTCCCTATGGTCTGAGCATGCCCGTGGGGTTCTAGTGAGAGAAAGATAAGTATAGTAAAACCAAGAAATTAATATTTTGAAATGTTATTCTCTCACACATATATTTACATATATAAATAAATACATGGTTTTGTTTTGATTTGTCTTTTTTCACACAGATGTCATCACCATGTGGATATTACTTTTCAAATTATTCTTTTATTTAACAATCCTTTTGATATAAATTTTAAAATATTTATTTTGCTACTCCTACATGGAATAGCTAAGGAGCTCATTATTTAAGAAATAAATATTAAAATGCTACTTTAAGAATATGCTTTTTCACTAATTTTTTGGGCTAATGTACTTGATTTAGCAAATATTTCCTACTTTGCCATCTCTGTAAGCATGAGCAACAACTTTCAAGCTATTACCTTACAACTAAACTTTATCAAACTTAATTTGTAAAGTGATGACCTTCTGTATTTATATTTTGAAAAGCCACCCTGGCTGGTGTGGCTCAGAGGACCGAGAGCAGGCCTGCAAACCGAAGGGCGGCCAGTTTGATTCCCAGTCAGGGCACAGGCCTGGATTGCAGGCCAGGTCCCCAGTAGAGGGCACGTGAGGGGCAACCACACATTGATGCTTCTCTCCCTCTTTTTCTCTTTCCCTTCCCCTCTCTCTAAAAAATAAATAAAATGTTTAAAAAGGAGAAAAATCTATATTTGCACATGTTCTTTACAACCTCTTCTATAATATGATTCCAAAATAACAACAATAACAAAAAACACTTAGAATATGCAATCATATTTTAAGTATTTCATTAGTGGCTGAAAATATAATTTGAGCCCTGGCCAGTGTAGCTTTAGTGGATTAAGCACGGGCGTGTGAACCAAAAGATCATGGTTCAATTTCCAGTCAAGGTACATGCCTGGGTTGCAGGCCAGTTCCCAGCAGAGAATGCATAGGAAGCAAACATACATTGATATTTCTCTCCCTATCTCTTTCCCTTCCCCTCTAAAGATAAATAAATAAAATCTTTAAAAAATAAAACTTTAAAAAATATATAATTTGATTTTTCCTCACAAAATTTATGTACCATTATTTTTTTTCTTTTGCTTGATCCTGTCACTCCCTATGCCCACTACAGAGCTGAAAAAAAGTAGAATCACTCATGAATGTGGACAGCAGTGTGGTGATCATGGCGGGATGAGGTGGGTGCAGGTGGAAGAGGGTACAAGGAGGATAAATGGTAATGAAAAAATACAATAAAATATGATTATTAAAAATGAAAATGTTTCTGTCATTTCTCTTGTGTTAAGTTGTAGCTAAAGATTTTCCTCATGCAGAGTTATTTGCAAATCAAAGGCTACATTGTCTGAGTCAAATGGAGTTAAATATAAAAACACATCATGGTTAATGAATCAATTAGAATATATATTTAGTCCCTGCTTCCTGTACTCAGTGGTATGAATAGAGCAAGTAGCTGAAGAAAACTCATTATCACGGGTAAATAGTAAAAGGCAAATTTTGTGGGGTTTCAAACAACACATAAAGCCCATAACAATACTGTTTGTCTTTGGGTTAACAGACCCATTTTTCTTTTGCATAAAATAATCCCTTTTTTCATTTATTGCATACAGCTATTTAACTAGTACCAGTAGATTTCCAACACTTTGGAATTTCCTTTTGGAATAGTGTGTAAAATGACATATAACTGCCTATTGCAAGTGTGAACTTGCATAAAACCAAAAATAAAAAAAGCTTTAGAAATGCAATTCAACTATTTCAAAGTATTTTTTAAAGTAAAAGGAAGTATGAATCAAATCACCCTCTAAATCTATTGGGTTTGTAAAGACGGAATCCAGGGAGGAAGACTTTATGGTGGAGGTCTCTATGCTGACAATGACAATAAGCTGTCATTTTTCTCATCCATGTTACAGTACTGTAGTATTAATTAGTTTTCTAATAAACTCAATGATGCATATGAAATATAAAGGGAAGTCAAAAGTTTGGACACCTTTCATTTCCCAAGTGTTTGATTATTGACCTTGAAAATGTTTATACAGAATAGATGGACAGAATATCTTCTTATATAGACAGCCCACACCTGTGCTACCTCCATGTTTTCTCCTGACATTGGTGGGGTGTGCAGGACTCAAGAAGAAGAGAGGAAAGGATGAAAGAAAGCCAGACATATTGTATTGTTTTGTGTTGTTTTTATACTATCACAGTACTGAAAATACCATTGAACTTAAATGGTGCAAGAACATTATTTTTAGTCTAGTCTGTAAAATGGATATTCATCTGGAGTATGTCATCACCCACATTTTGTATTTTTATTTTTTATTCTTGGCAGAGTTAGCACTTGGCCAGCACCTCCCGATATGGACCAAGTACTTTCATGATCTCATTTTTGCAGTTACTCTCTCTCTTTCTCAGGTGAGCGGTCAAAGAATGCATGCTGTGCATTTGTGGAGTCTGTGTCTCTTAGAGGTTAAGTGGTTTACGTGCAGTCGTCTGTGGTCAGCCACTGAACTCTGAAGCTGTCTTACTTCATGATTCATGGCATCCTTCTCACTCCAGCAGGTCTTAGAGCAATTGTTCTGGTGTGCAGGCATGTAATTATCTTCTCATCATTTCTGTTTTTATCTCCCCTCCCGCACCCTTCTGGATTCTTGCCAAAGATGACATTAGGAGTTAAAAATTAATGTAAAATTGTATCTGCAATATAAGTTTAAGTAGAAATGCCTGGAAATCTAAAAGGTAACCAATTTGGCTATTTTAGAACTCATAATATATAAATGTGATGATGTAGAGAATTTCCATAAAATTTTTGTGACTAATGCTTCTTATTTCCTTCCAGATTTCAAACTCATTGTGACATATTATGAGAATATGCATATCCAAGGGTAATTGCTATTTAACGTTGACATTACATCAGTCACTATTTATTAATAGCACACAACATTCTGCTGGGTGCTATGGGAGATATAACATTTATAGAGGCTTTTGATTTTTTTATTTTAATTTATTCAGTACAGTTTCTATCCTTTATTCCCATTCCAGCCCACCCACCATCCCCCCACCTCCTTCCCCTTTCCTACCCCCCTAGTTTTGTCCATGTGAGGCTTTTGATTTTAAAGAGAAGGGAAGGGAGGGAGAGAAACATTGGTGTGGGGGAGAAACATCTAGTGGGGACCAAATCTGCAACATGGGCATGTACCCTGGCCAGGAATCGAACGAGAAACCTTACAGTTCATGGGATGATGCCCAAACAACTGAGCTGCACTGACCAGGGCACTGCCCCTCCTTTTCTATAAAAAGTCTGCCTCCTATGATTCCTGGGAGGATTAAATAATGCTTGCTTGGCACTGAAATAGTGCCTTCAATATTCAGAGCTCACAATTATGATCTGTTATCATATTATTATGAAGTAATCCATAGGCAAGCACTGAACTACATGAGCAGAGGCATTTTGAAATGAAAAGTTGAGAACAGTGACTGCTAAAAAAGCTTTTATGGCTTTTGGGCTGGGCTTTTATCAAAGAAAGTAGGTGTTAGGACAAGGGAGAATGAGAACAAGTTTAGAATGTGTTTTATCAAGAGGGACCAACAAGGCCCATTTGGCAAGGACAAAAGGTTGATGTGATGAGTGATGCAGTATGGGATTGTATGAAGTGAAGATGGAAAATGGAGGGTGTTGAATTTTTGTATTTGCTAATGTAGTTTTTAAATCTTTAACATAAACTTAGAAACTCTCCAGAATGGGGAAATTTATCTCTTTCCTTTCTAAGGAAAGCCTAACATATTTAAACAAGACTCAAGTCCTGGGATCCAATGTCATTTCTACAGATTTTGATTGTCTATATCTGGATGTACAACAGTTAACTTATCTCAATGATCAGCCTGCTAAGATAGAACTGTTTTAAGAGAACATCTAGCTATTTTAGAATACTGGTATTAAAAATAAAGGTGAAAAAAAAAAACATGCTCTGAGGTAGAAGGAAGAGAATGAAAGAGAGTGGGATTCTGGATACCCTTGGGAACATTTGGATCATTGCAGTGGTGAGACCTACACCAGACTGTGAGATCCATGATAACTAAGTCTGTGCTACTTTGCAGGGTTGTTCTTTGCTCCTAATGTCCCACTCCCTTTTCAAATTCAGTTCTTCTTTAAACAAATGAACCCTCAGCCTCTCCAGTTCTCAAAAAGATTGAAATTAGTTACCTCTGCACATGTCTTTTTCATTCTGTGTACAGATCAGATTCTGTGGAGGAGATGGCCTGCAGGAGCTTCTGGCTGCTGTGGCACTGCCTGGCCAAAGGTTGATGTGCGGCTTACGTGTGGGTAGACCAATGAATACCTGGAAGTCTCCCCACCGACTCGCCAGCACACCTCACTAAATGAGCAGCTAGACAGGCTGGTGTTCCTTTAAAGTGCCAGCCATGTATGCATCATTCTTTTCCTCCTGAAACACAGAAACCCTTGTATAAACATCGCCTAAGTCCAAAGTCCATGTGATGTGTGTCTCCTGTAATTCAGACATTAATTATTTGGGTAGAGTAGCCAAGTATCCTGGAAAATTATTCTACCCTGTACACTGTATTTATGTCAGTTCTCTCCCAAGTAGATCTATTCATAGTAAATGGCAAGTTGCTACATAATAGAATATGATTCTAAAAATAATAAACAGCTTACCTTCTCAAAATCTTTTTCAATCATCCTAAAAGGTGTTTAAAACTTATGCCTACTTCCTAAATAAAGGCATTAACTTCAGCAATCCATAGGGATGCACATGCTATTTATGAGTGTAACCTACCACTCATTGCTACTTTATCTGGATGGCCCCCTAAGGGAAGGGGACCCAGGACAGGTTAATTTTGTACAGAGACATAGAAGCAAGGGGATGTTGCATATGATGGACTACCCAGGGACTCTGAAATAGACATGGAGCACACTGCAGACTCACAGAACAATAGTGAGTCCCACAAAAGCCTTTGGATGGAAAAAGAAATGATAAAAATGAACAGGACTGAATGATACAATGTGAGCTAACTTTGAAAGTTGTATGTGGAATATATTTATAAAATATTACTTTGTCACTCCCAAACTAGAACTACTTTTGTATAGATACATTCTTATATCTATCCATTGAGTACTATGAACATCAAGTACTATAATATATTAAGAATACACTTAAACATAAGATATTATGAATTCTGCTGACAATGCATCCAAAGTATTTTTAGATTTCAAAGTACAGATGCACAGATCTGGATACAGTAGTCTATCATGTCTATCTTTAGGAATACTTTTATCTATTAAAAAGATATATATGTAGCTGGATACATTAAAAATAGTTGAGGTAATTATATGGTTCTTTAAGAAGTTATAATGGATTAATTGATTGACAGAAAACATAGGATTTCATCACTTCTCTAAGTAATCAATTGCTCTAAATAAAATGAGTGGTACAAGAACATAGGCTTAACATGGAATGAAATATCCAGGCTTCCTTTCTGTATATCTATACACAAATGAATATAGTTTTATTTTATATTCACAGGAAAACAGTTTTTTCTTTCCTTGACTCATCCATCAGAGAGTTTACAAATTAACTTAACTCTTTATTAAGAAACTAATTAGCAGTAAGGACCTATTTGATGTCCAATATCAAAGAACTATCCATAAAATATATGTTTATTGTAACCACTACAGGACACAAAGACATAAATTAAATATAAAATATCAATTAAAAAGCAGGCTACTGTAAACAAATATGCATACAACATTCAAAAATAATAATATTGCCAAAATACATTTCACTGAGGGTTCTTTCATACCACAGGCAGAGACTTTGCCTACTTTTGGGTATAAAATATTTTTATGGATGCCAAACCACTTTCATGGCTGACCACATCACTTAGTGTTTTCAAATCTTGGGTCAAGTGAAACAGATGAAGAAGACTTTTGGTTTGCTCCTCATAAATTCCTACAGTTTTCACTGGTGCATTTTCTTTGAAAAATAAAGTTAGGTGTGAAAGGGTTGCTCCAACCCATCAGAGAGGATTGGTGGAACTTGTTAAAATTTTTAAAAAATTGTTTGACTTCTGAAGATGATGTTCCAAACCCAGACAAAATTGGACAGACTTAAAAATCCAAAGAAAGCACATGCAAATTAGAAGTTACCAAATATTACAAACTTAGCCACAGAACTTGCTGAGGGTTACATAACTTGTGTCTTCCATTTTTGCCTACCAAGTGCAGATTCTCTGGGACACATCTTTTCTCTTTTTGTATTAATTTTGAAGGGAATTAGAAGGTTTTCTGGGAGGAATGTGGTAAAGTTGATAATCTGCATTAAATCTTGTGCCTTAAGACTGATTGGTAACATTCTAGAAGCTGACCATGCCCCCGTGTGCTAGGGATTATACAGGTTTATAGAATGCAAGAACTTTGCAAACTTGTGAAGTCTGTGAAATCTGTTAAAACCACTACATTGTTCACTTATTGTTTGCTATAAAATGATAATCTGTCACTTTATTTCTTACAGTATATCTCTCATAGGGAATCGTAGGCCATAAATAGGTAACTTGACAAAATGGCAAAGCTAGCTATTGTTGGAGTTCAGTGTAAGCCAAGTGTTTCTCTCTCTAAATTCTCCGGTGCACTTTCCACTATTTTAGGTCACATCTATCATGCATTATTTTTAATAGTGGGATGAGAAACACTGTGCAGATATTTGCATAGAATTTATGAAATAGATCTTTCAGATCATGTATGCCTTGCCTTAGTCATAGAATTATTAGCGTTTAGAGTTGGAAAGAACAACACTGACAGCTGAGCTCAGCCACTGCATTTTAAAAAAATGAGATAGCTGAGATCCAAAATATTGACTTATCCAAACCAAATTATTGGTAAATATAAAATATTTCATAACCGTTATTACAATAAAAATGAGTAACATTCTTTTCCATTATTGGTCCAGGTGCTTCACCTGCATTAATATAGTTTTTTTCAACATCTTTAAAAGTATGAATAAAATATTATCCCCATTTTACACATGGGGAACCTGAGATGCAGAGAAATCAAGTAACATGCTAATTAGTGACATAGGTAAGACTCATGTTCAGGGTTTTGACTCCAAAACATGCTCCTGATATCTACCTTATAGTGAAGATTAGGTCATTAAAGTTTCATGAAGATTTAACAGAGTCTTAACTATTTACAAAACACAGAGGGTAGAGTGCCCTAAACAATGACAAACAGCTGATTTCAAGTGAATCATTTGATTTAAGAATACATTATAAATGCCACTTTTGTGGATTCAATTTTCTTAAGATTCTCAATTGGCAAATATATTTGAGTGAGTCTGCTATAAGCATGGTAGGATTCCTGGCAACAGAGATATGAAGATGATAATTTTTCAATAAAGTCAAAGTTAATTTCTATTCCTAACTACTCAGTGGCCATGCAGAAAGAAGAGATAACATGTTGAGAAATTGAAAGAAAAATAGGATGCAGAGAAGTCTCATGTGGAAAACTGAGAAATGACACTTTATATATTTAAATGACATTTTATATATTCACACTACAAATATCAGGAAATAATTATAAGGCCTCAAGTGAAGTGGTCCTATTTTGGAGGTAATATCTTGATTTAACTATTTTTCCAGGATGTATTAACTTACTCAGAAAAAATAATCAATATATTTTCCCTTTTTGAGAGAGAAGTTTGAGCAAACATTAAATTAAACCTAGAGTACTATTGGTCAATATATATAATTTTTATGTATCTTGACTCAGAATGTTTTTCACAGCACACATTTAAATGTAATATTTTAATCAGTTTTATTGCTGGAAAGACACTGATTTTTCTTCAGAGTGATATTTATTACCCTTTGGCTTGGTTTGGTTTTACAGGAGATTCCAGTCAACTTTAATTTGTGCTATTTTAACATTTTACTACAGTTCTCACCCCTTTTGAGAAAGAATTTATTCCTCCTTCAAAATTTATGGGATTCTTTTACAACTTCTTTCTAAAAGAAAAATAAGTTAGGTTGCAATTAATTCCCTTACAGATAGTTTATGAAATTAGTGCTGACTCTGCCCCTTCCTTTACTATGGTTTGTGAGGCCTTAAAATGTAATTTAAGAGGTGAGATTATAAGCACTTCCTCATTCAGGAAAAAGCAAGAGGAAGAAAACTCGTCTCAGGAAATATAAAAGTCTTAGAATAATTATTTTGTAGGCATTGTGACTGGAGAGGGTGGATCGTGTGTGAGTTGCATTCTCTCAAAATGGATGGTGGCAGTTTGTTAGGTTATAAACTCCAATGTGGGCTCACAAATGCAAGTCACTTTGAATCATGAGGAATCTTCACAAAGCACCATTTAGTCCATAGTCACTGCTACCAGGAGACCATTAAGCAATGAGGCACCTTCTCAGTGGGAGACCGAAGTCAGGACTGTAATTCTTCATTAGTCAAAAACAAGGGAGACTCAAAGTGGTATAATGGAAAGAACTGGACCTGAAGGCAGAAAGATAGTTTCAGTTAAGTGAAGGGATAGTTTCATAGCCCTTCAGCCAAGCCTCAATTTCCTTATTGAAAAACTACATTCCAAAACTCATGTGAGGTTGGCAACGTTCATTTCCTTCTACATCTCAGATATGTTCCTGGTCTCCCAATAACTCTGTGTATCTTTGGACAAGTCTCAGTTTGAGTTTTGGCTCCCTCACTTAGAAGAATCTAGGATATACACAAAATAATTTTAAGATCCTTTCCGACTCATATAATTTCTAAGAAACTTTTGGAAGTGCAGGGCAAAAACAGACAATTGAATTATAAAACAGAATATATAGGACCCCCAAATAATAAGATATTAAAGATGGTAAAGAATCTTTCTTGTTTTTTTTTAATTCTTAGCTTTGAAACCAAAAGAAGCTACATCAATTGTGGTAATTTTCTTTAACTTGTTTTGGAGATAATCTCTGTGCAATGAAAGGAAAATGATATGGCATGATAAAGATCATGAAGGCAGATTATTTTAACCAGGGCATTTATGACAGCCCCACCCCCATCTTTTTTTTTCAGAGACCTGATTAATCAATTATAACACTGTCTCTCAGCTCGGATTTAAATTTAGAATCACAATATATCAATCAGTCTGCTAAGCATTTTACCCATTTAATTATACCACTCATTTAATAAAATAATTAATTTCAATTTTACTGAGTAGGTTAAGGTTCAGATGAATAAGACTCTTATCCAAGACCAAGCATTGACAGGTAGTTTAGTCAATCCCTGCCTAATTCTCTCTACCTCCAAGGCCTGGAATTCACTGCATGTATGTCTTTCCTCATAGTAACAAGAAGAGGACATGAAAGAAGATAGATCCAAACTGAACCTCAACATTCTTTCATTCATTTCATTCAAAGTGCTTGTTGAGTGTTTGCAATGTGCAGACAGTGCTCTAAATGGAGAGGATATGACAGTCGATCAAGCAGATAAAAATCTAGTATCTATACTTGTGGGACAACAGATAACAAGATCAATAAATAAAATATTAAATATAATGATAAATGCTACAGAAAGCTAGCTACAGGAATGCTAAAGTAAGGAAAGTCAGGAGGGGGTCTTATATTAGATAGGTGGTCAGGGATCTCACAAGAAGTTAATATTTGAGTGAAGAAGAACTGAAGGAAGAGAAGAAATGGGAAGAAGAGCATTGCACACAGAGGGTAGTGCATAAGTCCTTTGGTAGGAGGACTGCCAGAGAGGCCTAGGGCACCGAGGGGATCCAGTGACAGAGAAGTGGGAGACAGAGTCAGAGAGATGAGAGGGTGGAGGACAGCAGATTGAATGGAGCCTGTAGGTCATAATGAAAGGTTGTTTTGTTTTTACTTTGCACAGTAGGAAGCGATTGGAGGGCTTTGGCGAAGGAGTCTGGCCTCTGGCTGTGCGAGTTGACCAGAATTGTTGAATTGACTCTTTCCTGGTGAGAAAAAGTTAGAAATATATATTACGACTCTTGTGTCCTTAAAATACATAGTAGGAAAGTATGTTGTTGTGGGCTGAATTGTACCCCACTCCACCCCCCAAATTCATACATTAAAGTCCTAAGCTCCAGTACCTCAGAATGTTGACCACATTTGGAGATAAAACCTTAAAAAAAAGGGATTAAGTTAAAATGAGGCCGTTAGGTTGGGCCCTAATTCAGTATCACTGGTGTCCTTATAAAAAGGTTAGGGCGCACAAAGACACCTCAGAGGGGAGCACACAGAGGAGAGGCCATGTGAGGACACAGAAGGTGACGGTCTGCAAGCCAAGGAGGCCTCAGAGAAAAACCTACCTACCTACACCTTGATTTTGAATTTCTAGCTTCCAGAATTGCAAGGAAATGCATTACTGTTGTTTAAGCTACCAGTCTAGTTTTTGTTTTTGTTTTTGTTTTTGTTGTTGTTCTAGCAGCCTTCGCAAACTAATACATACATGCTTTCTTCTTATAGGGAGTAAGTACATTCAAGCTGTAATACAATGACAACAAAAGGATTTTTTTCTTCCTATTCTTCTTACTCTAAAGATAAATATCGTTAATATTAATGCTTATGTAACTATCTGGCCAGAGTATATCCTACCCCACTATGGCAATTGGAGACATACTCAGTTCTTCAGTTTATTTTACACATGCATGATTTTAAAAGGAATTGCTTCCCCTAAATACTGCCAGTAAAACCTATGTGTAAAAGAGTTACTATAAACAACTAAATTTATACTAATCATTTTCTTACACTCCCTAAAGAAAATTCTAATTTTTAGCCTTCTAAAAAATGATCGACTTTTGTTTAACTTACATGTTTTGAAAAGTGTTGGAATTGAGTTTGATCCAGGTAGAGAGCCTCTTTAAATAATTCAGAATTTATAAAAATTGCTTATTTTATTACTTAGTTAATTTTCTTAATTTCCCTTCTCAAAGTCCTGTTTTTGTCCTGAAGACAAAGTATGAGTGGGGAAAATTCTGGTGTAGCATTTGTTTGACCAAAGGAGAAGAAGTAACGAAGGAAAGAGAAAGAAAGAAGAAAGAAAGAAAGAAAGAAGAAAGAAAGGAAGGAAGGAAGGAAGGAAGGAAGGAAGGAAGGAAGGAAGGAAGGAAGGAAGGAAGGAAGGGAAACATGTAAATAAAGCAAACAAATGCAGAGCCTCTGGTCTCTGGTCAAGGTTGTTAGGGGAAAAGGGTGAATATGGAAATCTGTCTAATTAGGCCCTTCACTTATACCCCTAAACACACATATACACACACACACCCTCTACATGGGGCTGCCAGATAAAATACAGGACACTTGGTTAAATGTGAATTCAGATGTATGACCAATGACTGTTTAGTATGTCCTAGCTGTTGACTTTATTGGTGTCTTTTTACTTTCTAAATCTGGCAACCAGCCCTCTGCAACCTTCCTCTCAGTGGTATGCTGGAGCTGGCTTTTTCAAGCTCAAATGAGTGGATTGTTACATTTTCTGGAATTTTGCAGTCTGGTCGACATTGAGTTGGTAGCTTGAAATTGGCTAAGGTGGGAGTATTCACACTGCAGAAATTGGCACAATTTAAAAAGCAGGCCTTTCTCTTTGGAGAGCTGGCTGTTGAGCATGTACCAGAACACCACTGCTTCCCCTGAATGAGTAGACTCCGCAGAGCACTGTCTGACACTACATTTTTATAGGAATAAAGACAGCTTCGATTGCAAACCACCGTGCAATTTACAAAACTGTTTCATGCACTTTACTTCACTAACTTCTAAGAGCTACCTTATGTTTGTTCTTAGTTAATGGAAGGGAAAAATGGAAGCTTCCAGGAGAGGAAATAACTTCTCTGAGGTAAGCAATTGGTTAAGAACCAAAGCAGTGAAGGAAGGAAGGATGACAAATGGAGTTAGAAAAAGTCTGAAATAACCCCAATAACCCCATAGACAACTTACTTATTGCAAAGTGGAACATGTGTCTTTAGAGTGGAGAGATCTGGTTGTAGCCACCTTACTGAAGGATCAAGTGGGGGACAACCTGACGTATGCCAGCACAGACGTGATGCAATGTGAAACACACAACGTCACCCATGCTGTATTCTTGCCAAAAAAAGAAAAAAAATTTACGCTGCATCTAATCAAGCCTGTGTACCTAACCTTAAATGTAGGAGAAAATATTAAACTACACAGTGAGGAAATAAATTCAGAATATGGAACATTTTATGAGAAAACTGTTCTGGACTCTTCAAAAATATTAGGTCATTTTAATAAAAAGATGAGTGTATAAAGAGAACTATTCCCTAAGAGAAACCAACAAACAAATGTAACATCACATATAGTGTGTGAACTTAGCCTGACTTCTTTAAAAATACAAAAGAGCAAGAAAACACATTTGTGGCATAACTGGGTAGATCTGAATATGGGCTGAATATTACTACATGATAGGAAGGGATTGTTGTTAATTTTCTTAGGTATGTTATGTTAATAGTATTATACTTATGTGACAGAATGTCCCTCACTTTGAAGGCTGTAAGAGTGAAAGTATTACATTGTCCGAAGCTGATTTTCAAACATTTTAGAAAAATGTGTGTATTTATAGAGAGAAAACTATAAAACAGATACAGCAGAATGTTAACTGTTGAATCTACATGGTGGTATGAATACAGTGTTCATTGTACTGTTTCAACTTTTCTGTTTATTTTTTAAAAATCATAATAAAGAATTAAAGATACAAAAGAATAGCACTGGAAATTAAAAATTCCCCCCAAGAGCAAACACAGGTACAGTGAAATAATGGTTAAAGAAAGACCAAAAAAGAGAGAGAGACAGAGAGAGAGAGACTACTAAAAGATACACTAAGGTTGGTCCTTATACAGTGGATTGGTCACTAGAGACAAACCGAAGTGTATTTAAAACTCTTTTCTTTACTGGTAAGATATATGCTCATAAAATGAACTGAATAAAAGCTTTTTCAAATCATCCATAATTTTAAACTAGTTCATAGTCTTTGCTACCTCATTGATCACAGAGCAGCAGATCTAAAGCTCATGAGATTAAATTTAAGTATGTAGGAAATATAATCTCCTTTATTTTTCCCAAATAACCTAATTTCTATTTCAGACTTTCACTTCTTTCTTTTTATCCCCAAATTGTGTGTTTTTTCCAGGAATCCTGAAACTAGCAATCAGCTCACAGAGTCAGAAGAGAATCTGGCCTTCGTTCTTCAGTCCTCCCTCCACTGAGATGTATGTAGTCCAGCCTGTTCTTGCTCCTCCATCCACACTGGCTGCTACTTAGACATCTCTCGCCCTTGTCCAACTCTCAGTCATTTCCCTGCTTCTCTTGGAAACACTCAGGTGCTCTCTTTCATGACTTTTTGGGGCCTCTGGAAACATGGTGAGACTAAATAAGGTTATTTTCAAATAAACTGCCTTCTCAGTCTATCTTATAGCCCCAGTGCCAGGCTGGGTTCAAGTCAGAACTCTGGGACCTGGCTACTTGCTTGCATAAGACTCAGGTCCCCTGTGCGCAGATTTTTGTATTTCCACCAGCCCCTCCCAAGTTTTGTGGATTACATGAAATGCAGGGCACAGGCCCCTTCTCATGGGATATGATGCTATCTAAACTTTCTTATGTCTTCTTCCTCTCTCTCTTCCCCTGCCACCCCCAGCTGGAGTAAGCTTTATCTGGTTTTAGAGATAAAAATTCACTCAGACTGATTAGGATGTCCTCCTAAAAGTTGTTTATGTTCCAAGTTCTAGACTTTTAAAATTCAGAGATGAATGTTTATTGTTGTTCTCTGGAATCTAGTAGGTCATCACTTTTCTGAAGTTAAATATAATCAGTGCCAGATAATACCTTAATTAGGTGAAGGAGGAAAATCCTGGTTTTACATATCAATGCAATATCCACTATATTTATTAAATCACTAACATGTACTTATCCATAATTCTGCAAGAATACCATCCTTCAGCAAATGTTTTATAATTCAGAATGCACTAATTCTTTCCAATCATGTTTTAGAGCAATGTGTCTTAAATTAGCTCAGGCTTTTGTGTGCAAAAAATGAATTTTTTAATGTAGGACAATCCAATGGAAATACAATTTGAGTATATATATATAACTTCAAATTTTCTTATAGCTATATTAAAAAGTAAGAAGAAACAGGTATGCTTAATTTGATAACTATTTTATTTAACCTAATATTTCCAAAATATTATCATTTCAACATTTAATTAACACCAAAAGCTTAATGTTTCACATTCTTTTTTTCCATGCTAAATAGTTGAAATCCAGAGTATATATATTTTTACTTACAGTATATTTTAATTTGCACTAGCCACATTCAAGTGCTAAACACAGTAAGTGTTTTATTGGACAGTGTGACTCTAGCATATCTTTTTTCTTCCCTTTAATTAATTAATTAGTTAATTTATTAATTTATAGTGACAAGGGAAGGATGAGAGGAATCGATTGGTTGCCTAACTCATGCCCCCAACCAGGGATGAGCTTGAAACTCAGGCATGTGCCTCGCCTGGGAATCGAACGAACCAGCGACCCCTCAGTCCAAAGGCTGGCACTCAGGCCGTTGAGCCATACCAGCCAGGGCTCTAGCGTCTTTTTCTTCAATGCATAACAAGACATCAGAATCTTCAAAAGTGAATATAATTTCTTTTTCTAATTGTATTAAAGGCTTTCTGATGTTTTAAATATTTTCTCCAATTGATTCATGGAGTCTAAGAATGATAATGAAAATATCTGTACATCACACACTCACAGACACACACAGAAACGTGTGTCACAATAATTCTCTCCCTTAAAAAATTATGGTTTTAGTTATATGCAATTTCTTTTCTATTATTTTTGTGTTTATTTACAGTGTGACTTGTCAGTAGTAATACATGAGAACCATAATTAGACTGTACATTTATAGGGCCATTGTTGATCAGATGATAACTTCTGAAAGAGAACATTCGGTAGGGGAAGAGATAGAGACTGTCAACAGAAAAAAGCTGAAGATGTGAAAAAGTACATTTCTTTATTTCTACTAACAGTTTCTGATGATGCTTAGCTGCATTGTTTTTGGAGGCCATGGTCAGTGTTAATTTATGAAAGGGGGAGGAAAGCCAAGTAACTAGAAAAGTTCAAATGAAAGGTTTTTTTTTTTTAGTTTCTTTTGAAAAGGAAGAAAAATGTCTAAGGAAACATGGCCTAGGTATATTTAATGTAATGGAGACCCTATCTGCAGGGATCTATATTAAAGGCAATCTATATATGTTTACCTAATACTCAAATAGGGTGTTTCCAACAAGTCTTAGGAACATCAAAAGTATTTTTATATCAAGAAACATAGCTGAAGTGCAACTTCTTATTGAAAGCTGACACTACAGTGAGATACTAAGTAACTATGACATAGGTTATAATGGTTGGATTCTTTACATGCTTTGATCAAGAGCCAAAAGCATCATACTCTACAACCTTGAATAATTTCCCCAAAATCTGATTTACTTTAGTCACTCTCAACATAATGGTGCCCATAATGTTCCAGGATTTGTGCTTTTTATAAATATTCATTGACCTATAGCATTTACCAGTTTTTAAATTATTGGATAGCTATGGTGATCTCTTCCTTTGGCACCAATATCCAGTTATAGGTGATGTATGCCCACATAGAACCGCAAACTCAGTCATGGCATGATAAAAGTAGTGGTCGGGCAGCCAGACAGCTACCCAGCTAACGGTTGCACTGGAAACCATCAGCTCAATTCTGTCCTTTCTAAAACCTGTAGGTTGTTCAATAATTGATTTGTAACTAGCTGATTTGACCGGTTGGATGGATAAAATTCACGGTAGGGTCATTCACATACTTTTAAACCCAGTTTCTATACCTAATGCATCAAATGGTCTTTAAAATTAAAAAAGTAAAAATTATAAATTCAAACCAAAGTTTCTTAAAGTGGTACAGAAAATCAATTTGCATTTGTACAGGATTGCTGTGAGTAGGTAAGAAATGATTTCCTACCACTTGAGATAATAACAAATAGTGAGAATTTTTATTCAGTGTAATTTGGGAAGGCTTTTTATAACAACAACCTTGTTAATTGCCTAGGAAATAATAGAAAGAAAATTTACAGCCAATAAATCTGCAGCATTCTGCTTCTAAGAGCTGGTATAATTTAATTTCATTCAGTAAAAGAAAAGAATAATATCTGTGACTCTCAATAAGACATCTCCTAAAGTTGGGAAAATATCAGTTGAAGCTATGTTCTTACTCTCTGTAAGAACTCTTAAGAAAGTTTA
This sequence comes from Trachops cirrhosus, assembly GCA_028533065.1. NCBI lineage: Eukaryota > Metazoa > Chordata > Mammalia > Chiroptera > Phyllostomidae > Trachops > Trachops cirrhosus. The sequence goes on from CM052542.1 coordinate 124,887,558, forward strand.
ATGAAATCTTTAGATTTCAGAACATAAATATAGGCTGAAATGGTCACTGAAGTACATTTATTAGATTTATTATTTCCTTTAAAGGACTCATGTAGCTGCCTAAGATTTATCAATGTGATGGACATCAAGAAAATAATCGTGGTCTTAATTGCCCAGTTCCCATACCATAAAGAATGATACTGGGATCAGAGGGTGAAATCTATCCTTTGATCACAAAGTACAAACATTATAGAATCTTTACTCCTACACAAATGCATCTATATGTTATTTTTTTCACAAAGTACACAACAATTGTGTTGTTTAGAGTATCTTCAGAAAATTAAAAGCCCATATTAAAATTAAATTATAGAAGCTTTGATAGGTACTCTCACTTTAAAAAATCAGCAGAACAAAATAGATGACATTGGAGGTATCTACTCCATAAAGTTCTACAATTCTGTAAAAATTTTCAAATTTGTGAGAGAAGTAAAGTTTTTGTTTTAGCTGAGGAAAATCTTGTATTTTTAAAACCAATATCCATAGTTTCAACTGTGAGCCAATGACTTTCAAATCTATAACCTACAGCTCAAGTTCCTCTCTTTGGCGATAAAGATAGATGAAACCAACTAATTTCTGAATATCTCTACCTGGTTCTCCTTAGAGCATTTTAAACTAAACATATCTAAAGTGGATGATATTCTCATCTGTCATCATCTTTTTTGTGTCATTCATCCTGGTAGATGATGCCATCACTTCTTCAGCTTCCCAGGGCAAACATTTAACAAATATTTTAAGTGGATCTTTATCATCTACATTTAATATTTCCAAAAGTTATATAAGAAAATAGCATGACATAGAAACTGATTTTTTTCCTGTGCCTGGAAGTAATCAGTAGAATAAGGCATTACATTAAAGGCCTCATCTATTTTCTTCAGGTGAGACACTCACTTTTCCCCCAAGTACAGCAGAATCTACTTCAATGGTCACTGTCAGGCAGAGGCACAAGAAGGAACGGGGAGAAGAAAACATAGTGCCTCCTAATAGGAACAGGCAGAGCCTGGTAATCCTCCCAGCCACTTCTCACTTCTCCCTATAAAAGAGAACATTCAACTTTTCTGTCCTTCTTGTGCAAGATTATAGGTGTCAAAAACTTCCCTTTCCACATCATACAGAGTTGGGGACTGGTAAAGCTGCCTGAAAGTTGTGGAGCCATCAGACTGACAGAGCATCCCATGTTCTTGAGATGTGAAGGGAGCCAAGAGAAAACAGGGCGATGGAGACAGGGAGCACCAGTAGGCAGACTGGATTCTGTGTAAGGGTGTAGGAATCTAAATTTCCTTTCTTTAGACTGGGGACTGAGGTCTAAGCCATATTTTTAGCTCTACCACCAAGTACCATGGTGCCAAGTACCATGGGAATTCAGTGGTTAAGGGTCCTCACCCAGAAAAAGTTGTGGGATGAACAAATATTCTCGGAAAAAGGAGCAGGAAGGGTTCTCCCATGTCAGAAGACTGCAAGAGATGGCCTTGTAATGTCCTTCCAACAGAAACAAATGTACCCGCAGAAGAGAACCAATACTTGGCAGTCTGTCTCACAGATTGCTTTACCCTGAGAGGTAGTGGCCGACAGAAATGGGACAATGTGCCTGCCAGAACCAACTTGCAGTGCTCACCTATACCAGCATCACCCCTCTCCTACACTCGGCCATTGATAGACACAGTCTTGAAGAATGTATCAACGGGAAAGGGGAATGGAGGAAAATGAAGAAAACCAACTGAAAACCCCTTCCCATAAGTCTGGTCTATGCTGAAGAAGGATAATTTTGAATAGGATAAAAGTCTATTTTAAGAATCCAAGTGACTAAAATATGAAATTTTACTGAGCTATTATGAAAACAGTCTACTTCTCAGGAGAAAGAGTATAATTAGAAGCAGTTTTTGAAAGATAAAACTGTTCTGTGTTTACATCAGCATGAGTTGAAATTTCTCAATCAAATCAATACATGAATATTCGAGCTCCTAAATATTTCCCAGACCTCTTCTTATCTTTCTTGTGCTGTTATAATTGCTATACATCAAGTTCCAGCGAATCACATCTGACTCTGGTTATTACATTAGTTTCCTTTTCTTCCAGCCTGTAATCTTTTTTTTTCACTTTCCCCCCCTAATTTTATTTTAATCATTGTTCAAGTACAATTTTCTGTCCTTTACTCCCATCCCAGACCACCCACTCCTCCCTCCCATTTCCAAGCCCCCTAGTTTTTGTCCATGTGTCCTTTATATTTGTTCCTGTAAACCCTTCCTATTCTCCCCTGAAATTCCCCTAAAATTTCCTCCCCTCTCCTGTAATCTTTCCCTAATTTTTCCAGCATTTCCCTCTCTATTCTTTCTAACTTATAAATCTGATTTTCACTCCTCAGTTGCTTTCAATTTGTAGCAAATCAAACTTTTTCCATGATATTCAAAGCACTTAGTAATAGTTTGACTTCCTGCTTACCCAATCATCTTTATCTATTGCTCAAAATAAAAATAAAATTTAAAATATTTATACAAATGCAAGCCTGAACTACTTAGAATCCCTAAACATTCCTTTCTCTCTTGGCTTTTATGCATTTGTATTTACATTTTCTCTTTGCTTGGAATATGAGGATGTTCTGCTAGGTAATTCATCAATTTTTAAGACAGACCTAAATGCTGACTAGCCCTAAAGACTTCTCTGATTCCTTCTGGCTGGCTCAGGAGTCCTTATCCTAGGTTTCCTTCGTACTCATGTACATCATTATGGCTGGGTCACTGATTCACTGTCATTGTTTGCCATCACACCACAGTAAAACTTATTATAGTCAAAATTAAGTAAACTGGTCTTATAAAAATCTTTAAGAGGGCTTTCTCTGGCTCTTAATATTGGGAAAAGGAGTGCTTCTATTGAATAACTTACCGGGTTTTAATATAAGATACTTAATCATGTACTTTTCTTTAGAAGATTATAATATCCTACAGGGAACCAAGAAATACTAGCAGATTATATGTCTTGAAAGAATAAATAAATGATATAACTTTCTTGCTTTGGTCACTAGGAAGCTCAGAACTAAATCTGTGGCCCATCTTTAGCAACCACATACAACCTCATGGAATGTGATTGATATATTAACCTTAATGATGATTTACCCTATTTTTTACCCTTTTTTGTTCTTTATTATGGGTATCACTTTATCTGTCCATTCCATTGCTCACCTCTTAGACAGGAAAATGTGAAAGTTTGTGCTTTAGGAGAAAAACTAACAAGCAGATACAAAGCTATGATTCCCAATGCTGTTCTTGTATTTAGCTATTTGATTTGAAAATGTTTCCATTCATAAACACTACAGAAGTTCTTTAAAAGAGATTAAATTTCCCATGCATTTGGCCACAACTTGACCAAATAGGAAGCATAACTTCCTATCAGGAACATATTTCAGTTTAGTATTTTTTAAATTGAATTTATTGGGGTGACACTGGTGAATAAAATTATATAGGTTTCAGGTGTACAATGCTACAATACAGCACCTGTATATTGTAAGTACTGTGTGCTCACCACCCTCAGTCATGTGCCCTTCCATCACCATTTTTCTCCCCTTTGCTTTCCTCTGCTTCCTCCCCACCTCTTTCCACTGGTAATCACACTGTTGTCTGGATCTAACAGGTTTTGTTTTGTTTTGTTTTGTTTTTTTGCTTAATCCCTTCACCTTTTCCACCCAGTCCTCTAACCCTGCCCCCCCAACCTGACAGCTGTAAATTTGTTCTCTGTATCTAGGAGTCTGTTTCTATTTTGTTAGCTTATTTAGCTTATTAGATTACACATATAAGTGAAATTATATGGTACTTGTCTTTCTTTGACTGGCTTGTTTCAGTTAGCATAATATTCTCCAATAATATGCTGTCACAAAAGGTGAGTTCATTCTTTTTTTATGGTTATGTAGTACTCCATTGTGTAAATGTACCACGCTTTTTTTATCCACTCATCCACTGATAGATACTTGGGCTATTTCCAGATTTTGGCTATCACAAATAACATTACAATAAACATAGAAATGCATATATTTTTTTTCAAATTAGTGTTTCAGATTTCTTTGGCTATATTCCCAGAAGTAGAATTGGTGATCATAAGGCTGTTCTATTTTTAATTTTTTGAGGAAACTCCATCTTGTTTTCCACAGTGGCTGCACCAATCTGTATTCCCACCAATAGAGCATGAGGGTTCCCTTTTCTCCATATCCTCACCAACACTTGTTGTTTGTTGGTTTATCAATAATAGCAACTCTGATAGGTGTGAGATGGTATCTCATTGTGGTTTTAATTTGTGTTTCTCTGATGATTAGTGACATTGAGCATCTTTTCATATGTTGACCTTCTGTATATTCTCTGTGGAGAAGTGTCTGTTCAAGTCCTTTGCCTATCTTTTAAAGAGGATTTTTTTTTGTTTGGTGTTGAGTTTAAGTTCTTTATAAATGTTGTATAGTAACCCCTTACCAGGTGTTTTATTGGTGAATATTTTCTCCCATTTAGTGGGTTATTTTTTTCATTTTCTTAATGCTTTTTTTTTTTTGCTGTGCTAAAAATTTTAGTATAATATAGTACCATTTGTTTATTTTTTTGTTTTCCTTGCCTGAGACAACATATTAGAAAAGATATTGCTACAAGAAATGTCTGAGATTTTATGCCTATGTTTTTGTCTAGCATATTATGGTTTTGTGTCTAATGTTTAAGTCTTTAACCATTTTGAGTTTAATCTTGTGTATAATGTAAGAAGGTGGTCTAGTTTCAATTTTTTTCACATCTGTCCAATTTTCCCAACATTATTTATTGAAAAGACTACTTTACCCCATTGTATATCGCCTCCTCTGTCAAATATTAATTGGCCAAAAAGGCATGGGTTTATTTCTGGGCTCTCTATTCTGGCCTATTGATCTGATGTTTATTTTTATGCCAGTACCATGCTGTTTTGATTACTATACACTTATAGTATAGTCTGGTAGCAGGTAGTGTGATTCCTCCAAACTTGTTCTTTCTCAAGATTGCTGTGGCTACTTGGCATCTTTTATGGTTCCATATAAGTTTTTGGAATATTCATTCTAGTTCTCTGAAATCTGCCATTGGTATCCTGGTAGAATTTGCACTGAATATATAGATTGCTTTGGGTAATATGGACATTTTAATGGTCATAATTCTTTCTATCCATGTACACAGTATATCTTTCCACTTATCTAATCTTCTTGAATTTCTTTTTTTACTGTCTTATAATTTTATGAGTTATTCTGTTTTTTCAGTTAATGAATCGGTAACTTTTCCTTTTTTCCCTGAATTATTCTTTTATAAAACCTACCTGGATAGCAGGCAGCAGAAGAAAAAAAATGTCAGAGACCCAAACTGGAGAAGCATTTTCTGAATCAAGCAATTTGGAGTTGGAAAGACAACTTATATGGGAGTTTTCCTACTTATATGGTTCTTAACTACTAAGTTTTGGGGGTATTAAGTATAACTCTTTATATTTATATGCATGTTTCTGCTAAGTTTTGAGCTATTTGCATAGAAGTACCTCTAGGGATATGGGGAATCTTGATTTAAAAATATTTTCTATTGAACTATGTATTACCTAAATCCTGATGACAAAGAACAATTAAGTTATTATATTCTGTAAGTGGCTTAAGGTAAATAATACAAAAAGAAACAATTTGTCTTGATTCAACCTAAATGTACTTAATGTAGGTCAGTATTCTAAAGAAATTCAATATTATATCTCATTTAACTTCACAACAGTCCATGTGACCCATATGAGTATAATGGTGAAGCAGAAGAAAAAGAAGAAGGAGAAGAGGAAGAAAGAGAAGCAGCAGCAAGTGAGGAAACTGAGAGGGTTAGAAGCTTTCCCAAGGGCTTATTGACAAGTTGCTGAAACAAAGAGTTAGGGACATAGGTTGAGAGGTAGCCCAAGAATAAAGGAAAGAGTTTGAACCAGACATGAATTTGAGAACTACTTCTACCACACTAACTTCGAGGCCCTGGTAAACCACTTAACTTCTTTGAGGATCTGCAAAGTGATAATTATGCCTACCTCCTGGTGTTATGAGAAACAAATGGGGCTGTGTGTCAGAAATAGAGTAGGTATTAAACAAATGTTTGTTCGATATATTAATGAGTAATTAATTAATGAAAATTTCTTTAATGAAGATTAAATGGATATTTATGACTTTCTAATGTAAATACAAATAAATGTTATGAATAATTTATTATTGTTAAAGCCTCTGAATAATAATAATTAAAGTCTCTATATAAGAATAGCAAATATTACTCATTATTATCTTACCAAGTTTGAATTTCAGTTCTCAACTCCTGCTTACTTGTTATCCCAATTAAAAATTAAAATTATCCAGCCTCTCCAGAGCACAAAGATCTCCAAAGTGAAAACTGAGAGAAGGCAACTCTTGTGATCTCCTCTCCGAACTTGCATATCTACTTATAATTCGCATCCTGCCTGTTCTTTCATAGGTTATTATTCTAACATTCTATACAGTACTTCATAAAATGCTGCCAGTGAACACGGTGACTTTGTAAAACTTGTGTCTCTAATTGGGGCCAACAATACACCATGCTCCCTTTCTATTAGCCAAGCGCCACTTCCTTGCTTTAGGAGAGATTTGACACCACCATTCCCAATTCACAAACGCACATGTCACTGACACAGACCAGGTTTTGATCTTTAAGGCGCCTCTTACTAAACTGGTATCCTTGCTTTTAAGGAAAGGAGACCCGGTGCCTCCATCAGATAATATCAACCTGAAGAAAAACACAGATCCTGCCATGACGGATGTGGCTTGTGACATAAGCATGCTGTTGTCTCCAAAAGTCTGGTTTGGACAGACAATCTGAAGGGGACAGCCTGGACTGCTGACTGGCATTGCATGTGCAGGAAGCCATCTGGACAAAGGGGTTAAATCTGTTTCAAATTAGGGGAGTAGAAATACAGTAAGATGATTGCACTGTGATTAAATAACTGAAAACAATTTATCAGCTCAATAAGTTGTCACACCATCAGTCACATAAATGAGCCAGTGAAACAGACGTGGCTTATAGCACAGTCTGATGAAATGCAAACCAGATCTGATTATTTCTTTTTTAAATTCCCTGTTTTTATTACCTTTGTAGAATGATCTTCTTAGTCTTAGTATTTATTTATCATTTATTTATCTTCTCGAGGACCTTGTATCTTTTCTTTTCCAAAATCTCATTTTAGGGAAGCATACCTTGGAGACTATACCAAAATGTCTGTCATCTTTCTATTTGTTTTAAGAATCAATAAAACTTGAAATGCACTCTGTTAATACTAGCTACCAATTGTTGAGGACTTATTAAGTGCCAGGCTAAACTCTTTATAGTTAGTCTCATTTAATCCTTACAGTAACCAGAGTAGATAGGTTTTATAGTCCTTATGGATGGGAAAAACATGCCTAAGAAAAATTATATGGTATACCAGGTTCAGACAGAACTTCAGTGAAAGATCTGAAATTTAAACTCAGGTCTGTCTGGCTGCAAAGACTGTAGTTTTCATCACTTGCTCCTCCTGAGTACCAATAGCCCAAACCACCAGGAGGAATTCAGGGTAAGTATACAACAGATTTGGGTTAGTAGATACAATTTACAAGTTATATATTCCAGGAAAACAGAGCATAATTATTAGAACTAAAATAAATCCAGTTCCCATACTACTTACTACCCCAATGCAGTAAAATATAACTATCTCAGCCCTATGGAGAAATCCTAGGAATATGTTACTAGGAATCCCAGGAAAATTCATATACATATGAATTGCATGTGCCTTATTGAGATTATTGGAAAACAGATTTTCTGCTCACCTCAGGTAACTTTTATTCTGATATTTTACAGCCTGAAGATTAAGTGGAACATAGGCAATTGTTCAACCATTTTGAGATATATACACATATGTAGCCTTTGAGCCAATCATCAGTCCGTTGCCTCTTAGCTCCAAATCCATCCTTTGTGCCCTCTCTTGCCAGTTGGTACAATGCCCTGTCAGTTGAAGATATACTGGGGAGGGCAGGGGGCACACTGAAAGAGGGTTTTTCTTCTCTGAACTGGTGGTACTGTGTCTCTTCCTCTAATAGCTCATCTGCCAAGGGTTGGCTTCCGGGTTAGCAGGCAGCAACCTTGCTCACAGGTGGTCAGTCAGCTTCCATGTCATTGCTGTAAGGGGGTTCAGTACTGCACACTCTTCCAAAGAGTTTTGCCAGTACAACCATGGACATCTTCCCAGTGAGTCTCACCAGCATCCCAGTTGGCAGCTTCTCTGAAAGTTGCTGTGGTACCCCTAATGCGTGGTTTCCTTCTTCACTGCTGCTTCCTATGGCACTGGACAAACTTCAGTGTCCAGTGGGCATAGCCACACTCTCTTCAGAGAAGCCTGTATCTGCCCGTGGGTGGGGGACAGCACTTCCAAGTTAGTTTCTTCCTTAGGTTCTCTCTCTCAGCAACACAGTTAAAAGCCGTTCCCTATACCTGTTATTCCATTGCCCTTAACATCTAAATAAAAACTTCTCCAAAATCCTTTTAGGTTCCTAATGTAATTATCCCCTGCTTTCTAAACTTCCATTCATAATTTTTTTAAATATCTCATATGCTTCTTGGTACCTTCTCCCATATGTTTTAGCTATTATAAAGATGTATTGTTTTATACCATCCAGGGTGTGAATAAGGCCATCCTGTTTATTTCTCAAATTAAATTAGAATTATGTTCTAGAAACTTAGGATAGGTCTAGATTAGCAGGAAGTCCAGAAATGTATTCTTTGTAAATTTTTATTTATTGATTTTGAGAGAGAGAGAAAGAGACATCAATTTGTTGTTCTACTTATTTATGCATTCATTGCTTGCTTTTTTTATGTGTCCTGACCAGAGATTGAAACTGCAAGGGTAGGATATCAGGACGATGATCTAACCAACTGAGCTAGTTGGCCAGGGATCAGAATTTTATTCTTATGTTACCTATTTGTCAACCTACATCATCCAGGAAAACAAGTCCAGAGAATGTGGGCTTCCCTATTCAAGATGGAAAGAGCTAGTGCTTACCCACTACATAAAGGCATAGACCACCAGCAAAATAAAGGCATTGACAAGATGGGAATAATTCACTTTTTTCCTGATTTCTTTCAATCTGAAAATATAGAAAGAAGGTATTTTAATTTGAGCACACACACACGTTTTACATTTTGTGGTTTAATTTAGCATTATTTTGACTTTGATTTACATATAAGGCAAGTGGGTGAGGATTTCTTAAACTTTTCAGGGCTCTGAGCCTCTTAAGGTCCCGCTTTGGAAGGATCCTAGCATCTCTCTGTCTGCTCTACCAACACTGGCTGGTACACAGTGCCACCACTGAGCTGTTGGGGTCCTTCTCCCACTGCCAATTGCTATTGTTTCACACAGTGTCTCTACCAAAGCCAGCATGGTCTTTTGAAGGTGGGGCTGTGAGTATGATTTTATTCCCTCATTACAAGCTCAGTTATGACTCGCCCTTGTCCAGGTACCCAAGGCCTGAGCTTTAATACCAAGTCCATCCAGGTACCCAGAGAGACATCATCTTCTTAGGCCTTTTCACAGCAGAGCTGCTGGATCCAAGTGGGCCCGAATATCCACCCACACGGAACCTGAGAACTGTATGTTCCACATGTCCTGAGTGAGCCATCCAACACAAAGCGTCCTTCCACACTCTGATGACTCATCTGCAAAGTTGGATGATCATTAGAAAGGACTGAAAGGAAAGCCCAGACACCCTTCTCGAAGAATGAGTCACTCTCCCATTTCTCTCAATCAAGTCATTTTTTCCAAGGATGGATGCAGAGCTTTTGGCAACAATAACAATAAACACACGTGCACACACACAAACACACACACTTAAATTTCCTGAATGCTCAGCTTGATATTTTGTTATGATGTTTTCTTACCTTTTCCACTAGACTCAAAATCTTACATGACAGCTCAGTACCTAATTTGTCTGTCCTTCATACTGTTTATAAAGTAATATTTTTGTATATGAAAAGTGAATGAAGTATTTGTTGAATGAGAGAGTGAGTGAATGAAGTACATTCTTTGTAATTCCAAGAAATTAGGTTGATTAGCATAAGTCACATAATTAACATTTTCACTTTAACATAACATATCATTGAGAGTAAAAGAAGAGGGATTGAAAAACTGCTTAGCTAATTAGAGACTAGTTATAAACAATCAACCATTTGAAAACATTTACTAGGCATCTACTATGTGCTTGGAACTATGTTAGGTGCTAGGGTAACAAAAATAAGAAGTCAGCTGTCAGGGAGTTCATAGTCTAAAGGGGAAACACAGCATACACACATATCTATCAGAGTAACAAGAGCGATAAAAATAAGTATAAAATGCTGTGGTGCAGAGAACACACAGTTACGCAGCACCCTGCAATTCTCCCAACAGAACATGCAGTACACTTCAGGTAACTGCTGGCTGAGTAGTAACCTCCTTCTCTAAAAGACTGAAAGCTCCATAAGGAAAGTGACTCTGTGTGTTGTTTACTACAGTCTCAGAGTAACTAGCAGGGAGCCTGGCACATAGCAGGCACTAAATAATCCTTCAATGAATGAAAAAGATGATGCTACTACTACTACTATTACTACTACTACTACTACTACTACTACTACTACTACTAGCTGTGGGAGAATAGCAAAGAAGCACAATATTTTGCTGTAGGAGGTCAGACTCTGGTGTCAGATGGACTTGATTTTGAATCCTATCTCCACTACTTAATAACTGGTTATTACCTTTCTAAGCCTTGGATTTTATATTTGTGAAATGGGAGTAATAATACTATTTAAATTGTAGCTTTGTTGTGAAGATTATACAAGCTAGTAAACATAGTCACTTAGCACACTCCATTAAAAAACCTGTACATGTATTCAATAATTACCATTTTTACTAACATTACTATTTTCTATATTTTTATCTTTTTGTTACTTATAACAAAAGCAAAGGAAAAGTGCCAATATTCCTTCTCAATGTAAATTTCAATGTAGTGCTTCACATTTGTACACAATAGAGCAAAGGAGCTCACTGAACCTTTCCTTGAGATGCTAATAATTACTATTTTTGATGTACTAATAATTTTCATAATTTAAAATTCAAAGATTTTTATGTCCTTATTCAAATTTTCTACATGAGAAGTTAATCTCAAATCAAGTGCATCTTTTCAAACTAAGATGTATTTAAACTGACTGAGGCTCTGGTATCAAAGGTTAAAGTTAGTATTTCATGTTGGCAGCCTTAAAATATGTATATCCTTTGTCCCAACAATTTTCCTTTCAGGCAGTTACCCAAAGAATCAATCACTGGATTTATGCAGTTATTTCAATACAGGTTTTTCATGCCATTTATATTTAAATATGCATATTTATATGCTATTTATATTTAGAGTAAAATAGAAATTCAAATATCTAATAATAAGAATTAGATAAATTATGGCTCCAAGGAACACTCTGATACTATTAAACATGATCGTATAGAGAATATTAGTGACATAAAAGTGGTGCTTATAACATATGGAGTAAGCAACTATACATGTAGTAAATTATGCATAAAGTTTACATAAACTTATGTGTCCCTATGTGTATGTATACCCATGTATTTATATGCATATGCATGCTAATGACAGTGCAATCAAAATACTAAATTAGCATTTTATTTAATGACTAAAACCATTTTCTAGTGTCCTTTTTATGATTAATTTATGTACTTGATTATAAATAGTTTAAAATTATAATAGTGCACTGCTTTCAATTTTGTGACTAAAGAATTAAAGGCTTTTTAAAAATTTCTTCCTCAAAAAAGGCTTAAAAGCTTAACTCAGTGAGCAACAATTAGCACAAAATCTGATGACTACATTTCTACTCATTTGAACTTTATAAAGATATGTAAGGATGTAATGATTATTAAGCCAATTATTTTATTTCTAAATGCTTTAGAATTAAAATTTGTATAGAGAGAATTAATTGCTTTGAATATGGCATTTTTATAGAATAGCAACATTTATTTCTACTTAACCCTTCATCTTGCTTCTTTATATATTTATTTTAGAAGAAAATAAAAGGTATATATTATTTTATTGTAGCTCCATTTGGTTGTCAAACAGGAATCTGTGGTAGGCAGAATAATGTCCTTCCCCAAAATGTCCCTATCCTGATTCCTGGTATCAAGTGAGTAAGGGGAGTTAATATTGAAGATGGGACTGAATTCCTAATCAAGTGACCTTGAAAGAGGGAGATTTTCCCAGATTGTCTGGTGGGAGTGTACCCAAGAAAATCATTGGAGTCCCTAAAAGTGGAAGAGATAGATAGAAGAGTCAGAATCTACCTTCTAAAAATATCCAGAACTGAAATGCTTTTCACCACATCCACTTCTATCAAGTTATTTATATCAATTATTTCCTCAAAAACTGCAACACCAATTTTGGTCTCCCTGTTTCCACCCTGTCTCCACACAGATTCCTTCTCACACAGCAATCAGAATGACCTCTTTGTATATGTAAGTCATCTCATGCCACTCTGCTCAAAATCTTTCCATGGCTTTCCAACTTAATGGAATTAAATAGTTTTTACTATGACTTACAGGGCTTTATATGACTTGGCCCCAGAAACATCCCAAACTCATCCTTTGCCACACTCCTCTTTGTCACTCTTTGCCAGCCATATAGTCCTTTTTACTGTTTCCGGAATGCTCCGAGCACATCCCTGCCACAGTCCTTTCCCTTGCTAGTGCTCTCCTCAGACTCCCATCCACATGGCTGGCTCCATTGCTTCATTCTGATTTTCCCTGGCATCCTTTCTAAAATAGTCTCCCCCTCCTCTATCACTCAGTGTCTCATTGTCCTATTTTGTTTTTCTCTTGGCACCACCATTTGACCTAGAATATTGGTTATATCCTTATTCGCATGTAATTGCTATGAGAACAGAAATGTGATCCTTCTTGCAATTGGTCACTAATATGCCCCCCTCATCCAAATCAATGTTTAGTCATAGGAGGTCCTCCACAGTAATTTTTGACAGAAGAATAACTGATGCTGTAAGTTTTTATCACACAGCTCATCTGCTCATTAGGCAAATGCTTTGCAAAACTCAAAGTAATTAAGCTTGTCATACAAGATAATTATTTTGATTCATGAAAGGAAATCATGGAGATCATGGGAGGCACTTAAAAGTATCAAAAAATGAACTACAACTTGGTCTTGGGAGCCAGCACCATGGTGTCTGGCTACAAGGTTGGCCTGTTCATCCTCAACAGCAACCTGGCCAATTTAGGGGCTCAGTGCCTCTGAATCCTGGACTCTGGGGTTGATTATCTGCACCTGGATCTAATGGATGGGAATTTTGTTCCCAGCATCACCTTCATCACACTGGTAGCAAGCCTCTAAAAGCAGTTAGGCCAGGACCCTTTCTTTGACATGCACATGATGGTGTCGATGCTGGAACGGTGTGTAAAACCAGTGGCTATAGCAGAAGCTAATCAGTATACATTTCATCTTGAGGCTACTGAGAACCCAGGGGCTTTGATCAAGGACATTCAGGAGAATGGGATGAAGATTGGCCTTGCCATCAAACCAGGGACTACAGTTAGTTAAGTATTTGGCACCGAGGACTAATCAGATAGATATGGCCTTGGTATGACAGTTGAACCTGGGTTTGCAGGGCAGAAATTCATGGCAGATATGCCAAAGGTTCACTGGTTGAGGACCCAGTCCCCAACCTTTGACATAGAGGTTGGTGGTGGACTAGGTCCTGACATGATCCATAAATGTCTAGCAGTGCCATTATGTAGAGTAAAGACCCCAGATCTGTGATTGACCTGTTAAAAAATGTTTGCTCAGAAGCTGCTCAGACATGTTCTCTCGATCGATGAAAACACAAGGAATCCAGTACTCCAGCTCAAGAAAGCCTTTTGTTGGAAAACAAGAATAGTGAATACCAAATCACATTACAATTTAGGCAGTGCTGCTTTTCTGTGCAATTAGTCATTCCAGTGACTAGCATCTATTGTGCAGAATACTGTGAGAGGTTATAAGTTGTATATTACTTCAGTGATGAAATTTAAAGATCAGTGTGGTGAAATACCATTTGTACTGGGAGACTTGATTTTTATAAACAGTAAAAATATGGTTGTATTAAGGTTATAAAAAACATGTCTTCTAAGGAAGGCATTATTAGCTACTGTGAAAAAAATGTTTTTCTCCCATTAATTTTCTGTTTTCCAAAAGCCAAGTAAGTCCTTATGTTTTTCCTGGTCCATGTCATTTTTTATTTGTGTACATGTGTTACAATATGAGTAGAATAGAACTTAGGGGGAAAAATCTAAGTTTGAATCTGGCTGGGATGGCATACTGTATTCTTATTACTTCTAAAATATCTATTTTTTACTTTGTACCTTATATTTGATATATAAAAACAATGTATGAAGCCCATGGATTTTAAGGTGATCTGTTCTAAAATACAAGCATAGATTTTATCAGGGTGTTATGTTAACTTTGCTGCAGGGGAAGTTTACTCAGTGACTTCCCCCACCCCCACCCTAACCCCACATTTGTAAGATATGAGATAATGTGTTAGCTCTGAGAAGAAAGGAGAGAAAAAGCCTCTATTTAGAAGTTAAAGTGTATTGACTCTTCCCCTTTCCAACTATTTGACTTTAGCATATCAAATCAACTAACCTGTTTGAGCTTCTATTAACTGATTTATACATTGAATGTAATTCTAATAACTGTGCAGGATTGTGTTTAGAGATACTATTTTATATGTAAAGCTTCCACTATTCTTCCTAGAATTGTAGCATTGAATTGAGTAGCTATCATTATAAAGCTTATGTTTTACAGGTTATAGAGTACTTTGATATAATCTCATTAAATCTATATACCACTCCTGTGAGTGGGCAAACAGGTATTTATCCTCCTTTTAAAAAATGAAGATACTACAGCTCATCATCAAGTTGTTAGCATGGAAAGGATCCAGTAGGGATTTCTGGTCTGCACTCTTTACAAATGGAGGCCTTGGGAGGTGGATTAGGCAAAGGAAGCTTCTCTTACTTAACATTGTCTTATTTCCTGTCTAACTTGACTCTGTAGCAGACACAGATGGCTGAGGATATCCTGAAACTATGGATAACCCCAAGAATATATATTTTGTTAATCCAAGAAAGACTAGGCAAGCTAAGAGATGGCAAAGTAGAGATTCAATCCATAAAGTAAGTATTTATAATTGTGTCCCAAATTATTCTTTGACAACAAATATGTGTCAGTCACTTCATTAGTGTAAATACTCTTGCTGTGTAATACATATGGCAAGAAATAACAGGACCAGTGTCATTAAACTTTAGAAAATAAAAGAATTACAAAAAGAAGCCCACAGTTCAAATTATGTCCGAGGGTGGATTCTGTATGGACTCTTGGACCAGAATGTCTAAAGTCAAATTCTATCTATGAAGGTCTGTCCAGAAAAAGTCCAGCCATTGCTAATATAATGAGAATGTTTTGCAAGACCTCAATGTAACCTGGCAGCCAAGGAGAGTGGATGGGAATGCACATGCATGAACCATGATGACTTCACTGTACTAGCTGGGGGAGGGAGTCAGTACATCCTGTTGAGTGAGCATGTGTACTGTGTGGCCATCACATTCAAAATGACTAAGCGAGCAGAGCAACAAATCCACATCAAATTTTGTGTTAAGCTCGAAAACTCCTCTGTGGAAACTATTCAGATGATTCAGAAGGCTTTCGGGGATGATGCAACAGATGAAACACAAATGAAAGTGTGACACAAATGTTTAAAAGATGATCAAAAGTCTGTCAAAAGTGATCCATGTTCTGGGAGGCCTGTATCAAGCAGAACACTTGAGAATGTTGAACATGTATAGTATGCCATCACAAAGATCGTAGAACTGTGTGAGGTCCCAAGGTGCCTACTATGAAGGGAACTGAGGCATCATTGTCCTATGTACAGTGTTTCTTGTATCTTATATCTTCTTCAATAAATGTCTCTATTTTTCATATTATGCAGATGGGTACTTTCTGGACAGACCTTGTAATTCCCCATTTTATAAGCTGTGTTATCTTGGACAAGTTACTTAATTTCTCTGTGACTCCATTTCTCACTTATAAAATAGGAAGAATAGTAGTGCCTACCTCATAGTGTTGTTATGAGTATTAAACAAGCTAGTATTTGTTTAGTGCTAAGTTAGAATAGCGTTTGGTATGTGGCAAGTTCTACGCAATAGTTTTTCAAACAAATAAATCTTCCTGTTTCATAAATAAACATGTATATATATATTTTTTTCAGAACAGAGAGAATATAAAGAAAACCTTCTGAATTCTATTTTACAAAGTATGATATTGAAATTAAACATGACAAAGTTAGATACCGAAGATCAAACTGTAGACTATTTTGTCTTTTGGAAATAAATGTAGAAGTCATATAAATAAAACATTAACAAAGAGTTTAGTATTGTATTTAAGGTATGTTACAAAGTGGTGAAGTATGATTCAAATGTGGAAAGCAAAAATAACTTAAAAGTATGAAGTCTGCTAATATGGGAGAAAAAATATGAATATGACCTTATTTGACTAAATTCAATTTCCATCCTTAATAATGGGAAGGAAACATTTAATAATTTCTAGTTACTTTTCCTTCCAAATTTTCTAACACATATGCCAAACTTTATACTAAAAACCAGACTAGAAACACAGACAGTGTCAGTTGGACAAACTGATTTAATGTAATCAAAATAAAATAATATTTTTGTTAAATTTTTAAATAAGCAACATTCAAATAGTACTATTAATAATTCTAGAAATAAACTGTACTGTTTGTTTTATCTTCTTGAAAGAATCTAAGCAAATTTTTCTGGGCATCCAAATTTAAACTCAGAGACAAAATTCACTTTAAATCTAAAATAACTATTACCATTACTATGTAGAAATTAGAATATAGTAGTTTTTACTAAAATTATATTAAAACACCTGAGATAAGGATTATTGGGACAATATAACAATCTAATTAACTCTGTTTTCTTCATCCATTGCTACTGAGAAAAGGTCTTAGTCATGGTTGAAGATTAACTGAATCTCATTCTGATGACTGACAATTATTCATCAATATTATTTCTAATTATTTTAACTAAATCCATTTTACAAAGTTCGGAAAATAGTATGTGCACATTTGAGACAATTTAATAAGAGGGCAATGTGGATAAAATAAGCCAGTTTGACCTCCTCATTTCTGCATGTGGGGGGTGGTGTTGACTGTTCATCCAATGCCTGTTCCCTTTTGGTCCCTCTGATTAACCACTGATTTTATGTAGTTACGTATTGCTCCTTCTCACAGTACACCACGAGCCTCAGAAGTCTGAATATTTGGTCTAAGGCAGACTTCCAAGTTTTTTGTCTAGGACCCCCCTTTTATCTTGGAATATTAAGGATTCCATAAAGTTTTTATCTGATTTATATCTATTGATATTTACTATTTTAGCAATTAAAGCAGATATTTTAAAAAACATTTAGTAACCATTTAAAGTAGCAGTAACAAACCTTATTTGTGCACCTTGAAAACTGCTGGTCTAAGGTAATTTATCCTTCCACCCAGCGGCTGAGAGGTTCAAACACACAGTCAGCATTGGCATCCCCGCAGCCCTAGGATTTGTATCGCAAAGGGCAACATGCCCAGTTCAGGCCAGTGAGTCTGGAGAAGAACTTCATGCAGGGCTTGTGAAAACTCAGTTCTCTCTCTTATGGTAAAGCCAGCAGAAGATGTCTCCTTACTCCTCCTTTTGCTGTTGTGACATGTAAAGTGTGACCAGCTTCACTGGGACTGCTCCAACGCAGGCTTGTGGTTCAGGAATGAGTATTAATAGCACCACCTTTCACTGTCCAAAATTTCCCATTTAACCTGTAAGTTAGACATTCACCCTGGCCTGTGGATATGAAATGCACAGCCACAGCTATTTGCCAGTAAGAAGAGAGCAGAAAGGGGACAAAGGCAGTGCTCGAAGCCTTCAAAGAGGGAGCAGCCAAGGAAATCACTGAGAACAGAGCCAGAGAGGCAGTGGGCCTAAAATCACTCTAAGGCTAGATTTCTGAAACAGATTTCCACTCCAATCTCTTCTCCATTTTCAAAATCAACTTGAATATAGATCACTGGAACTTGCAGCTGAAAGCCACCCAACCGATGTGCTCCCGACAGTGACAGGTGGCAGTGGCTTCGTGTAGATTCTGCTACTTTTCCCCTTTCTGAGGTTGTGTAAACATGTACTTGCACACATATTTCCTGTAGTCCTGTTTGGGATGAAGTTTGTTTTTGTAAGAATGGGATGTCTATACGTGCGTTTAATAACAACACATTGTGGATGACTCTCTGAGTCTGTGGATCCAGATCAGACATCTTTTTAATATTTCATAAATTTTCAGCATATAAATATATCACCATTTCCCCCTGCTTCTTGAGCATATAGGTGTTTTTTTCAGGTTTTTGCCACTGTTAATAATGTCTAAATGATTATTTTTGTACACATATTCTTTGTACTGTTGCTTTTGTTACGGTAAGATAGATTTCTAAATCTGTGACTTCTTGATCAAAGAATATGTGAGGATTCTTATTCTTAAATGTAATTAGGAAAGACTTTAGATGGAGAAGTAACGTAATAAATTAAGACTCCAAGATATACTAGAAGAAACAATGATCTGAATTCAGTGCACTGTACTTCCTTCTAACGGTAAAGGTGGGGAAAGAGGTTTGAATTTTCTTTCATTGACATTTTTGTCATCATCTGACTACCCAATTTGCCCAATTTCAATAAGAGATGTGCATGGGCATAGAAGGAATACATTCCCTTCATTTGGAGAATTCCCCCTACTGTGGCATGCTGAAGAAATCGCATAACCAATCGCTATATAAAACCGAAGTAGTTACCCAATTAACAAATGCATATAATATGTTATTTAAAAAGACAACAGACATTTTTACAAATAACTAGAAAAGTGATTTTTTAAATCAAGATAGAATGTAGAAGATTAAACTCTTGAAAACTATTTTTCTTTGTTATCTATGAGGCACATAAGAAGATATAAATGCAGTAGTGCCTCCGTCGGAGCACAAAACTAATGTCTTTTAAGGTGCTAGTGTCAATGACTTTACATATAACCATTTATAAATGAGTAACAGGAGATCATAAGCTAAATATTAGATTGTGTATTTTTTCTAAATATTATTATTTATGTAAAAATACTGTGTTCTGGATTTTCCAGCAATATGCACTTTACATAAGAAATGGTTTTAAGTCTCTCTCTGTAACACTTTTTTGCTCCTTCATTATGGGTTAAATTTTGGGGAAGGCAAATGTAAGAAAGTGGAGATAGAGGTTATGCTTAAAATAAATAATTTATCAATTTCTTTGAATATTTATCTTCTAATTAAAGGGTGTATGTGGTTCCTCCAATCAGCAGTTTGTTATTGCTCATAGAATTCAAAGACTATTCACAGTTTCAAATCTATAGATTTAGGGAGTGCAAAATCACAGTGCAATTATTTTTTATAGTTTTACTTTTATGGAGATATAATTGAAATAAATAATTCAGTTTCAGGTGTACAACATAATGATTTAATATTTGTACACCTGAAATGATCACCATGATGAATCTAGTATCACCCCTTATCACACATAGTTACAATGTTTTTCTTTTGATGAAGATGTTTAAGATCTCCTTGCTTAGCAACCATCAAATATACAATACAGTATTATTAACCATAGTCTGTATCATCTTATATGTTATATCACCTGGATTATGTATTTTATATTGGAAATTTATACCTTTTTACCCCTTTACCCATTTTGCCCACCCTCCACCTCTGGCAACCACCCATCTGCTCTCCGTATCTATGGTTTTTGTTTTGTTTTGTTTATTTTTCTTTCAATTCCACGTATAATACAGTACAGTTATTAAGACTGGCCCAAGACACTGGAAAGGGCATTTTATGCTGAGACTATTTGCAGATATTAAATACTAAATGTTTCCTTGTACATAAAATTAATGCATATGTGTGAATATGTAATACATAAAATTGATATATTCAAATTTGAATAGTGAAAGATTTCTCTCCTACTGTTCCCTCTTCCTCAAGACCACTACTTTTACTAGATGCTCTTCTAAAGACAGAAGAGAATATGTATGTGTGTGCCTGCCACTGCTTTTTCAAAAATGATAGCCTGTTATACTCCTAAGAGCACCACGTTTTTATTCACTTCAGATTATATCATAGAGGTAATTCCAAATCAGTACCTATAGAGCAGATAGTTGTTTTTAACCAGCTGCATAATACTATTTAATCATTCTCCTACTGTAGACATCTACATTGGTTTTTTTTTGTTCTTATAATGAATACTGTGATGAATATCTTTGAACATGTAAGAAATTTTATGGAAGTCAAAGTTATATGAATTGTACATTTTGACAATATTGCAAAGTTGCCTTCTACACGCGTGGAACCAGTCCCACTAGTTGTGCGTGGGTTTGCTCCACTCCTATGCTCTCACCCACAAAATGTTTTAAACATTTTATGTTTGCAAATCTGATAAGTAAAAATGGTATCTAACTTCATTGTCTCAACATAAATAAGTTTAAACATTATTTCATATGTTTAAGATCTTTTTTTCTGCTGACTATTTATAGATTTTGTTCATTTATTTCCCTCAGGCTTGGGTCACCTTTTTTTCAAAATTAATTTTTGTTACTCTTTATGCATTAAAGAGATTAGCCTTCTATACACAGCACTTATGGTAGGTATGTTATCTCAGTTTGTCATTTATCTTTTCAATTCTTACTGATCTTATTATAGATAATTAAAAACTTTAAAGGTAATTGTTAGTATTACAATAGATACAATTCATCTACGTTCTCCTATAGTCTAGATTGGATGTCACTCTTAGAATGGCTTATTCTTAGATGTTTTTAAGGCCTTATTTTCTTCTGGTCTCTAGTTTTATGTTTCTTGTTGAAATCTCTCTCTGGTCCATCTGAAATGTATTTTTGTATAATACACATGTCACTTATCTCAACCATTTATTAATGAACCATCTTTACTCCACAGACAATGCCACTTTGTTTCATATAGTAAATTACAAAGAGAAAAAACCTCCACACATTTAAACAACATGAAATACAATGTTTTAGTAATCAGCAGGAACAGTTTCCCCTAGGTTACTTCATTTTTCAGAATTTTTCTAGCTATGTTTGAGTACAGGATTGTTCTTCAGGCAAGCAAATCTATTAGTGCTGAGGTAGCAGGATTTAGGAAGTACTTAATCTACTTTTAAGTATTTACTTAATGTATTCATATTTTAAACTTCAAACAATAAGAGTTGTTTTATGTTAAAAAGAGTAGACACACCACTGGGGTGCAGATAGGACATCAAATAACTCTCCCCACCTAAAACAAACAAACAAACACCTCTAACAACATCATTCCAGTGGGTTTTTCCTTAGACGAACATATCTGTATTTGAGTACCCAGTTGTTGTCATTGGGGAAATGGAGCATACTGCTGGAATTCCTACAACAAAAGAAAACTGTATGATTTTTTTCTCTTTTGCCATGTTTTCCAATCTAGTTTCCACTAATTAAGCAGCAATTTAGTCCCTTACACTTTGAAGTTTCACTCATTACCTGGCTTCTGTAAGTCAACAAAAGGCAACATCTAAAGCCCTCAGTATCGGGCCATCACTCTGGGGACTGCTAATTGAATGTAATTACTTTATTTTGTGCCAGGGTTTGTACTTGTAACATTGCCTTGTAATAATTTAAATTGTCTGCATACTGCAGGGGACTGTTTGACGCCAGAGTGGAGACGGCCAGGCAGCCTCTTGGGCCTTGGAAGCGAAGTCAGAAGTAAGGAGACATTGTCATTTGGCTACCTACTCATTAGCTGCCCTCTATGGCTGGCTGTTGTTTTGAGTGGACAGGATGTGTAGTGACTGAATCTTGCCCTTAAAATAGCTGTGAAAACATGCATTTGGGATGTACAGTAATTGGTTGCTTAGTTGATCACAGATATTTTTAAAGACCTTGGGAAAAGGCAAGATATTTTTAAATCATGATCTTGCAATCCCACATTACTTCCCTCTTTCTCTCTCTCTCTCTCTCTCTCTCTCTCTCTCTCTCTCTCTCTCTCTCTCTCTCTCTCCCCCTCCCTCCCTCTCTCCCCCCACCCCCAGAGGGAAGAATTGCAATGGAGTAAATATCAAAAGGGTAAAATGTAGTGTTATCCTTTGTTATCTCATTTGAGGGATTTGAGGAATAGTGTGTCCTGGAAGAATAAAACCAAGTTCTCTTGCCATGTCCCTGGCCTGATATTTTTGGCAATCACCTTGTTTCCAAAGAAAAGCATCACCCGAACTTCATTTTGTAACTGCCTGTTAGAAGAAAGATTATTGTAGAAGGGAAAAATTACAAGCCTGAAGCTCTTTGCAAACTCTGGAAAAGCTCTCTGACCCATACACAAGGTGCAATCCACCCTGAATTTTTGTCTCTACTTGGGTGATTAATCACAAGGTGAATCTGGTCTTACTACCTCTAATAATAGGGCTTGCTTTTGGCTTTTTTTGTAGACCAGGGAAATAAGAGCATCTTCCCTGAATGTCAGAATCCTCCCCTTTTGTTTATGGTGCCAGCGGGTCTACAGCACTGGCAGTTAAAACTAATGTGAATTTTTTATTTGCAAATTACATTCAACTATAGAAAAAGTGCTATAGTTTTAAAAGAAAGGATAACAGAAAAAAATCACAAAAATATAAAGTGAGATTAAATTGAATAAAATTAAATGTAAATCTTTGATTTACCTGAATCTCTTGTAATTACTTCTTCAGGATGGTTGGAAGAATAAAATGACCACCAAAGTAATCCAGGCCACCAATTCTTTCATAACACATGTGTATTTACTGTGGGCTTTTTAAATGTAATTCACATTCCATAAAATTCACCTTTTTGAAGTATTCAATTCAGGGTTTTGGTGTATAAACAAAGCAGGATAGCCATTACAATGATCTAATTCCACAGTGTTTACCTCACCCCAACATGACACTCCACACCCCTTAGCAGGCGCCTCCCATTCACCCCTTTTGGCGCCAGCCCCTGGTAACCTCTTTTCTCCTTTGTCTCTATGAATTTGTCTAATCTGGGCATTTCAGATAAATAAAATCATTTAATATGTGGTCTTTTGTGGTTGGCTTCTTTCATCTAGCATTCAAGATTTATCCATGTCATACAATGTATCAGTACTTTATTGTTTATGGCTGAATAATACTCCAGTGTACAGATAGGTTGCATTTGTGTATCCACTCATCACTTAATGGATATTTGGGTTGATTTTGTTTTTTGGCTATTTTCAATAATGCTTCTATGAGCATTCATATACAAATTTTTGCATGAACATATATTTTTTTATTCTCATAGGCATATACCTAGGAGTAGAAGTGGTGGGTCATATGGTAAATTTCTGTTTCACTTTTTGAGAAACTGCTTGCCTGGTTTTCAAGGAGGCTGCTCCATTTTCTTTCTCAGCAGTAATCTAAGAGGATACCAATTTTTTCCACATTAACAATCAAACACACACTAACCACATCAACATTTGTGATGCTCTATAATCTTGATGATAGTCACCCTTGTAGATGTAAAGTAGTATCTCACGGTTTTGATCTGTATTTCCCTAATGACTAATGACACTGAACACGTTTTATGTGCTTATAGATCATTTGAATATCTTTTTTATTTTTTATTAATCCTCACCTGAAGATATGTTTTTTACTGATTTTAGAGAAAGAGGAAGAAAGAGAGAGAGAGACATCAACCTGAGGGAGAAACATTGATTGGTTGCCTCCCACACATGCTGCAACAAGGGTTTGAACCTGCAGCCTAGGTATGTGCCCTGACCGGGAAGCAAACCTGCAGACTTTTGGTGTATGGGACAATGCTCTATCCAACTGAGCCACCTGGCTGGAGCCATTTGCATATCTCCTTTGAAAAACAAAATGTCTATTTAAGTCCTTTGCTCATTTTTTAATTGGGGAATTTGTCTTTAATGTTGAGTGGTAAGAGTCCTTTATATATTTTAGATACTAAACCATTGTCAGGTATATGATCTGCAAATATTTTCTCCCATTCTGTGGGTTGTCTTCACTTTATTAAGAATGTTAGGCAGTTTATCTATTTTTTCTTTAGCTTTTTGTGCTTTTGATGTCTTGGCAAAGAAATCATTGCCTGATCCTTGATTCCAAAGTTTTATCCCTATGCCTTCTTTTTTAAAAAAACTTTATTTTTATTGCTTATACTAGTACAGATATCCCTATGCTTTCCCCCTTTGCCCATCTCCACCCAGCCCTCCCCTCGACCCTCAGTCTATCACCACACTGTTGTCTGTGTCTATGGGTTGTGCACATGTTCTTTGGCTAATCCCTCATCCTTCTTTCATCCAGTCTCATCTTCCTACTCTTCTGACAGCTGTCAGCCTGTTCCATGTGTCCATGCCTCTGTTTCTATTTTGTCCATCAGTTTATTTTGTACATCAGATTACATATACAAGTGAGATCATATAGTATTTTTCTTTCATTCACTAGCTTATTTCACTTAGCATAAAAATCTGCAGACCCATTCATCCCAACCATGCTATTGAAACAGGTAGGAGTTCTTTTTTATTGCTGCATAGTATTCCACTGTGTAAATGTAACAGTCTTTTTTAACCACTCACCTACTAATGTGGTTGTTTCCAGATCTTGGCTATAATAAATATGTAAAATAAATAATATGATAAATATGTTGCTATAAGCATAGGGGTGTATATATTCTTTCGAATTGGTGTTTTGAGATTCTTAGAAGTAAGAATGCTGGGTAAAGGCAGTTCCATTTTTTAATTTTTTGAGGCAACTCCAATAACCTGAATATCTCAGTCTATAAAACACTATCTAGTAATAAAGGAATCTCTTTAGTAAATATCTTAATTCATTCAAAAGCCAATTAACATTTGGCAAATCAGTATTATAGAATGCTAAATTATTCTTGAAGTAGAGAATGCAGTGGGATATTCAGATTTATATACTTAGTGGAGATTTTGTGTCAGAACACCTGTATTTTTCTTTCAGCTCTGCTATCCATTGCTGATAACCTACAGCAAGACAGTTTACTATTCCAATCTTTCTCTTCTTCTATGAAATTTGATTATAGGTCCATGTTTCTGGCAGCCAGAGGAGAGAAAAGGAGAAGTGATGAGCACATACTAGAAACTGTCCTACTTCTGGGCGAACATTTCCTCAGTTCGATTCAGAGGAATTACCCATCTGCTACAGATGGGACAGCACTGCCCTGCCTCTGTCACGCTGCTCAGGTCCCATTAGCCCTTGACTTTCCCTGCAGGGCCAGTTTGTATCTTTCAATCAGAAAGGTCTTTGCATGTGTTTAATGACACCCTTTTGTGATTACAACTTTCTCAGAATGTGCAAACAATTTTCTCGGGCCCTCCACAAACTTTCTCTTAGGTTTGAGTTTTTATCAAAATACTCCAGGTACTTGATAACAAATCAACTACTACAGAAAAGTTTATAACAGAAAACAACAGCCACCCCCTTTGCCCATAACCTGCAATCTCTTTCTGTTTATAATTCTGTGGTTGTTAACTTCCATAGCTATATGTGTGTGTGTGCATGCATGTGTGTGTGGGTGGGTGTGGGTGTATACAT
>CM052542.1:124913866-125043455 GCA_028533065.1 Trachops cirrhosus
CTGGTTTGACCCAGAGCCTCAAGTAACACCATATATTATCACAAAGTATGGAAAAACATACACAATAATACGAGTGATGTTTTGGGTTTTCTTCTTTATAATTTTCTGTATTTTCTTAAATTTCTAAAATAAGCACAAAAAAGAGTTAACTGATTCTTCCTTCTATTTAAAGATTTTTCTTGCTACTGCTTAACAATCAGAGATAGTCAGAATATAGATTTCCAATAGAGATCGTATGGGATAACCTCTCAGTTACCATAACAGCCTCAATGTTCCTTAGCTCATTTTTTATACAGGCCTTTATGTTAGATTCACCCATAGTAGATCTGTATTTTCTCACACATTTTCTTTCTGTGGTCTCATGTTTTCTAATTATTTAAAGACAAAAATGCATTCTTTATTCAGACAAAATGTTATTTGTTATCCCTATCTTTTGGGATGATATTTTTATAGAATCTTTTAAGTTTTTCCTTAAGAATTTGACTATTTTGATGTAGTCTATCTTGTTTTTTTCTTTTGTTTCCCTTGTCTGGGAAAATATATCCAATAAAAAATTGCTATGAGCAATGGCTGATATTTTGCTATGTTTTCTTCTAGGATGGGATTTTTATAGTTTCATGTCTAACATTTAAGTTTCTGACCCATTTTAAATTTATTCTTAGGCGTGGTATAAGAAGATGGTCTAGTTTCATTTTTATGCACATATGTCCAATTTTTCCAACACCATTTATTGAATAAATTATCTTTAGTGCATTGATGTGCTTGCTTCCTCTGTTGAATATTAATTGACTATAAAGGTGTTGGTTTATTTGTAGGCTCTCTATTCTGTTCCATTGTCATTAAACTAAAAAGTTTTTGCACAGCAAAGGGAATCATCAACACAATAAAAAGACAACCCACAGAATGGAAGAACATACTCACCAATACAGCTGATAAGAGGTTAATATCCAAAATTTACAAAGTACATATAAAACTCAACACCAAAAATACAACAATCTAATTTTTAAAATGGGCAAAGGACTTAAATAGACACTTCTCCAAAGAGAACATAGAGATGTCCAATAGACATTTGAAAACATGCTCAACTTCACTAATCATCGGAGAAATGAAAATTAGAACCACAATGAGGTACCATCTCAATCACACCTGTCAGAATGGCTATCATCAATAAATCAACAAACAATAAGTGTTGGCAAGGATGTGGAGAAAGGGGAAACCTTTTGCACTTTTGGTAGGAATGCAGATTGGTGCAGCCATTGTGGAAAGCAGTATGGAGATATTTCAATACATTAAAAATGGATCTGCCTTTTGACTCAGAGATCCCACTTCTGGCAATATATCCAAAGGAACCCAAAACACTAATTCAAAAGAATGTAAGCACCCCTATGTTCACCGTAGTGTTATTTACAATCACCGAGATATGGAAGCAGTCCAAGTGCCCATCAATAGACGAGGGGACATTTACACAATAGAATACTACTTGGCCATAAAAAAGAAGAAAATTTTACCATTTGTGACAACATGGATGGACCTGGAGAACATTATGCTAAGTGAAATGAACCAGTCAGAGAAAGACAAATAGCATATGATTTCACGCTTATGTGGAATCTAATGAACAAACTAAACTAACAAGGAAAAGGAGTACAGACTCATAGGTTAAGAAGAGGATGCTGGCTAGTTGGAGGGAAGATGTTGGGGGATGGAAGGATTGAGAGAAAAAGGAAAAAGGGCTCATGGACATGGACAACAGTGTGGCGATTTCTGGGGACTAAAAGGTAATGTAAAAATACAATAAAAATATTTTACTATTAAACATAAGTAGTTCACACTAAATTTAGATATAAAGAATAACCCATTTAATCATAACCAAATGACATGATTAAAGCCACTGTTCTGGTAGACAGAGTGGAGGTTGGGTACTTATCCAGATAATTTGATTACTGTAAACAGTCAACTTTGCCTGAATTATCTGGATAATTGCCTCACCTCTCCATTTTACCTTGCCTAAGGTTCTAGCTTTATTTTGCATTGCTATGAGCCACTTTCTGCAGTGATCAGCAATCAGAGAAAATCAGATTATCACTCTGTTTAACCTTCCTGTGCCTTGGGTAATTAAGTCAACAAATTAGCTGAAGGCTCCAATGCGGAAGGGGATTGGTAGACTGTGGTCAAGACACATATTTATGAATTTTCCCTTAAGCTGCTTTTCTTGAGGAAGCTTTGATAAAAAACATATGATCTCAATTATCATTAACTCTCTGTGGTTTCCGTGTTTGGGAGCTTGACCTAGACTTTAGAAGGCCTAGGACCCCCTTCGATGTGTGCCTGAGCAGCACATTGCCAGTCCATTCACATTTTTCCATCTTGTTTCCCTCGCACTGAGGAAGCCAACTTAAATCACTCTTCACACACTCCCTGCAGTCTCAGGGGATATACTACTCATGCGAGCTGCTTTCAGTTTTTCTTCCCTGCCCTTTGGCAATACGCTTTTCTTCACAACTGACCATCTTTTTTTAAAGCTATTTTTAAATATAAAATTCTTTAAATGAAATCTCTGAAGGTCAAAAGGAAATATATATAGACATGAAAACAATTGTTATTACACACAGAAATAAGAATTTAACCGAATGTCTCATTGCTTGTTTGCAAATTTAATGCTATAAAAAGGAGTGGGGTTTTTTGGGGGGATGGGTTTGTTCCTGCTTTTAGAATTTAAGATTTAGTTTCTCTGTGTGAAAAAGTCTTAAAGAATATACCAAATGTTTAATAGTTAATTAGTTATAATACCACCTCTGAGTATACATACTGAAAAGCTACTCCAAATATTACCTTTGATTCAAGACCAGGAAGGAGGCTTGTAGTAAAGACTTACAGAACTTGGCTGGCTGGAATGTGTGGGCTGATGGACCCAACTATGGCTGCATGCTCAGTTAAAAGTGTCATTTCTGTCACTCATACCATGTAAATAGGTATAACATTCAAGATTTTTTAAAGATTTTACTTATTTGTTTTTAGAGAGGGGAAGGGAGGGAGAAAGAGAGGGAGAGAAACACCAATATGTGGTTGCCTCTCACACGGACCCTACTGGGGACCTGGCCTGCAACCCAGGCATGTGCCCTGACTGGGATTGAACTGGCGACCCTTTGGTCTCAGACCAGTGCTCAATCCACTGAGCCACACCAGGCAGGGTGAAGTTTTAATCAAATAAAATGTTGTGTCTGATGGAATCCTTCATCTGTATGACAGATAACCTTAACAAAAGAGTAGATAAGCTTCCAGAATAATCATTTTAAATGTCTTTTTTATGACCAGAGTTTATTTGCTTATCTATATACACATTATGCTGTTACAGAGGTTTGAAAACAGAGTTTATTCAAAAGGACTTGTCTGATTTGCCTCCAAAGATATGAATCAAAAAAAATATTGCTGGTTAAAAAAATAACCTATGCCCATTATAAAAGCTTGAAAATCCATAGAAAGATAAAAGAATAAATAATACTTGATCATCAACTAGAGATATTTTTACATATCTTCCAGTGTTGTCTGTGAATGTACATATTCCATAATTGAGAACACACTGCATGTTGCAACTTCGATTCATCCATTTAGTATTATAGCATGTGTACTATTTAGAATTTATTGTTTCAAGAGTCAGTAAACCCAGCTTAAACTGGCAGGAACAAATCCAGGAAATTATTGGCTATAGAACTGAAAAGTTGAGAGGAAGAAGAGGATTTAAGCACAAACCAGAGGTTTATCTGGACTCCGGCTGGTACCATTTACCTGTACTTCTTTCAGACTTGTTTTCTTTGGTTGGCTCTGTCCTCATGCTGAGTCCCTCATGCATGGCACCAGATTCATCAGTATCAGTTCCAGATTTTACAGCCTCTCACCACATATTCAAAGACAGAGTCTCTTTTACAAAGCTCTTACGAAAATAAATTTTTGTTCCCACATTTCTAACAAAAGTGGTAAAGTACACTGTAATTGCACCTGCTGAAATCGGACACACTTCTCCCAAACTATTACGAAGGGAACATTTTGCTCTGATAGACTTAGATAAGGTATACATGCTCAAACCCATCCAAGCCACATAAACTGAGAGTATAATCTAACAAACTTCTTACTGCCACATTAAAACCACCCTCACAAATATTGTTGTCATGTCTATATACTATCTCATTTTACTGTAATACCAATATTTTATTTAACATTCTTCTCTTAATAGATATTTAGTCTGTCTTCAACTTTTCTGTAATATAACTCATATCATGAACATTCTTTTTAAAAAAAGTCTTGGCTGCCTTTAGTCTTACTCTTTTAGAATAGATTACAAGTATAATTATTAGACCAAAGAACAAAATGTTTTCCTGTGTTATGTTGCTCTTTAGAAGAATTATGTATCTCATGCATATAGTATCTATCATACCACCATCGGCAGCATAATCATTCACAAAAACATCTTTACTAATTTGCCTATTAAAATATTGTAGATCATGGTTATTTTTTATTTAAGTCTCTTTAATTTACTAATGAAGCTGATATTGTCCTCTAATAATAATTGATAATAGTAATTGAGCCATACTGTGTGCCAATCACTGTTCTAGGCATTTTATACACATCAGATCATTTAAACAGTGTAAAAACTATATAATTAATTCACTTACCAAAAGTAAAATGGCCACAAAGTAGATGGCCAGTCAGGATTCAAATCCACGTCCACCTAACGCAAATTTAAGCTTTTAAGAATCATGCAAAGTTACTTCTTGTATTGTGCATAGTAATTATTTGTATCTCTACTTTGTTATTTGGCTGTAATATTTATTATGATTCACTCTGAAGAATTATAATCTCTGCTAATGAATAAAATCTAAAGTAGCCCAAAGATATCACAGTAGAAAATAATAATAAAAACTTAATATTCTAAAAATAACCTGAGAAATCCAGGTAAAAGTCCCAGTTGCCACACAGGTTCCCATAATTCAGCCATTCAGCACATGGGTGCTAAACTAGAACTCTTTCTACAACTTTCTATTCTTAATGCAAGCAAATGGGAAAGAAGAAAAGAGTGTATTGCTTTAGCTCTCCTCTCCACAGTATTGTCCTCTGAAATCTGCGTCACTTTGGTAATTCTCTAATGCTTTTTATTAATATGTTGTCCAGATTTCTAGTTGTTCTCAACAAGAGGGTTAGTCTGCTACAGGCTAGACTACCACAACTGAAAGTAAAGTCTACAAGTGTTCATTAAACATCTCTCTATAATTTTGATGAATGATGCTTACAAAGTATAAAGGTAAAGAATATTCTATCCACTTAAAATACTGTCTACAAGTTATCTGTTAAAATGAACCTCAATAAAGGGAAAATCCTAAAACTAGTGTTTATGTGCTTGTATTAACTCGAAACAGGGTTACATTCACAGAATGCCTTCATAACGTAGCTGAAGAATATTTGGCACAAAACAAAACACATTCTTCTTACATTGTAAGCAAAGGTGGCCCCAGGAAACAACCTTTTGTAAAGTTTCCGAGGCATCAAGTTGCCCACAAGGTGATTGAAGTTTACACCCTAATTCATTCCACTATAAGCCTTTATTAGCCACATTTAAGGCCTATGTCACAACTCTTAACATCTACAACCATTAGATAAGAAAACCAAATAAGAACGCAATGGTTATCTTCACTTAGCCTTCCTCTTCCCCCTCCTCCCACCAGCAAACACACACTCTACACACATACCACATGCAGAGTAAAACTGTCAAACATTCTTGGACGCTGTACCACCACCACTGAGAAGTCAATTTGGTTGAGGAGATATATACATTCTTTCTGGCATTATGATGCTTCTTCTGTGTCCCTTATATGTGAATGGATATTAAACTATTAATTTGAATAAGCCCTAAAGTTTCAGTCTCAGCCATATTGCCAGGTACTATTTATGTCTCTTTTTAAAATAAATGTTTTTAATTATCTTCCTTGGTATGTTTTTAAACAGTTTATGAGCCTGTGTCATTTACTTGAACCCTTATTTCAGTATCATTTTTTCAATTAATTAATTAATTTTGTATTGTTGTTCAAGTATAGTTGTCTCCATTTCTCCCCCACCACTATCCCCAACCCCAGCCATCTCCATTTCCCACCCTCGATCCTACCCCTCTTTGGTTTTGTCCATGTGTCCCTTGTTCCTGAAACCCTTCCTCCCTTTGCTCTCATAACCCCCTCCCACCTCCCCACTGGTCACTGTCAGATTGTTCTTAATTTCCATGTCTCTGGTTCTGTTTTGCTCACGTGTTTGTTTGGTTGATTAGATTCCAATTATAGGTGAGATCATATGGTATTTGTCTTTCACCGCCTGGCTTATTTCACTTAGCTGAATGCTCTCCAATTATTTCAGTATCTTTGGAATCTCAAACTCACCATACAAAATTAGAAATATCTACCTGACTGAAATCTAAGCTTTTAAGTAGTTTTGTAGAAACAAATGCACACATATGAAGAAGACAAATGTTGATTTTGAATTAAGCAAACAATATTTAGCTAACTACATTCAGAAGAAATATGCTTTATGAAAATATAAATATACTTTTTCTAAAAAATTAACAGAAAATTACTTTAAAGAATTTCTGTTACAGTAAGGACAAAGAAGTGAGGTAATAGTACACTAAATTACAAAATATGCTTTTTAATAAAGTGAACATTAATTATATTTTGAGAGTTTGATATATGTTAGGAAGTCACATATTCAACTTTGTTTTATTGAAGTTATATCACTTCAAAAAGTAACCAGTAGAGGGAGCAAATAATTTAAAAATAAAATTAATTATGATTTATTTTTAAGTTGTATAAAAAAAGAAGGGAAAAGGGGGAAGGATTTTCAGGAACATGTATAAAGGACACATGGACAAAACCAAAGGGGGGGAGGATCAAGGGTGGGGAGTGGAGATGGCTGGGGTTGGGGGAGGTGGTAGGGGGGAAATGGAGACAATTGTACTTGAATGACAATAAAATAATATTACAAAAGAGAAAATATTAAAAGAAAACATAAAGGGAAATTATCTTCATAAAAAAGAGTTAATATACTTATTTCTGAAAAATATCTGGCTTTGAAAAGTCACTAATAATGTATGCAAGATTTATAACTATGTAAGGAATGGAAAATAGAAATATAATTATTAAATATAATTTATAAATCTCTTACTAATCTAAATCATAATCACATATGAGACCTGGATTTTTCTATTCTTGTTTAGTTTCTTTCTACTTCTGGGACTTGGGGAAAGCCACCCAACTTCTCTAAGCCTCATTTATCATGTCTCCAAAATGGAAACAATAATAAATCACGGAGATACGATGTCACAGGGCATCTATGAGAGGTTAAATACGATTATATATGTTAGGTAATTGGCATTAACAAGTATTAGCTCTTCTTGCTTCATAAGCTTCTTTTATATAGGTGTAATCTAACCCCAAAAGAATGTAGATTCCTCTCCCCAAACATCCTTCCCTTTCAATTCCATTTAAGTTGCCACAGCCCTATCCCACAACACTGTCGAAATATTTCAAACTTTCCTAACAGGTTTTGTTAACTGAAAGAATTTATCATTTTCTTACAAAGCAGAGCAGCATAATGGTTTTTCATTTTTCCCCACTTAAACAGACTCTGAAATTTTGCTCCGTAGGCCTGCTGCAAATAAGATAGAAGCAAATTAATGACATTGATCTCCTCCTTGTCCCCTCCATAATGATACAAATACTTGGCCAATGCTTTGAATTTAATCCTGACAATGCTCCAGGTAAATTACTTAGAAAAAGTGCCAGCCTTTTCTCTGGCCTCTTTAGGCTGGGGAAGGCTATTCTGTATTTCAAGCTACATATGTGAACTGAAATAAGTAGAGGTACTTCTGAAGGTCTGTGAGAGTCAAGTATGAGAGATAGGAGCTTCTTTATTGGAAGTTTATAATTTCCACTAAACCTCAGAGGTACAACTTTTGACTGCTCAAAAGAAAATGCAAGAGAATAAAGGAGAACACTTTTGTTGTAAGGCTTAGAATGTTGTGTCAGTATCAGACCTGGCATAATTCAGGAAACATGAATGACAACAGAAAGAAAACAAAGGTAACATGAGAATGACTGAAGAAACCACAGCTTAGGACACCCAGAGAAGAGAAATTCCCTAACGCTGAAGTTCTATAAATTAATTGATGGACTAAAAAAATTATTCATGTTTTTATTGTTGTACCTGGAGCTTCTATTGACCTCTATTAATCTTAGAGTAGGAAAAAATATATTCTCTAATCAGCATAGATTTTTCCTAGAACCTGGGCAGATAATTCTTGCAAAGAAGGGGTGTTCCTAAAATGAATAGTTGAGGTCCTTGCCAGGTAGCTCAGTTGATTTAAGTATCTTCCCAATAAGCCAAGGTGTGGGTTTGATCCCTAGTCAGTGCACATACAGGAATCAACAAATGAACACATGAATAGGTGGAACAACACAGAGATGTTTCTCTCTCTCTCTCTTCCTCTCTCTCTCCTTCTCTCTCTCTCTTTTTTCCCTTACTCTCTCTCCCTAAAATAAATAAAATTAAATAAATAAAATAAAATGAGATTAGCCCTTGTGCTAAAAACATCAAACTAGAGTTATTTTTATAATTTACTAAGTTTTTAACATAAAATAGAAATGAAGAACAAACATAAACACTGGAAACTTAAGAAAGGGAACTTGCGGTCAGTCCTCTACGACAGACAGTTCATCAGAATCTACCTCACTGGAGTAAAAGGTGAAACCCAAACTACAAACTAATTTGTGTTGGTTATTACTGAATGCATATGAACAGTTAGACAGTCAATAATAGTATGATTTTGTTATGATCTTTTTTTAAAAGATTAATCAGAGAGAGATGTTAGAAATATCGACCGTTTGCCTCCTGCACACACCCAGACCAGGATGGAACCCGAAACCTAGGCGGATGCCCTCACTGGGAATCGAAGTTGCAACCTTGTAGTGTGTGGAATGGCCAACTCAGCACCTGGCCAGGGCAAGTTCTTACATTTTTGACTCACCTGCAGCAATTTGAAAATTTCAGGCAATGTTAAAATTAATCACCTACTTTCTCCCACTTTGTGGCTCTCACCTTGGATAAAGTACTACTTTCAGTGAAATTAGATAAAATGTGATATTTTTTGTGTCCTTATGCAATTTCCTTTCAAAATATGACATTTTTGCATTTTGATATTTCTTTTTTTTTAAATTCTTACTCAAGGATTTTTTTCCTTATTGACTTTAGAAAGAGAGGAAGGAAGAGAGAGAAACGTTGATGTGAGAAACATTGACCCACTTGCCCTCTGTATGTGCCCCAACCAGAAATCAAAACTACAGCAGAGGTATGTGCCCTGACCAGGGACCGAGTTATCATAACAGATGAAATTTGCTTATCTACTATAAAAGTTGTTTATAATAGATAAAAATTAAAGGGTATTTTTTTCTTTTTTGTTTAGTTAAATTTTTATTTTTTGTGATCAGTCCCATGAAAAATATTACCGATATACTTTATTATTTGTTAACTTGTTTTATTTGTCCTAGCATTGAAGCATTAAAATATTAAGGTGGGAATGTCAGCCACATTTCTTTTAAGTCCTAAAATCAATAAGCATAACACTGGGAAACATTCAATAAACCACTAACTTGATCTGTATATTACTACTTGTAGCTAGACTCTGTGCAGAGAAAGGATTCCCACATTCAGTGAAGTTATTTTTCCAGAAGTCAATTTAAGATTCACAGAAGACTTTTTTTGGTAGTATTCAATTTAAGATGCACAGAAGACTTTCACTGGCTTTATAAGACGAATAACATTGAAATATTTCATGTGACCGCTCAAACTTTTAGGTGTTCATAGATAATTTGGAGCAGCATTTTCCTACTCCATCCCCAGAACTGACCTGTGAGAAGGCACTATGGAGCAGAGCACCAGATGCTAACAGAAGATGGGGACACTTAGCAGAGGAAAAGAAAGAGATGGTTCAGGGCCAGGGATGGCCTAATTGTAGCAAGGTGAGCAGAGAAATGGTTAGACTCACAAATATAAATGAAGAGAGAAGCACATAGAGCAAGAAACAAATGTCCCTAAGGAAGATAAATAGGACTCATGATTGCACAGATAAAAGTAACTTAAGATGCTATTTCTTCTAACTATTCTTAAAAGGCTAACACTGGTTTTCCTTTATATTTTTTTTCTTTACAAGCATGTTATTAGAAAAGAATATGCATCTTCCTCGCTACCTAAAATAAGCAGAGCGATCTTGAATTCCTATTGGGTGCTGGACACTGTGCCATCACAGGAAAGACCCCCCTAACTAAACACCGATTGGTATAAGCCAGCATCATGCATTCCACCGCCAGATTCTTGGCTGGTGTCTCATTCAAACCACCTTTGCTGAGAGAGGAACTATGGTGCTTCCTCAGGGGGTAGTTGGGGTATGTGATCACCAAAAGAAAAGAGCACAGATGCTGGGGGTCCAGAAACAAAATCTCCGCTCTATCAGGTATGATTTTATGTTCAGGATTCTACCTAGAGCACATTGAGGGTAAGCTTGTAAGCTTATTTCATAAAACAGGTTATGTTACTGACACTCTTTATGATTATTCCTGTTTAATTATCACCTAAACTTTAGAAATCATTTGCATATCCAGAAGCCTTATCTCAGTAGCAGCACACCATCTCTGCACCATGCTTTAGGGCAGACAATCAAAGTCCCCTGGACCTGCTCAGGGGTGGCAGAAAAAATCGGCAAGAAATTCTGAAGGGGGGCATAGGCCAGGAAGCTGATCAGGGCAGCGTGACAGTAACAAGCTTGATGAGTTGACTATAACTTTTATTAAGATAGATGGCATTTTTAAGAGGTAAGAAAGGTAGGAGTTGCTGAGAAAGGAGAGGTTGCCATTTTAAACATTCCCAAAAACATAAAGACATTGTAAATGGTTTCATGTTCACTTTGATAAAATCTCATTGCCTTTTCAGGCACAAAACTTAAGCTTTGTCAGTGTAAAACGTAGAGCTGTTTTATTGTTTGTGTGCTCAAAACTGTTCTTCATTATGAACTAGCTCTCTTCTGAAGATCTACACTTTTCTATTCAAGTTCTGCAGGAAAATAAATACTACTAGTTCCAAATACATTTTGCAAGAGAATGTTCAGAAGTTTGATCATATGCAGGCCTCTTTGTTATGCTATAGTAAACCTCTGATTGCATCACTTCTATCTAAATATGTTTCTCCTCTCTCAATTGGCACAAGGACATTAAGATTGGTGTTCTTGGTTGGTTTCCTGTTTTATTTCTCTTATAGCACAAAGGCATTCAGTTGTTCCTGGGACACTATGTCCTGTTCAGTTTCTCTCTTATCAGTCTGCTAGAGGGAAAAAAATCTTAAGGATGTTTGTTTTTGCAATAATTAGGAAAGAATTCTACCTTCTATATTCTCACAGATAGCAGGAAATACACCCATTGGCCACAATCCTAATCACTTCAGAGTCCTTAAAAGCTCTATTATTTTAACTACCATTCTCTTTAAAAATGGCTAGTTGTGGAAACCTCAGGAAATGCACAGGAAATAACTGCCTGAGAAAATGTTAGCCAGGGAATTGGGTCATATAACAAAGTGGAAAGGCATGACTAAAACTATACCCAAACACTACTATTTAACTTCTCAAGCTGACTTTGTTTGTAGCACTATATATTTGAAAAGAAATAACTGTCACAATATGAATATCATGTCTTAAAATATCACTACCCAATTAGGCCAAGAGCCAAGGCAGCTGGTTAATTGTTGACTTTCCAAGGCAAGGGGAATTAGAGAGTTGGGGCAATCATTCAGGGAACCTCACTACTGAGACACGTTAAGATTCTGCAATAACTGGTCACTAACATTGCCTGCAATCCACTGTTAATTTTAATTTTGGATATTGATTTGTTTTACAAGTTTATAGATATGTGAAATTGAAGAGACAGAGCCTCTGACCTTGTCTCTTACATCTTTCTGGCTGACAATTTGCTCTAGAAAGAGCCGATGCAAATAGGAGACATTCTCTCTGATGACTCCAGACCAGTTTGGTTGTTTGCAGATTCCTTACCAGGCAGACCTGGATTTACATTCCAGCTTTGCTACTGGTTCAATGCAGTGACTTTGGGCAGGCTTTCATTATCACTAAGGCCTAGTTTTTCTTCTTGTAAGAGGGCAATAATAGTACCTTATTCCTTGGCTTAAAGGCATATGTTTAATTTTACATTTCAATAATTCTAAATTCTGAATGAATGCCATAAATGATAGGTGAATTTAATGTAGTATTCTTATTTTTCCAAAATAGCAAATAAGTAATAAGTAGATAGTGTAGTTTATAATCCCCGGGATACAAAAATAGATGAAATGGTGAGACCTAACTCATGGTATTTCTGTAATGATTAAATAACACTTGGTCTGCTCTCATCACATAGAAGGTACAAAAAATCTTAGCTACCACCACTGCTACTGCCACTCTAAATATAACTACCATGGCAATAACTACCAATCCCCTATTTGTTTCCTCATGTGTGAAAAAAGGGGGACAAGACATACCTTACCTCATAGAGCTAAATGAAATAATTTTTCTAAAGCTCTTTGTATGACGCTTGGCACATAAGAAGTGCTCATTAAATGGCAGCTACTACTATTGTTCACAGTGATGACTATGACCACTATTACAACTGCTACTACTACAACCACTCTTACTAGGAGGAACTAATCCCCATTAATCTCAAAGAACTTGCAGTATAATTATAATGTCATTAAAGCTAAATACTTCAAGATATAATTTTCTTTCATTGTTATTCTATTAAGCTTAGCCAGAGACTGTGAAGATCAAAATCACAGGGCTTAAAATCACCTAAGAACATGGAGCAAATCTCTGCCTCCCTTCTCTGATGTCATCTGCAAAGAGAGTACCCAAATTACCAGATGCTGGAAAACGTCATAGAACACTGTCGACTCAAAGTAACTGCAGAGCATTTTCTCTGGCTTTTAAATTGGACAGTCGGTAACTCAATTTCCTATCATCTTTAACCTCTC
This sequence comes from Trachops cirrhosus, assembly GCA_028533065.1. Taxonomy (NCBI): domain Eukaryota; kingdom Metazoa; phylum Chordata; class Mammalia; order Chiroptera; family Phyllostomidae; genus Trachops; species Trachops cirrhosus. The sequence continues at coordinate 124,926,962 of CM052542.1, forward strand.
TCCCTAACCCCACTGGATGCACCTGATGCACTTGCACAAATATGTTCACACACAAATTAACCAGAGCTGGGGAAAGTAGCAAAGGAAACCAAAAATGAGCAGCATATGACTAATTATACCTTGCAGCAATTCAGAAGAAGAAATAGTTTACAGGACATATGTCTAGTACCTGCCTCCTCTCATCTATTCATTTCTAACTTCCTCCTTCTCTTTTTTAAATTTTTCAACTCTGGTTTATTCTACCCTCCTTGGCCCTTGGTTGTGGAAGAACTGTCTTCAGGCCATAGTAACTACAGTGCTTGTGCTTACCTTGGCATGAAGAGGGTTGGAAATACCTAATTACAAATGAGAAAAAAAGTACTTAGGAAAGAAAAGCTGAATACAAAAAAAATGCTCCCCACAAGTTTTATTATATGTGAAAAAAAATCTTTATATTCTTTTCACAACTCATAGTTTCCTTTAGTTGTTTCCTATTAATGGACCACATGCCAGGCATACCCAGGACCTAATTCAATAAGAAAAGATGAAAGTGTATAACAAAAATAACAATAATTACTATATATGTGTGTGTGTGTGTGTGTGTGTGTGTGTTTTTCTCTTCACAAAATCAACAAAATATACATTATGGTTGTTTTAGTAGAAGGTTTTTCTTGGAAGTGACAGAAATCCAAATCAAACTAGATTAGGGAAAGGGGGTATATATTGAAACATGTAACCGAACCACAAGAAAACCAGTGGCATGTGTGGGGACAGTTAGCTGGCACAAGAAACAATCCACAGAAAGTCTCCAGGTCTCTCTGACTCAGCTTTGGCTAAGCAACAGGAAGATGAAGTAACTCATGTCACAGACATTCCACCAGAGAGGCTGAGAGATGCTTTCTTTTTCTTGTGCCCAAAGATCATAGCAAAGTGTCTGATTTGGTCTGAGCAAACCTGGGCCTTTCATTCATTTCGATTTTGGTGTAATTCATCAAATGAAATTTCTGAGAAGTAACTGCAGCACAAATGAACATAGTACTATGTTACCCTGACTTTTTTAGTTTTCCCTTGAGTTGTGATAATTGAATCAAGATTTTTATCTCACATTATGTAAGCCCATATTTACATAAACTATTTACATTGAGGAAAATAAAGTATTTCAGAAATTTAACTTTGGACTTGAATCAATGTTTTTGTATTATCTAATTCTGAACTATGGATTACCTCTTGTATTACTTTAATTTTCACACCTTTTTAGAAACCATAATATATAGGAAGAATCACACTTAAACTCAGCCAATGTAGTAATAATAAATTTGTCTTTATATAATTTTTAAAAAACTTTTTTGAAATCAAATCACAGTGGCTAACTGTCAAATGTGGTTTGCCTTGTTTCAGAAGAAATTAAAAGCAAACAATATCAAGATATTTCTGGAGATCCACTCAGAAACCCAGTCACTGAAACCAACAAAAGTTCACTTAACACAAAAGAGCTGTGTGCCTGTCATCAGAACCCAGCCACGATTCCATTCAGCTCATTATTCCCATGGCAAATTAGAAGGTTAAAGTATAAATGGTACCTTCTCTTCACTTGATATTTGAATATTATTTCTGTTAACTATTTCTAAATATGAGATCAGAAACAAATGTGAGACTTACTAGAATGCTAGAAGGTAGGATTAGCATATAGGTAGAATTGAAGGGATAAAAGACAAATTTAACTATGTGAGAGTCAGGCAGAGAAGGTGGAACTGGGGTTGGGTGAAGTTCCTAGCCCTCTAGACAGGGGACCATAACTCTAGATTTTGATTAATCGTGATGACTATATAGTCTCAAGGACTAATTTAAATTTCTTACTGCAGTAGTAAGCAAATTACAAAACTGTACTCACTGACACTAGCTGTTAAGCACATTTTTTTTCTTGTTTTATTTTGTCCCACCAAGCGCATTTCATTTTTGCCCTGGAGACATATTACAGATGACTTACCTAAACAACCTCGTGGTTGGAGGCTGAAGGATCATTTAAGGAAAATGGAGAGAAACCTGAAATATGAAGGAAACTACTTCCCCAGTCTCCTAGAAGGGAGGAAACAGATTGGCAGAGGGTATTTATTTAAATTACTAAATTACCTTTATAGTGACTTGAGGCCAGGGAGGTACTTATTTGCAAAGCTGTAATAGAATGTCTTTAGCAAGAAATCTTAAGTAAGGGCAAAACCACTTCAGGACCTTGGCTGGAAATTTGAACTACGAACATTAAGCAATCAGCAAGAAAATAATATAGCATTATTTCATTGATAAAGACTGTACTATAAATAAGCAGAAATAAAGGAAGAAAGCAGTCCATTGCTTTGGTACTAAATTTCCCTGGCAAGAATGAAAATAAAATAGGAAAACATAATTTGCTTCAAAATCAGAGCAATAAAGGTATTTTGAAACATCCTTTTTTAAAAAAACCTAATCATTAACACTAAAGAGCTATCAAAACTAGGGATGGTGGAATAAGAAGAAAAAATGAAAAGCATGCTTTTCCTTCTTGAGCTTTTTTTAGTTTCTCAGTGCTATGGAACTAGAGAAGCAAACTGAAATGATTTGTAAAATGAAAAATCCCTGCCCACCCAGTTCATAATCATATGCAATAACTACTGTGTTCTGCTATTTGCCATAATATTTAGCTCAGATGTAGCCAGAAAATCCCACTACACACAGAAGAGTCCGCAGTAAAAAGAAACAGATTTCCTTGTGTTTCTCTCATGTGTTCATACACAGACGCACAGCAAAATGATACAAGTGTATTTTTGCACACACTGATTTCCTTTTGCTTTTGTTATCCTTTTTCAAAAAATTTAATTTACTTTTACTTTTGAAGTAGTTCCTATATAAACTTCCCACCTCCTTTCTTCATCTCAACCCCCTGAACTTTTTTCCTCTCCACAAGATTGAGAACCAGGTTATTTACCTGAGTAATTTAGCAACTACCCACTCATTTAAATTTAATGACTCTGCCACAAAAGTGATTTTGTTAAATACTGATTTTTATTGTATTACTAATTATCTCTATTAGGTATGTGACTACTGAGGAGAGTATAGCCTGGTCAAAAACTAAATAGCACATTTGTACTGTTACTCAAAGCTTAATAAAAATGTGCAGGAGAAACTGTGAGCATTAAAGGCAAAACTATTGGCAAGTCCTTCCACACATACATATTTAACCCAGAACAATGTGAGCTGTTGCAGAAAAATGAATTAAATAGAAAGCAGTCTTGTACTTCTCTCTGAGGACCCCATATATACATTGGAAAGTCAGATACATAAGAAAATAGAGACTACCATAAGATTACTTACAATCAAACCCTGCAGTAGTTCAGGGAAATGAAGAGATTGTCATAAACTTGGAGAACTAGGGAAAGTTGATGGAAATGGTGGGATTTAATATGAGTTTAAAATATAGTTTTGGAGAGTAAGACCTTGCATACCATGTGTGACCCTTGCCTCAGTGGACTGACTGCCTAGAAGTGATAATTACAGCGAAACTTCAGACTTCCTGGTTAATTATATTTTCCCACATTCCCTGGATATATGAACACCCAAGGAAGCCTGAGAAACAGCAAAGCTTGGAAAGCAAGAGTAAAGCAAGTAGTTGGATAGGAAGTGGTATGATAAGGATAAAGGGTCTTAATTTCTTCTGCCATAATCTCGCTGTGTTTTTCTTTTTTTTTTAGGTTAAAACAGTCTATGCCTCCATTTCTTAATGACAAAGATTGTGTTAAGACCAATAATTTATAGAGGGTGGGTGGACGGAGAGTAAAATGCTTCCACTGCATGTGTGGTGGAGGAAGCAGGTATTAAAATCTCTGACAAAGGGAAACTTTCTAACTATTTCCACAGGAGAGCCTAAAGTGACATTCTAAGGAGCTCTTAGTCAACAACCCCACCCTCCAGCCCCTTCCTGGCCCAACACAACTGCTGGAGGAGAATTACTTAACGTAAAGGAGATGTGCAGATGGGGTTGGAGTGTGGTGTACAGTTGAGAATTACTGTATCCTTTATTTCTAATGTGTCTTGCTCAGTTCAAAATTATCTGTTTGCATATTTCTATATCTCATCCTTAAGAATATTTTTAGGCCCACAGTTAAACTCCGAAGCACTTTGGGATAAAATATCAGAATATCTGTCCACTTGATCTACAAACAAACCTTGATAATGCTTCATGATCTTAGCTCAAGGTAGAAAATTTATATCTATATGATCTCCCACTATATAAATTTGGAAATCATTATTCTAAAGTATATTTTTAAAGATGATCCCATCTTTGACTACAATAAATTTAGAATTGACATCAATTTATTAAAGGTATTTCCATTAAAATATGCTTTGGCGTTTTTTCCCCAGTCTTTTCTGTTTACACTCAATCCATAAGTTGAATAATTGAACTTAGGAAGGTGCCTCTTAGCTTTTTTCCTATTGATGAGGAGTGGATCAAAATGAATCCCTTTCTCTTGGAAGCAGAATGTGGGCTTTCCTTCATGCTCTAAAAGATAATACAGAAACGTTGGGTGAGATCCCTGGAACCTTTGCAGTTAGAAGTAATAAAAACCATAATCAAAATAGCATTAGCAAAAAAATAAGAGAAAAAATATTTGACAATCTTTGAAGGCCATGTCATAAAAGCCCCAGATACATTTCCACAAGCATGACTGGGATCCACGTTCTCACAGAGTTCCATCAGGGGACCACTTCTGTCTCTCCAAAGGCTCTCTTCACATAGCTGGATCATCAGGGGCTAACAGCCAGATATCAGCAGCTACCATAGACAGAGTACTTTCCCTATGAGCTCTGGATCAGACATTCTGATTAGCTAGGCCTGGGTCAAGTGCTTACCATGTGGCTTGGGATAGGAGGGCTCAGTTTCACTCCCAACTGAATTATGTGGAAAGCTTTCCATAGGAAATAAGAGTTCTGGTAACAAAAGGCAGGAAAAGAGAGGATAGGACAAAACAATATAAATAATACATATGTGCAGACTCCCCAATGTGTTGGAGTTTTAGCACTCTGTCACTGCTAGACTTTGTGGAAGCCCCTTCTCTTCCTAAAAATTGCATAGGAAATAGCATTTTTCTTTCATTTCAAATGTTATTTTTGTTTTTAAATAACTTAAACAAACAAAACAAGGATAAATTCTGAAAGACTCATTTGTTTAAGTGCTAATTGTACTCTAGTGGCACAGACAACCAAAGCTCTAGAAGGACATTTTCTCACATTGCTGTTGGAGAAAATAATAGCTAGCTTTAACTGAGCCCCTCCTAGATGTACAGTAAGTGTAAGGTTCTACTCTACATGATTTACATATACTAATTCATTTACAACTAATGGCCCCCAATGAGGCAGGAGTTGTTATTCTCATTTTATAGGGAAGAAAACTGAGAGACTGAGTGATTACCTCAAGTCACACAGCAACGCTGGGATTTGGAACACTGCTCACTACTTTAAATCCTGTCACCCATCAATTTGCATAGTTTCATGGTTTTCCTTTTGTTTCTTTTACAGCAAGGTGGAGTTTGTTTTTCTAGAGAATAGAAATTAAACAAAATAAGCCATGTGTGTACACAAAAGCTTGCTTCCTTCTTTTATTAGGTCCTAAAATACGTACTCTAGAAAACCCATAAAAAAGCATAGACTTACTACTTTCTCCAGGCTTCAGCAGTTTTTCATAGCTAAACTGACAAAATTTTTCTATATTTTAAACTATTCATTGGTTAAACTCAAAAATTAAATTCAATTAATATAGGCTTATATTATTTTTAATATCTCTGTTATTAGAAAGATTCTGAGAATGAATTTTCCATTTGGTGTTTTGAAGTTGTAAACACATGGTTTTCTTCTTGTGCCTCAATTTCTAAATGAAACTACATGGATAGAGCAACGACTTCCCATGGCTAGTGAGAAACACCAAGCCGTTTGCTCTCCCTGCAGTGTGGTAATAGGGTCCATCTGAATCTGCCTGGCACAAAAGGCATTGGAGAGTATTGGTTAGCGCTTGTTTAGTTGCCAGTACCATAAACTTAAACTTAAGCTGAAAGAGGAAAGAATACTCGTGTTTCTCAGGAACATGAAATGCAGACTGATAGTGAGTCTCGGGAAAAACTAAAACCAAAGTCCCAATTAACTTCAAGATATTTGTTCTGTGTTTCTGTTTCATTGATGAGAAGTGTTTTTCTACCATCTCAGTCTGCATAGCAGAGCAAAAATACTACCAACACCCATATTATTGCCTTGTTCTCAGATACATCTGTAATCTTGATCTTGATTCTAAATTCCTTAAAAGACTAACAAGTTCATCTTGGATCAGTGGATGACTCCTGGTCCAATCGGATGGCCCAGGGAAAGGACTAGAGTTGGCTTATTTTGGGTCAGCGACCGATTCTGGGAACAAAGAAACACATGTGGGTGGGGGGAGTGGCACTTTGCAGAATAAGAAGATTCTAGGAAGTTAAGACAATATGCACCTACAGCCATGAGTCTGCCATTTAAAGTCACTTCTATAATTTGTACTTATTTGGCAAAAGGGAACTTGAAGTAATTATTTGTTGATATTGTTTATAAAGATGGTACCTTTTCTGCAGATTATAAAAGGCAAAAAGCAAATGTTTAACTCTAATAACTTATCTAAACAACTGATAAACTCTGCAGAGAAATACAAAGAACATTATTTAAATGGGAAACACCAGAACAATCACAGAAAATCACCTTATCTATATCCATTTTCATCCAAAGTACACCAGTTGCATAAAAGAAGAAAATATAACTGATGCAATTTTTACTTTTCTTTTCCATTTCTAACCACAAGAAAAAGAAAATAAAGACTATTAACCAACCATAAGAGAAACAGCTAGAGAAAGGAGAAAGAGAAGGAGATGGGGTAGCAAAAAGATGGCTTTAACTGACTGATGAAACTGATTGTAACAAGACCATTTTAAACTAATTGAAACCAAGGTTTGCCACTGATGGAATACTGGCTTAAAGTGAAAATAAAGTTATAAAAATATAGAAAATTCCTTTTCTTAAATACCTATGTTTGTATACTAAAATTTATAATAATTACTTATTCTACAGTAGAATTCAAAAAAATAATGCCCATTAACTATTTTTCACTTACTTTTCTCCAATGAAGTGTGTCCTCTAATGAAGAGGTTGAACATAATTATTTTAAAAAATGATACCATGCTCACTAAAGTGTTTTTTAAAATATTTTTTCCTTCTGTCTCATGGCCCTGAGAACCAAGCTTTCCAACATTTTAATTGTTCGGCTACATGTCCAAATGGGAGGACTTCATTTGCTAGAAATGTTTATTTGCTCCTTTGAGATTCAATCTTACTTGATGCTCAATTCATGAATCTTTCTTCTTTTGTCTATTCATTTTCCTTACTTCCTTCAACCTTCTAACACTGAAAGAACATCATCAGAATGGGACCTCCTTGTATGCTATTCCTCAGTTTGCCAGTGATAAAAAAAAAAAAAAAGAATCTTTTAAATGTACTTCCATAGAGGCCACATGTGTACCTTATATAGGCCTTAATATAAATCATGAGGAGATGGCCTCCAGCATCCTATGCATAAAGTCTTGTACTTGGTATGCTATAGTAGTTAGTCTTTGATCCAAGAAAACCCACAATTGAATTAGCAGCAAAGGTTTCTTTTTTGGTTTCTTCTTTCTTATGCCTTTGGTAGATTTGTAGTTCAGGAAACTACATCCCTAAAGACATATGAGGACTCATTCCACTTGCTGTGTCTGCAGCTTCTTCAACTCAGTAAGTGACTATTAGAGAGGGAAAGTGTCAAACCTAGACAGTTCAAGACAATGAAGCCTGTCATGGCCCATGGTAATAGGCTGTCATTATTCCAGAGTGAGAACAGAACAAAGTGATAAATCATATTATGCTAAGGGTCCCTCTCTACCACACAATCTTTTAGATTACATTTTTCTGGTTTGTGTTCTGGTCCTAAATGGACTGAAAGGGTACTGCCATATGGAAGACATTAAAAAACACACACACACTCCAACTTTGGTACTTCAGGCCTAAGGTATCAGTTGACCCTTACTACCTTCTGTTAGTAGGCTTTCAGCAAAAAGGGATCAATATGCCATATGATTATGTGTCTAAGGTGTTGCATTATAAATAGCACTTCTCCAAGTACAGCGCAAACTCCATATGCATACCTAGGTTCCTCCTGAGTATCCCTCAACATTTTAATTTTATTTCTATATCTTCGCCTTAATTTATTTTGAAAAAGATTTAAACTGACTTCTAATATATATATACATATATATGTATTTATGTATATATATAATACTTTAAAATTATATAAATTAGAAGTGGGTAAAAAGAAGAAAAAGAAGTATTGGTAGATTAAATAAAGCTATGAATGAGGATAACTCAAAAATGTGTATTATATGGTCTCATAAGGATACATAACATTTTCTTACTTTATAACAGGACAAAGAGGAAGGACCATCTGATGGGGTAGTTGTATCAAATTTGTCAAGGTGTTCATCAACTCATAACAATTATTCAGAAGAAACAGAAAGAGAATCATCTGAAGGATCCTCAAGGTAGAAAAAATTTCTCAGTCCTTGGCACAGTGCTAGATAAAGAGTAGGTACTTGATACAGGGCAACTGAATCCATGGCTGTCATCTTAAATTATTATTTTGGGTGACCGAAGCTTTTGAAGAAAAATCAAAACCACAAATCAAAATGGCTTAATTTTTTTCATTTGCATTTAGTGAGTTTGACAGAGACAGGTTTATGGCCAGAAATGTTTGATGACACCAGAATGTGCAAATGAATCCCTTGATGGAGGAGGCTTCTTGTACTACATGTTGGAATTAGGTCACATGAACGTTTGTGTGGGCCTTTTCTGCTAGAGGGTGACATGGGTCATATCTAAACTTCAAATCTGGAGGGAACAATGTGGGCAGATAGGAATAGGTGGGAACATCCCTTCCAACTCTCACCATTTGATACATGACTCACTTATTTAGACAGTGACAAGTGACACATGGTGATGTGAGTCTCTCCTGGAATCCTTTGCCATTCAACCATGGAACTGATTTTAGACAGTGTTAATGAGTTTGCATTTCAACAGTTTTAGGTAAGTTGGTGCAAATCTTTTCATCTTTGAAACATGTGAATATGAGTAGAATTCATTGAACTGCCCGATTCATCAATTAAGCTTAATCTGATAGTGTCTGCTTTATTGACTCTTAACCAATACAATGTCATAGAACAATAAGCAAAAAGACTTTTGACCCCTCCTGGATGGAGAGTGTAATCCTCTTCCACTCCACTTGAGGCTGGGCTAGACTGAGTGACTTGCTTCCAAAGTACAGAACATGGAAAGGGAAAACATGGTAGGGAAATCTGACAAACACTGGCTTAAATAAGCGATGAAGGTTAACACCCCCAGTAATGACATGTATGCATCATCTACTCTCATCAGAATGTGATGAGAAGGGCACTTCCCTTGTTATATTTCACAAACCTATAACCCCAACCTAATCATGACAAATCACCAGATAAACCCAGGATGAGAGACATTTTATAGGATACCTGGCCAGTTCTCCTCAAGACTGTTAAGGTCATGAAAAACCAAGGGAAGACTGAGGAACTGTCACAGATCAGAGGGGACTGGGGATATATCACAACTAAATGCAATACAGCAGCCTGCTTTGGAACCTGGAACAGAAAGAGGATATTAGTTAGAAATCTAATAAAATCCAAATAATATCTAGAGTTTAGTTAATAACATTATTTCGATCTCAGTTCCTTAGTTTGACACATGCACCATGGTAACATAAGGTATTAACAATGACAAAACTGAGTTGGGGGTACATAGGAACTCTTGGTTATCTTCGACCATTTCTATAAATCTAAAATTAATCTAAAATTAAAATATTATTTTTATTTTTATTTTAAAGATTTTATTTATTTACTTTCAGAGAGAGAGGAAGGGAGGGAGAAAGAGAGCCAGAGAAATATCAATGTGTGGTTGCCTCTCACATGCCCCCTACTGGGGACCTGGCTCACAACCCAGGCATGTGCCCTGACTGGGAATCGAACCAGAGACACTTTGGTTCACAGCCCACACTCAATCCACTGAGCTACACCAGCCAGGAAAAAAGATTATTTTTAAAAGATTTCTGAGATACCTATTAGAAAGGGAGTTTTTACAGTTGAGCATAAATTAGCTACGAAATTTTTTTAAAGGTATACAAGCCAGGGCAAAACAAAACAAAAACATTCTTTGGAGCACAATGAATGTGAAAAATGACTTGCTGTAATTCTGCATAAAGATGAAACTTTCCATATTCTTTTATAACTCCTCAGAGACATGTATTCTCCTTATATTCCCTCCCTTGTAACATGGACTTTTTAATATTAACCACATATACTTCTCTCCATTATACACAGCCCCCTGAGTATTACTTTAGGGAGTTCAAAAGTGATTTTTTTTCACACCCAAATTATTCTGAGGTATTTTCATTCTTTCTTCTTCGGAAATGTTTATCTTGTTTTAATCACCTTGCCTGTACCATGAAAAAACAACAAATGGAGTCTGAGTTTCCACTCTGGCAGGCTAGTAAGCAATGCTGGGAAGCTGGTGACCAGCTGTTTTCCATTTCTGCTGGGCATAGGAGCAGCGGAGACTGCACCCACCTGAAAGAACTGAATACATAGATTCTATAAAATCTTCTTCAAATAACCTAATGCAGTCAGAGCAGGTACCAAAGTGAAATAGATTCTGATACATTTATCTGAATGCATTTGAAACAGATAGACTGGATCTATTGGTCCAAATTGAAACAGAATAAAAGAATCAGGGATTAAAAGGGGAAATAGTCATGTTGTATTTTTCTACAAGCATATAGATGTAGTACACTTATTTCATAAATTAACACAAGACTTCTCTACAAAATAGAGATGTTTGGAAATAGAAAAGAAGTAAAATTAGGACATTTTAACCTTTTGTAACATATTTAAGTACTAAAATGTCCAGAGTACTGTCATAGTTTGCTGGGGTGGGTAAAGGGGATACAAACTTCCTAAATCTAGTAGGAGAAATTATGTAAATTTCTTATCATGAAATATTATACAAATGTTAACTTTTATATTAACCAGCACAATACTATTTTATGAGAAGCATATTCATCTGGGGGCACAAATAAGAATATGTTTGTTTTTTAAAGTGTCTTTTGGAACATTTTAATAACTTGAATTCACAGTGGGAAATTATAATCATCCACTCTTTTCCTGCAGGGGGCAGAATACCATGGAGGAAATAGTATAAAAGTATAAGGAAACAGAAACAAAATTAATCAATAAAATTTAAAAATTTTTCCTTTTTTTGAACTCTTTCCAAGTTGAAAAATACTTATACTAGCAATTCTTAAGGGTACAATAAGTTCTTCATGAAACATTTAGCTATTGCTATCCTAGCATTTACCACCAGAGGCAATTTCTCTCACCTACTCACTAGAAAGACTGATTCTTGATATTCAGTACAATGCTCTATGATATGAAGTTCTTATTGTTCTTAAAGGTCAAGGAGCATATTTATAGCCAAATAGTTTGCTTGCTTTCTCATTCTGACTTGACATCTCAAGCATTGTTGAAAACTTTTTATCTTTCTAACTAAGCCTTATTTGAATGAAGAAAAAAGTGCAATAGAAGGTTGTAGCCAGTGGTGTGCTGGTGATGTCTTAGCAACCAGTTCTCTACCAAACCTACCAAAAAACTGTGTATGTGTGTATATGCATGTATATGTATACCAGCTAATCATACATTTTACTGCTGTAAATGATATGAACACTTTTGTTGATTTTCCAAACTTTTTTATTGCAATTGGTAAATATAAGTGGTCATGTTGCAAATATCGATTGATATTTTTCTTTTCTTTAATCACTAAGATAAAAGTAAAACAATAAAGATAAGTATCAGAGCTTCAATCCCTCATTAATAATGTGAGCAATATCTTTACTAATTCAGATAGTTTCAAAATACTAAAATATTCTTCCCTCATTTTTTTGTGTGTTATAAATTTTCCAGCTGCAGATGCAACACACTTTTAGGTTGATTCTGAATTATTTGCAATATTTTTACATCACTTTTTACAGTTTAGAGACTCTAAGGAAAACAATAAATAAAACTCTGATTTGTAGCATTTGCCTATTTCTGTAATATAAATATTCTCACCATAGTCCATTTCAAACTGTTAATGTAAGTCCCTGAACATAGTGTTAGAAACTGATTATTTAGTACTGCCACCATATAAACACAATGAAGTAAATAACCTAAAACTCACAGATAATAACAAAATGTATACAATAATTAGGAAGTTCTGAGTGTTGATTACCTTTGCTTTTACTATAATTTAAATTATTAATAAATTTATTTAATTGTAAATTTATATAGTTGTGTTTAATAACAGCTTATTTAAAAATCAGTTTGCAAACTTACCAAAAATTTAACCATTCATGCTTGCAAGCTGATGAGCAAGTTCCAACACACTGTTGGTTGCAGCAAGAGGTTTTGCAAATTCTTTGGACAACAGTTTTACACAAAAGGAAATCAAATGAAAACTAACCAAGATAGACCACATATGGGCAATAAAGCAAACCTTAACAAATTTAAAATAGATATCAACCAATGTGTGCCCTTATGACCACAATAAAGTTAAACTAGAAATCAATAACAGAAAGAAACCTAGAAAATCACAAAATATATGGAGATTAAACAACATACATAAATTCACAGGGGTTAAAAAATCTTAAGAGAAAAATATTTTAACCTAAATGAAAACAAAAACCCGACTTATCAAAACATGTGGGATGCAGTAAAAACAATGCTTAGAAGAAGATTTATAGCATGGAATTCATATAATAGAAAAAAAAGGATCTTAAATCAACAATTAAGTTCAACTTTAGGAAACTAGAAAAAGAATAGAAATATTAAAGGCAGAAGAAAAGGAATAATTGGAACTGAAATCAATGAATTGGAAACAGAAAATCAATAGAGAAAACCAACAGAACTGAAAGTTGGTTCTTTGAAAATATCAATAAAATTGAGAAGCCTGTAGCCAACCTACCTAATAAAAAAGAGAAAGGCACAAATTACTAAAATCAAATGAAAGGGACATCACTAAAGGTCACATGAAAATTAAAAGGCTAATAAAGGACTATCATGCATAACCTATACCCACAAATTTGATAACCTAAATTAAACTGTGGGATATGCAAACAATGGAATGTTACTCATTTCTAAAAAGAAATGAGCTATCAAGCTTCAAAAAGACATGGAGGAACATTAAATACATATTAATAAGTGGAAAAAAGTCAACCTGAAGGGCTATGTACTGTATAATTCCAACTATGTGATATTCTGGAAAAGTCAAAACTATAAAGATAATAATAAGATCAGAGGTTGCCTGGGGTGTGGTGGGGTGGGTGTGGGGGTAAAGGGATAAACAGGCAGTGCATAGAGGATTTTTAGAGTGAAAATACTCTGCATAATATTATAATAATGGATATATGGCATTGTACAGTTTGTTCAAACCTATGGAATATACAACACCAAGAGTGAATCCTAAAGTAAATTATCGACCTTGGGTGATTATAGTGTGTTATGTAGATCCATTCTGGTAACAAGTGTACTATTTTGGCGAGTGATGTTGACAATGGGGGTGGGAGGAACTATGCATATGTGAGGGTAGGAGGTAGATGGGAAATCCCTGCACTTTCCTTGCAATTTTGTTGTGAACCTAACATTGTTCTAAAGAACTACTTTTAAAAAAAATCAAAGCTAAAGACATGGAAAAAAATGGAGTTAAAATTTCCCCCATTAGTTTCATTAATACTAAAATTTATAAAAGCTTTAAAAGAAATCCAATTCATTGGTAAGCAATATACTAATTTCCTAAACACATAAAATCATACCTAATACTTCTGTGTTTTTCCCATGTAGGACATAAGACAATACACAATCCTTTTGTGTTCCTCCAAAATAAACTGATTTATAGGTAATAGAATACCAAAGGAAATTTCATATTAGTGTCTTCCAAAAATTACTCTTTTAGTTTTCATGACACTTCAAAATTTCCAGAAACATCGCTAGCTGAGAGAGAAAGATCATTCAAGTCTTGTTGCAGCTATTTTCTGGTTGGCTTCCAGCATGGCTACAGTACAGCTGTAGCATATGTTCACATCAGGTCTACACACCGCAGGAGAGTGTTTCTGAACAAGATTCCTGAGCTTCATTCTGACTGAAGAGATTTAGGCTAGGGTGCTCACCCCCAAAGCTAAGGGTGATGTTGTCTTCTGTTGAAATGTACGGTATGTACTCTATTGAGGAGAGGTCCATGAGTATCCAGAATGAAATTCTGAAAACTCTTAGGAAGAGGGGAGCAAAGAATGAAGGCTAGATAAGAAACCAGCAAATGTTCATTATCTCCCTACTCCAAAGGAACTAATGGGTCTCAATTTAAAAAATAAAGTTTAAACTTCTATGCTTTCAAATTCTGATACATTTTTGTCTGACCCTAACCACCCAATTTATTTTCTACCAAACTCTTTCTGCTCTAGACAGCCTAATCTTACCCTGCTAGGAATGTAAAATGTTTTAAAATGGTTTTGTACTTCATGGCACCCTCTACTTTTGGAAGATCCTTTTCCTTTTTTCATGCCCCCAGCAATATTTATCCATTAAGAGCCCATTTAAAACCTACACTTCATTTTTATTCTCATGACAAATGATAGAAGTTCAACTGAATCAAACCGTTGTGTACTAAGCAACTAGCATGTGTAATAGAGGAAGAATTTTTTAGGAGCATGTTAGGTTTGAAGTACTCATAGAAAATCTACCTACAGATACTTATTACAAAGCTAGAAAATTGAAGACCTAGAGTTACTGAAAGAGTTGACAAAATTTAGATTTATCCACATAGACAAGAAAAGACTACAGAGAAAGGAAAGTAAAAACAAAATGCATGAGCAGGAACTGGGATATGGATCAGAGTAGTGACTGAGCAGTGTCAGACTGGAAAGAGCAAGAAAAACCCACTCACATACATCAGAGAAGAAAAATACCAGTTGAAAAGGAGCGTGTTCAAAGGTGTCTAATGTAGTTAAGTCAAATATGATGTCAACTTTGGTTTACTAGACCTCTCTGCTGTGGGATTGTACTCTCTATTTCTTTTAGATCCAATTTTGACAATACAGAATCTGATTTGTTCCTGATCAAACATCGATTAGGTTTGCCTCTAATCCCAGTAGCTTTGACCAGAATAAAACAAGCATTGTGCTATGTAATCTTGATTCTCTCCTTTCTTCCACAGGGCCTAACATCAAAATGGGTCTCAGTAATTAATTCTATTCCCGGCAAACTCCAGTTAACAACCCCTTCTCCACAAATCAATCATTAAAATAATAAAACAAATTAACGTATTTAGTTGGATTTCAATTGAATTCAGTTTAGAGATGTTTCCTCCAACCCTTGAATAATTTGGCATGTTCTATGATTTTCCTTTATCAGGCATATTCATCTGTTAATCACCATGACACATTACTTTAGAACAAATAAAAACTTGGTTTATATTAAAGAAACATGTTACTGATCCTAAACAAACTTATTGCTCTCAGCCCTGCCCAAAGGAATAAAAAACAGAACAAGAGAAAAGCACCCAGGCATGAATAAGATTGTTTTTCTCCCTATCCCGTGACTCACAAAACTTATACCATAAAAGCAGTACTTTCTCACCCACAGGCAAATGTTATATTGCAAAATCACAGAAACAATTATATTTTATATTACTGAATTAAACTCTGTTTTCTGAAGTATATTTCTTATAGCATAATAGTATAGCAAGTACATTTTAAGAGTATTACAATTATATCTACTCAATTTGTGATTTACCAAGAATACTTATACTTGCTACTTGTGAAATATTCTCAAACACACTTTAGGAAAAAAGGCTTTTTTTAAAAAAATTTACATCAGAACTGCCAATAGCTGGGTTTGTGGAGAAGTTATTTTCTACAAGTGGAGCATGAGAAAACTTTATAGAATGATGAAAATATTCTCTGCCTTGATTGCTGTTGGTGTTTATGTGACCGTATAAATTTGTCAATATAGGGTATTCATAAAAGAGTATGTTTAAAGGGGTAAAATTTACTGTTAGTAAATTATTTATCAATAAATGAGAGAGAATGTGAGGATAAAAATAAAATTAAAGTCACAAAGGTATTCATTTTTAAAAATTAGTTTCTTTCCTGAACCTCTTCATATAATAAAAAAGCAGGGAATGGGAGGACTGAAAACTCGCTAAAATTACTTACTCTAGAAAATTTCTAAATTATATGATTTTTATTATGCTGAAAACTTAACAAACGTATATATCCTTATACAAAATATAATGAAGTAAAGATGTGTAAAATATGAAGACATGATTTTAAAACCAGAAAAACATGGGATAACTCTTCAATCCTCAAAAAAAAGATTATAGATTTGACTTTTTAAAAAATTATTTTATTGTTATTTAATTACAGTTGTCAGCATTTATCCACCCACGCCCCCCCAGCCCAGCCATCCCCACCATCCTCTCTTGCTTCCACCCCTCCTTGATTTTGTCCATGTGTCCTTTATAGCTAGCTGTTCCTGAAAACTTCTCCCCTTCCCCCAATTATCCCCTCCCACCTCCCCTCTGGTTACAGGCAGATTGTTCTTAATTTCAATGTCTCTGGTTATATTTTGCTTGCTTGTCTTTTTTTGTTGATTAGGTTCCAGTTAAAGGTGAGATCATATGGTATTTGTCCTTCACCACCTGGCTTATTTCACTTAGCAAATGACTTTTTTTCTTAATCTTTTCTTTGAATTCAAATAGATTTGTTTTTTATACTCATTCTAATTCTATGTTACTTTGAAATAATGTATAATAAAATACTTAGTAATACTTTATAATAATTGAGTCAAATAACCAAAAACATATAAAATGAATAGAATGATTTAATTTCATTCATTAAATATTTATTGGGCACCTACTCTACATGTAAGAAAGTGTTAGTTACTATTTCAATGATGATGAAGAGGAATCAGCTGATCACTGAATTAATGGCAGAAAAAAATACATATAAACAGGTATTTTAAGAAAGGCCCATACTCAACATAGAAGGATGTTGGGCTGCCTTTAGAAGCACTAAACATAAGTAGCCCTTTAGGAAGTATGTAAATAGGGATAGTAGATTGAGGAGGAAGCAGAGTTGAATCTTATATTTAGGATAAGATCTAATGGAGAGGGAATATGGCATACCCCTGAAACTAATACAAAATAAAATTGAATGTAAACTGTAATTAAAAAAATAAAAAAATAGCCCTAGCTGGTGTAGCTCAGTGGATTGAGTGCCAGCCTGTGAACCAAATGATCACTGGTTTCATTCCCAGTCAGGGCTAATGCCTGAGTTGTGGGCCAGGTCAGGTTCCCAGTAGGGGGCGTGCAAGAGGCAACTACACATTGATGTTCTCTCTCTTTCTCCCTCCCTTCCCCTCTTAAAATAAATAAGATTTTATTTATTTTAAAATAAATAAAGTCTTTTAAAAATAAAATAAATAAAAATTTAAAAAATCAAGAGAACTACTTCTTCGGGTGCTGAGATTAATATTCATGGGGAGAGGCTTATCTTGCCAAAGAACTAGGGTATTTCTTTCTGAGAGACATTTTTTAAATTTTTAAATAATATATAATAATAATAATGTGAGAGAAGGTGGGTATTGTTGTATGATGGAAGAAGATGGCACTTATACTCCTGGGGATTTCAGTGCTGAATTGATAACTTTAGAAACATCAAACACTGAAATAATTGTGGTGTCCCACAAACAATATTATCAACAAATAAATTACAGTGAAGTTCAATACAGTTCTGATATTTTCTATGATGAATACTTTTGGTGCCTGACTTTGAAATATCAAATTATTTCAAAAGAAATGATGTTTAGTGCTCCTTATTTTTACTGTTTTTATGATTAACATAGGTTTCTCTTCTGGAAGTGCTGAATAGACCCTGTGAACTGCTTTCAGGAGGGTCTCATTTTTGTAATATTCATTGAGAGTATTTGTGTTCATTGACCTACTCTTTTTAAAAATATGTTAAAATCAGATCAAATTATAGACTTGAGTTTAGAAGCATTCTGTATTTTATGTTGATTTCTTCAGAAATTTGATAGTTACATTATGATTTTGTTACTTTAACTGTCTTGTAGAGAGGAAGTATTATACCAGATGTCATAGAGCATGGATTCTGGACAAGACTGCCTGGGTGAAAAATCTTAGCATTCCCACTTCCTAGATGAGTGAAGTTAAAAGAATACTTAAACTTTCTGAAGCTCTATTTCATCATATATAAAATAAAAATAATAATAGTGCTATTATTATAAGAATAAATGGGTTAATTATGTAGAGCACTTAAAACCTTATCTGGCACTTACACACTGGTAGATATGTTAATTATTAATATGCTTTTAGTTAATCCATTCAATAATCATATGCATTAAATACTAATATTTAATGAAATTTTAAGGTCCATGGAGGTAGGAACCTTTAGATGTTGTTTATTATTCCCTCTCCAGTACTTAGATGAGTATCTACTCAAAATATTATAAATGTAAATACATTAAATCAATGAATGAATGAATAAATGATGAAAATATCCCCACATTACAGGTCAGGAAATTACAATTGAAAGTGGTTTGATAATTTGTCCATTATATAGTTAGCATATAACAGAGTCAACCTATGGCTGTCTGACTATAAAACACATATGCTTAACCACACAAATTTGTGGTGGAAACGTTCAAAAAGGCTTGCTCTTTTGTAGGAAGGCTCAGGGAGAAGACAAAGCAGATCACGAAAATTACCAGTGCTAGGAACTCATGTGGTATGCAAGAAAATTGAAAGGAGGTCCAAATACTTACACAAATTATATTCTGCATGACTTGTGCAACTTATTTTTACTAATATTATGTTTTTTAGGATTATCTATGCTTAAGCATGCAAATCAAGCTTATTCGTTTCAACTGTGGAATCTAATGAACAAAATAAACTGGCAAAGTGAAGACAGACTCACGAATACAGAGAAGAAACTGACAGCTGTCAGAGGGGAGGGGGTTACTGACTGAGTGAGAAAGGTGAAGGGAGTAAGTAAAGAACAAAAAGACTCATGGACACAGACAACCTATATCTTATACTAAAGTATATTCTAAATTGGATGGGGCTCTAGACTCTGCATTCCTAATAAATATCCTCATAATTCTCTGCTCCTCAATGCTTGAGAAGTTCTAAGCAGGACATATGCCCAGTGTATTAAAATGGTGGGCATTGATTATAGGAAGTAAAAGGTAACAGAAATCTAAATAAAACTGAGAGTGGAGAATTAAGAGGGGTTACAAGTGGGAAATAAATACTGGTTTCAAAGGAAATCATGAAAAAATCTCTCCAGCAATAGCACCAAAATTATCATGATAATTAACAATTAAACTTGTTAAAGTATCTGACAATTCATCAAAAGTGTACTTTTGTTTCTTGAATTATCTGTTGAAAGTGGTTTTCTATTTGATTTGATTTGGATTAATATGAAGAATCAGAATCCTAAAATTTGAAAGGGGAGTTGTTATGGCGTACATTTAAAAATTTTATACAATGCAGAGTTTAACTTTCCCTCAAAGTTTCTGCTTCCTAGGAAGTGATGATTACAGTGCAGTGCTTAATTTATGGTTGCGATGGCAATTACAGGTACCATGATGCCACGAAGCGGCTCCAACATACTCACGTGTCCTACACAGATAAAAATAGCTGTGTCAAAACTCTAGTCTATACCTCAGAAAGTCCTAAGTATAGGCCACAGACATATAATTAGCAATAGGTTTAATTTTTATTTCTCAATTATTCTTGATTGTTAAATAATAAATCTGCTCCTAAAGTATAATTTTTAAAGTCACATGAATAAGTTTAAATAAAATGGAGTTACTATTTCACAAACATTTCTTTCAGATTTATTTAATTTTTTAAATACTCCGAGAAAGGTTTATTTTATGTTCTCAAGAAATGAACATTGAGTTTAGCAATAGTGTGCCACAATTTTTTACACGTGATGCTAATTTAGTCTTTTCTTCAGGCTAAAGAGGAAGTACATTTGAATTAATAATTAAATGCATTTGTGTATGATTAGATGAATATTTTAGATGCCATCCCTAATATGAGAAATAAAAAAAACTGAATGTTCTTTAAAACTGTTCCATGAATACTCAATGTCTATCACTTACTTAAATCTGTTTGCATACAGATCTATCGATGATGTTAAAAACGTCTCAAAGATAAATACCTATTTCTTATAGATGGAATGCTTCCAAAATTGACTTTAAAAAGCTTGGATAGCCTGTTTTATGTAATCTAGGTATTTGTCTATTCTTTCTGATATTAATATCATATTAAATATTCAATTACCTTGTATCCTAAAACTTCTTTTCTTAGCTATCTGATGTTTTATGCTATGCCATCTACTTTTTGCCTTCATCTAATTTTCCTGAGAACCTCAGGCTACTTTGCTTCTCACTCAACCATTTAATGAAGTTGCACTTTCAAAAGTCATTACTAAATCTAATATTTTCCCAGTCTTCTTCATTTTTAAAATGACTTTTTCCTCATTTATTTTTTTAAAAAATGCAACTTTTCAAGTTAAAAATGTTTTCTTTGTCTCCTTTCATTTTAAATTTTTACATAATGCAACATACTTAAAAAGATAGAAAATAATATAACAGATATCTTATGAGCTCATCACTAAAGCAGATGTTAGCATTTTGCCATATTACTTCAAACCTTACCTTTTTAAAAAAGTAAGAAAAGAAGAAAACCTTCACTTGTATGTGGAATCTAATGAACAAAATAAACTAACAAAGTGGAGACAGACTTACAAATACAGAGAAGAGACTGACAGCTATCAGAGGGGAGGGGTTGCAGACAGGGTGAGAAGGGCGAAGGGATTAAGCAAAGGAAAAAAAGACTCACAGATACAACAGTGGGGTGATTGCCAGAGGGAAAGGGGGATGGGGGAGAAGTAGATAAATGGTGATAGGAGATTTGACTTAAGGTGGTGAACACAAAATACAGTATAGAGATAATGTACTGTAGAATTATATACCTGAAACCTACATAATTTTATTAACCAATATCACCCCAATAAATTCTATTAAAAATAAGTAAATGAAAATAGAAGAAGAAAACTACGTAAACAACTAAAGTCCTAACTGCAACATTTTCTCATCATTTTCTCCCCAGAGGAAGGTGTATATCATTTCCATGTGTGGCTTTGTACATTTACTACATACGTATATCCATAAACAATATATACTATATCTTAATATTTACACAAATTTTATTCTACATGACTTCTTCAACTTATTTTTACTATTATATTCTTTAAAATTATCCATGTTTATGCAGGTAAACCAAGCTTATTTATTTAACTACTGCATTATATTTCATTATATACATAAACCATGATTTATGCATTTCCCCACTAAGTGACAAGTAGAGGTTTTTTTCTTTTTTACAATGATAGACAGTCCTGCTATGATAATCTTTGTACATGTCTCTAAGTATAAGAATTTTTCCAGGATAAATCCATAGAAGTAGAATTCCTAAGAGAGTACACATATTTTAAATTCTATTAGTTATTGTCAAATTGTTCCCCAAAGTGGATGTACCAATTTACATCCCCACCACTGGTATATAACATCAACTCTTACGTTTACAGTAGTGCTTTTTAATTTTCAGATATGTATATTGTTTCATATATGTTTATACCAGCTTTGCTGAAATATCTCTCCGACTTTTCTTTATCTCCATTGTCTCTGTGCTCTCCTGAAGTTCTGATTAAACAGGAATGACTTTCTCACTTTATCCTACATATATTTTAAGAGCTCTTTCATATTTTCCATCACTTTCTCCATATATGTTTCATAGGGAATAGTTTTCAGATGAACCTTTAAGTTTACAACTTTTTTCCTTACATGTATTAAATTCTAATTTCAGTATTTTCATTTGTAGAAATTATATTGAGATTTTAAATAAATCTGTTACATTTTTATGTGTTATTATGTAGTCATAGTTTTTATTCCCACTTTTATTTGTCACTACATATGTTTATTTTAAAATTTATATTTAATATCTTCAGTTTTTTCTGTTTGATGCTGTTTTGTATGCCCTCACTCATATTAGCTTGCTTCTTTAGGAGTTTGGTAATTTAAAAATTTGAGCTCATATCTCTTATAACTGTATCACAATGAATCCTGGCTGGTTGACATGCAGATGTGTTCCTTTAGAAAAGACTTGGATCTGCTTCTGCTGGAGAACACTACCAGCCCAAGTTGCCTGATAACAAATGGAATGTTGAATATTTGGGGGACCACATAGGTGGTAAGTATTCTGGCATTAAATTTACATAAGAGACCACTTTCAGTTTTAATTTGCAGAAAAGACTTATTTATCTGTCCTTCTCTCAGAGCTAGGGTCAAGACAGGTAAGTCTCCTTATATTCTTCCTTTGCGGGCAGGCTTTAATTTGGGATTTTTGGTTTGCTTATTTGATTGATTTCTACATCACACATAGAGAATGCCCCTTGCATGCAGATCCACATGTGTCCTCTCCCCCATCTTAACTGGACCCTAAGGTTTGTTACCTTTCCTCATGAGCAACTGAGTGCATGAAGTTTCCAACTGATGGAATAACAGAACTCTTGGGACCAAGAGCTTGAGTTCAAGTTTAGACATACTATGTGTGTTTGTAAAATAACCAAAGAGAAATAACAAGTTAGGTTGCTTCAGGGTATAGCACGAGCAAAGAGGTGAATATGAGAACAGTATTTGAAGCCTTGGCTGTTCATGACATGGGTTACAAGGGTTGTGGAGTAAGAAGAGATCTAGTAAAGGGGCCAAGGTACTCCTACAGTGAAAGCCAAGAGAAAAGGCCTTGTACAAATATAGTATGTATATTCCATGCATGTCTTTAACTATTTGAATTCATATTTAAAAGTCAGGAGAATTCATATAGAAAGTATGTGCTCCTGCTTCTGTTGAAATATCAGAGTTCATATAAAAAGTATGTGCTCCTGCTTCTGTTGAAATATCAGAGTACTGTCCTCAAAGCGTTCATATTCAAAGCAAGCATCAGCTAGAGCTGAGTGAGCTTATCTGCTTTGGACAAGACATACATTCTCTCACCTAGACTACC
Organism: Trachops cirrhosus; assembly: GCA_028533065.1. Lineage (NCBI taxonomy): Eukaryota > Metazoa > Chordata > Mammalia > Chiroptera > Phyllostomidae > Trachops > Trachops cirrhosus. The sequence continues at coordinate 124,950,272 of CM052542.1, forward strand.
TCCATCATCTACAGTACCTGGCTAGCCTCTTCATGCCTTTGAACTCATGTCTTGACCTAAGCTAATGATTGCTGCATAGTGTTTTTGTTGAAGAGGCCATGGACGTGGATGACTATGGAACAGAAAGCAAACTTACTGGCATGCTGTTTGGCTTTTCACTGGCTTTCCCCAAACTGGGAAAATGTGGGGTTCTATTTTTTGATAGGAACAGTGGCTTAGGGGATGGGGTTCCTGTCCATTTACATACAACACCCCACATCAGGGCATGACTTCAGAGTGTTTGCAGTCCTGAATTGGCCCAGAGGGAATAAAGAACACAAGCCCACAAATAGGAAACATGGGCCAAGCCAAGGGACAACAAAAACATAAATCTTTAAAGGTGACTGCTAATGTCAAGTGAGGAGAGAGTTCCACCCACAGTAAGTTAGGAATTGCACTGGATCCACTAGCAACACACATATTCCTAAAGAATGGTTTAAGCAACTTTGTAGTTCAAAGGTTATGAACAACTGCAGGGGAAGAAGAATCATCAAATGAAAGTCAGGTTTACGGGAGAGCATTAACGTGAACCAAATGTTTAGAAGAGAAGCAAAATGGAAGGATCCCAGGAGGTGGAAACAGGTGAAACATGGGGTAGAAATGGGTTTCCATAGACCCTTATAGGAATCAAAATGAGATGACACAGGATAATCTGGGAGTCTATGAATTTTTGTGGTATCATAGACAGGTATAAAGAGCTTAATGAGATTTGTCCTGGTGGATTTAAAGTTATGATTGTTGGATGGTAAGGGTGGTTGATGGGAGACTAGGGTGTTCTCTGATCTTTACCACAGAGTTGAGAATGCCAAAGTGTTCCTTTGAATGGGATCCTATCAGAAGCCAGAAAGACTAAGAAGCATAGTTAAATTTCAGTTCTGGGGGTTTGCTCTCAGCCATGTTAGGAGAAGAGTGATCTTACTTTGCATAAACAAGAGGGCAGAGATAATTAGAACTGGCATTATAAAAAACTCATAGGACAAAAAAGTATTCATTAGTATAATTAAGAAAATTTTCTTTAAAATAGATAAATTCTGAATCTTTATATGGCAATATAATTCCATACAAGGGAGGACTGAAAAAAAAAATGGAATTATCTTCAGGAGGACTGGGCTGCTTGTAATACTGGCTTCCCCCACTAGGTGAGTGTTCTAGGAGCCCATCTGTATCAGTGTACCAGCTGGCGTTGTTGTGAGAGGCTGTGTTCTGCTTTAGTGAATTTTTTTTAAGACTTTTTCAAGGTGCTTGCCCATTTCATGATGGGTGATTTAGGAACATATCAGCCCACACTGCACTGAGTGCTCAGCAGTTTTTGGCCAAAAACGTCATGACCCCCATGTGTCATCCTCCCTATTCACCCAACGTCCCCCACAACAGCTTTTTCTTGTTTCTCTGGATGACGAAAGACCTCAAAGAAAAATGTTTTGCCAATGTGGAAGAGGTGAATCAAAAAACGGCAGAAGCACTAAAAGGCATCAAAATTGACGAGCTCAAAAACTGTTTTGAGCAGTAGAAAAAAGTGTCTCAATAGGTATGTTACCTCAACTGGAGAGTACTTTGAAGGTGACTGAAGTTGAAATATATAAGAATAAATACACAATTTTTTTATAAATAAACTCCAGGGTTTTTGGAGGCGGGGCCCATCATCTATCAGAATAGTTCATACAGCTCAATTGACATCAAGGCATTTCCTGGTTATCCGATTAGCTCTTAGACAATTTTGCAGACATCCATTCAGGTAGCAAAAGATATTTTCCTTTCAGAGGGAAAATTTCAGTCTGGTTTCAACCTCGTCCCAAGAAAATTTAAAGAGAGAAGAAAATTGAGCAATTGTCACAGAATTTACAAGATAAAGAACTTACAACCCAAGGGTTACATCCAGCCACAGTGTTATCTACTATAAAGGCAGAAGTGAGGTATTCTTAAACCCCAAAGAACTAGGAACATGTATCACTAATGGGCCCTCTTGAAAATGCTGTTTATCCATAAATTTTAGCCACACTTAAGAAATGACCCATAAATAAAGAATTTAGGAATTGAGGAAGCTGTATTAAAAGGTTTGCTTCTGAGCTTTGAAACCTATTTAAATAGACTATTTAAAGTACATTATTCTTTACATTGGGTTTTTGGAACTGCTTTAAGAGAAATGCTGTACATATTATTCAAAATGTTTCTTAGGAAAATCCCATTATATTAAGAGAACAAAGGACAGATCCATCAGGCTGAAATGTTCTTTGATAAAAAGCACCAATTTAAAATAAAAAACATAAATTTGGGAAACATCGTTGGAAAAAAAAACTTCTACATTTACTGTTTGTTTGTTTCTTCCCCCTAAAAGAACACAAAATCAGCAACAGTGAAATTCTGGGAAGACCCTGGAATGAGATAAAACAATCTTATTGAGTATTGAATCACTGTTAAAGAACAGTTACCCAGCAACAAACAACCTCATCATTTTCTCCAAATCTTTCACATTGCATTTTCTTTTAACAATCTCGTAAAACTAGGACAGACAGAAAAGTCATGGAAAGAGGTGGGAAATGAAGAGGGCCAAGGGAGGGGGAAACAATATTATCTGACTGCAAATTTGAACCAGATACTCAAAGGCTACACAAGGTTAAGCAATTCAGGCCAAAAAACACATGAAATATTCTTATACCTCAGTCATCTGAAGAGGAAGCAATAGGAGAAAAACAAATGACATAGAAGCTTTAAAGCCTCAAATAACAAAAGAGAATCACAAACACTGGGACAGGAAGGAATCTGAGGCTCCAACGCCCTTCATTAGGTAGATAAGCAAACAGACCCTGCAGTTGGAGGGGAAGTTCTATGGCTCACTGCATACATGTGCCGAATAAAGTAGGCACCTGGGTCTCACTCCTGGGTCATGGTCCTTTCTACCAACCGTACTGTTTCATACTGAATGCAGGTGTTGTTAAATGGCAATATATGTCATTAAAATTATTAACTAGTCAAATTTGGCTGTAATATCAATGACTGTTCTAAAAGATTAAATATTATAGTACTATTCTAATAAAAGGCAGTATTCATTGGTTATACAATTCTAGATTTTGATCATTACTGAAGCTTTATAAATCACTATTTTTTATGACAACAAACATATTGTCAACTACTTTAACATCAAACTGATAATTCGTCAGTGTAAATACCCTGGCAATCAAAACTTGAAGCACACATGATCTCATTCTCTTTTTTAAATATTTTATTTATTTATTTTTAGAGGGAGGGGAAAAAGGGGAAAGTGAGGGAGAGAAACATCAATGTGTGGTCGTCTCTCATGTGCCCTCGACTGGGAACCTGGCTCACACCCCATGCATGTGCCCTGCTAGGAACCAATCCGGTGACCCTCTTGTTGGTCAGTGGGCACTCAATTCACTGAGCTACACCAGCCAGGGCACATGGTCTCATTCTTAAGCATGAATATCTGTCTAGGAATTCAAATATCTTTAACTAAGAGAACATAGAGCCCAGTCAATTTCTAGCATTGCCACACCCACTAAAATATTGCTCTATGAACAAGATTCCTGTGTGTACAAAATACAACTGAGTAATAATCTTCATCAGTTAGGGCTGCTATGATAACTTCCGTAACTGGGTGGCTTAAACAAAAGGCATTTATTTCTCTGAGGCCTGGAAATGTAAGACAGGGTGCCATCATGTTTGGGTTCTTGGTGAGGGTGCCCTTCTTGCTTAAGTGCTCAAATGGCTTTTCTTTGGAGTGTGCATGCAGATAAAGAGAGCGAGGGAGAGAGAAATTTTGAACCTCCTTGTCATTTTATAAGGACATTAATCCCATCCTGGGGGCTCCATCCTCATGACGTCATTTAAGCCTAGTTCCCTCCCAAAGGCCCCCATGTGAACACCATAACCCTGGGTATTAGGGTTCAACATATGACTTTGGGGAAGACAAACATTCAGTCCACAGCAGTAACCTAGTTATTTTACAATTTATCTTAAAAAAGAACCTTAGGACTAAATGAACACAACCGTATGTAGTAGGCCTTTCACATCCATGGGTTCCACACCCTCAGATTCAGCTAGCAGCCTCAAAAATATTTTTTGTAAATGCTGATGTAGGTAGGCCTACAATGGTTGCATCTATACCAAACATATTCAGACTTTTCTTCTTGTCATTATTCCCTAAACAAGTATAACAACTATTTATATAGCATTTATATCATATTAGATTTTATAAGTAATCTAGATCTGATTTAAATTATATGGGAAAATGTGCATAGGTTGTACACAAATGCTGTACCATTTTATAGCAGAAACTTGAGCATCCATGAATTTTGGTGTCTGTGGGGATCTTGAAACCAACATTCCATGGATATCACGGGGCAAATGTACTTTCATAAACAGTAGATAAATCACTCTATTTCTAATAGGTTAAAAAGCCTTTTGAGTTAGAGAGTGGTTCAGTGAACAAAGTAGGGAAAAGAATGTTATAGGTATGGGGTACGGTGTAAGAGAAATCTTTAAGTTTGAGAGAATAGGATAAAATACCATGACTCTGAGCTCAGGATTGTGCTAAGTGGTTACATAGGTTATATAATTGTTTTAAAACCTATTTTATGAATGCCATTTTACAGTAGAGAAATTCAGGCTTGGAGAATTTGAAATACATACCCAAGGTAATCTGACAAGTAGCAAAGCCAAGACTTGAAGCCAGGATTTCTGGTTCCAGAAACAGGCTCTTAACCACCTCGCTCTGCAGCCTCTCTCACAATTTCACAATGAGTAAATTTCGATCTTTGTAGACTAACCACAGTTTTCAAAAAGGCTGGTTTTATACTTGTTTTACCTTAACATTCAATAACATGCTAGATTTATTTATTTATCCATAAAGTTTTAAATAAATAATTAACCCATTCATAAAGCTAATTATTTAATCCACCATGCTTTTCTGAAGACATCTAAAAAATACTATTGATTATTTAATAATCAACTGGTTACCAGTTGAAGAAAACATGTTTCTTTTAGCTTTCTTTTTAGTAAATATGGTACATTTAAGACATGAGTTGGAATAGATATCTATGTGTACATATCATTTAATAAAACACTGCAGTGAGGAAACTATTCAATTGATACATCAAGAGCATGGGATTATCTGAACCAGATAACAGAATGTAATATAAATCTCACATTTCTGTGTGTCATGTTGAATTTCAATTTTGCATTGAATTAAAGAAAGCTCAAATGTGAAATAAATTAGAACAGGTGAGTTCTTCAAATTTTTGCAAAAATATTAAATCTATTACACTCAATTTTGCTATATTTTACTCAAGTCCATAAATGACAATCAGGAGTATGTGAAAACAAAAAGGTATACATCAGATATTTTGAAAATTACATTTGATTAAATAATTCCTAATTTCAATTTTTTGGAATAAATGAAATATGAGTATATTTATAAAACAATATTTCAGTGCTTTTGAGAACAATTTCAGTTTCCTATCACCTCACATAGTTCTAATTTTTCAAAAATATAGCACTGTACCCGTTTTTGTTTCTTCTACCCACGTTACCTCACATCATAATAATCTCCCTGGGGGGGGTGGGAAACAGCAACCTAGAATTGGATTTTCCCAAGGCACTCTCAGATATAGGATAGTAAAAAAATTATCTTTTTTTTAAAACTACCTGAAATGATTTTATTGGCTTCTGGGAACACTTCTTCTCTGAAATCTTAGCTCCTTATTTATTATCTCTCTCTAAACTACTACTCCCATTTAATATTTGTTGATATATACACTGTACTTGATTTGACTGAAAACTTCATCTCTTTTTCCTTCATAGTCTCTTTTCCAGGAATCCCTCATGGTCACACCTCTACCCTGTCTTTACCAATCACTGCAATGTCTCAAGAATCTCAATTTCAAGTATCTAACATTCCAACCACTAATTCCTATCTATCTGGCTTACTTCTTCTAGCATGCTAACTCCAAAGATTGTTCTACTACACTGGTATCTAAAATCTACTGATGCTATGACCTGTCCATTGAACTTCATGATCAATTGTTACTATTTCTTCTTTGAGTGCATCTGAACTCCATTCTCCCTCTCTTGAAGATTTGTGCACATTTGACAAAACCCCACCTGTACTTAAATTCAATGGCCTAGTTTCTCTGCCCAGCACCCATGCAACTAAATATTCCTTGGGGAAAAAATGCTGAACACTTGGATTTTAATAACTATAAATCCCAGGTGAGTTATGTTCCTAGTTTTACTGAGCTATAATCAACATGTACTATTTCATTAGTTTTAGGTGTACAACGTGATGATCCAATATAGGTACAAAGCACAAAATAATCACCACAATAAATTTAATTAACACCCGTCTCCTCACATACTTATATTTTTTTCTGTGCTGAGATCTAATCTCTTAGTTACTTTCAATTATATAATACACTATGTTAATTTTAGGTATCAGGATATACATTACATTCCCAGAACATATTTATTTTATAACTAAAAGTTGATACCTCTTAAAACCTTCACTCATTTCAACCACTTCCCAACATCTGCCTCTGGCAACCTCCAATCTGTTCTCTATATCTATGAGTGCTGATTTTTAGACTACATGTGTAAGAAGATAATTTCATATTTCTCTTTGACTTATTTCACTTAGCATAATGTCCTCAAGTTCTCTTCATGTTATTGCAAATGGAATAATTTCCTCCTTTTTGTGGCTGAATAATATTCCACAATATATAATATGAAAAATACAATATATAATGCATATCACATTTTCTTTTTTGTTGCTGAACACTTAGGTTGTTTCTATGTCTTGGCTATTGTAAATAATGCTATACTATAATATATAGGAGGGTACAGATATTCTTTTGAGATAGCAATTTTGTTTCTCTGGATATATGTGAGCTTTTAATGACACCTGGTACAAAACTTTACTTCTCTACTCCATTCACACTCCCAGATTTTTCTGATGGCTATCTAAATCCTCTTCCTCCTCAAAACTGTCATGCCTTCTCTTCCAGTCTCAATCCCAGCTCCTGATTTACTTTCCTGCTGAAATAAAAGCATTCAGAAGACATCTTCCACATGTTCCACATCTATCACTACCTACATTCCAACCTCAGTACGCACACACTCTGCCTTTGCGCCCCTCATCCCTGGATAACTGTCCAAACTCATCTAAAGCCAGTCTTTCCATGTGTGTGCTAGACCCCATCACCTCTCTCAAAGACATCACTGCAGCCCTCTTTCTCCTGTGTCATGAACCACCCGCCCGCACCCTTCCCCACCCTTCTTGGATCATTTTATTAACATACAAACATTTTCTTATTTCCCCTGTCCTTTACATTCTGATAAAGTCGTTTGCTCATAAATCTCATTAACAACCCCCCCACCCGCAGTCAGGTATTTAGATAGCCACATATTTTGGAGTAGAGTATCTCCAAATGTATTTTACTTTTGTGCAAGTTTAAATGAGTTGTTTGAAGCTAATAGGGAACACAAGTTAGCAATAAATGAAGATCTCTATCTCCAAAAGAGGTCTTAATGAGGACATATACTTTATAAAATTATGTCCTGGCTCTACGTTTCTATCGTTCCATCATGAATGTAATGCCACTTAAACAGCTGACTACTGCAAAAGCAAGAAGAAGGAGCAATCGGGCAATCTGCTGGAGAAGTGTTTCCATATGTGTCTAAGGAGCAATGTTAGTAGGGACAGCTCCTTTAATCTAAAGAACATCATCAACAAATGATGACGACTCCAGTGGCAAGGCAAACAAGCTCCTCGAAATAATGCGGTAAGTTCATGCAGGCCAAGGGCACGCCCCAAAAATAAATAAATGAATGAATGAAAGCATGGTAAAGGATTTACTTTGAATCATGGCTCCCTCAGTTAACTTGTGAAGTTTAAGAGCAATCCACTGGACAGATCATTTCCTGGAAAATGATTTCTATTTTTTAACAGAGCATTGGTTGGTTTGCCACCCAAACTAATTATGAAGTTTTATAAGCTTAGTAATGCCCACATAACCTTTTACAGAAAATATTAAAGAAATCACCAAATGTAGTTCAACTGAAATTCTAGATATGTCTGTATTTCTTCTGTAACTCCCAATTATTTTATGCTTGACATTATTTTTCCAAGTCTTTAATGGCAGATTAAGTCTGTTAAATGTGTGTTCAACACTGAAATACGAAAGAACAGGCACATTTACAGGGTGAGATGCTACATGAATCGTTAAGTAGCATTCTCAGGACATGGCCTCAAAACATTCTCTAAAATGTTTGCAGGTTAAGCTAAATATAATTGCTATCTCAATACAGTTGCTAAAATAATTAACAAAAATTCAAAAATAATCAACATTCTTAAAATGACTTAGTTTATTCCCTAATTAAACTTCACAATTATTTTTTATTTGTATTCTCCATTTCTCTCAGGTTAAAGTCCAAACTCCTACATATACTTTAAAATCACCCAGCTTCTGTTTACCTGTCCCATTCCATATCCTGACATTCTCAGGCCCAATTCTATAAGTTTAATGTTCATTAAACTCATTAATGAACATTTTAATATTCATTAAATTAAACTCATTTAAACTAATTTTACTCCCAAAATATGCCACGTTCTTTCTTCTGTCATAATTCTTACATATTCTCCATCTGAAAAATATTACTCCTTCATTTTACCTAGTTACCTTTCAACCCATATAGGAGGTGCCACCACCTTTCAGAAGCCTCTGCTCCTCTGGACTGTGTTAGATACCATCCTACATTTATCCCAACGTCTTGTAATTGTTTATCTGCAAGGTCATATGCTCAGCGGTCTCTACTTAATCATTTTAGTCCTAGTACACAACCCAAAATTGTGTGACAGATTTTAAAATATACAAACTATCACAAACATGATCTCATTTGATCATCACACATCTTTGTCAGTTGGCAAAATCAATGTCATTATCACCACCTCAGTTTACAAATTGGGAACATGAGGTTTAGGGAGGTAAAATTACTAGTCCAAGAAAAGACATACAAAAAAAAAATGGCAACAAGAGTTTGATACTAGATCTTGGTATTATAATCCATATACTCATTTCATATAAAACTTCTAAATTAAACATACTGTTCAAATGCAAGCCTCCAAAACATGACTGGTAAATGTGAAAGTAGGTATTGATTCTTGAAAACTTAGTGATCTCAAAAATTAACCAGCATTCAGGGACATATATTGACACTGGTACTTTGATAAGGTTCAGGCAGCTAAACACTAAAAACATATTAATTCTAGAAAATCCAATTCAATTGTTTTTCCTGAGTAGATTAAACTAAGTGTCATGTTTATGGATCTTATCTGTGAAGACATAACATTTTTTAACACGAGGACTCTCTGTGCTTTTCCTAGGCTATTGAAACCTCCACTGCTTTGGACATCAGCTTTTAAAGTAGGAGTACATTGTACTCCCTTAACCTTCTCCACCAAATATGCTATCTCCCAAGGTTTCATATTTTATTTCCTAACCTTGTTCTGTGAAGGGAGAAGTAAAATAAGAGGCAAACAAACAAAATATTTACAAACATACTTGCTTTAAAAATCACAGAACTAAGTAAACTAAAAAAGGTGGAAAATAGCTGACAAAAGCACAGTGCCCAGGTATGGTTTCATGATTTAACGTAAGGTGATATTCATTAGCCAAAGACAGTCAAACCTTGGCTCTGTGTACCACAGCCTTAGACAGCCTTAGCTCTGTGTACTTCTTCTGAATCAGTGTAGAGGATTCCGAGAAGTTCCAGCATGAGTTGAGGTTGATAGAGAATCAGGGATGAAGAAAGAAGTGGAACTAGCTATCTATTTCCTGCTTCCTTCAGCTTTCATGTCAAACAATATGTGGTATTATTTGATAACTTAGGTATCCACTCCTGAAAAGCTACCTAGGTCTCCTATAAACTGGACCTTGAACATGGAAATTTTATGATTAAGTGAAGGTTTGTTATATAACTGATGCTGCCATAGGTTTTATTACATCATTTTCTTTGTACTTCACAATGAAAGAGGTGACACAGGTGATATGATTCCAGTGACCCTCCTTACAGGATCTGTGGGTGATCACAGGCCAGGAAGATCAGCACAGGGTATGGAAAACTTCTTGAATCTGTGACTGGGCTTTCTGACCCCATAGACATCCCATGCATTAACAGAAGCTTTGGAGTCAGAATCCCAGCTTTATATTGCTCTTAAAATCATAAACTATAAAGAATATTAGGATAAGCAAGATATTAATAAACCATGTAATCTTTTACTTTCCCTCATGAATAAAAATAAAGGAGTTCTCTGGCTATATGTTTTAGAAATTATACATGCCATACATATCATCCTCTAAAGTTCTCGAAAGTATTATGATATGTTAGAGATTCTATAAAATTTTTCAGCCCTGGCTGGTGTGGCTCAGTGGATTGAGCACCAGCCTGTGAACCAAAGGGTAGCCAGTTTGATCCCCAATCAGGGCACATGCCTGGGTTACTGGCCAGGTCCCCAGTATGGACCACATGAGAGGCAACCACACACTGATATTTCTCTCCCTGTCCTCCCTCTCTTCCCATCTTTCTAAACATAAATAAATATTTTTAATAAATTTTCAATAATGAAAGCTTTCTGACTTTGTATAACCGAATCTTCTCCCTTTTACTCATTTAATACCATCCTATGAGGACACACCTGGAGAAGTGCTAACCTAGTCTAATCCTTTTCTGATATTTTGCATTACAGAGAACATTGTCTTATTATTGTTGCATTCTTCCAAAATGCAGAAGAGATGTCTGTTTCCTCCCACCTCCTGGCAGGACATGACAGCCTGTCTTCTGAGGACATTTCAGCTCTGAATAGACAGAACAAAGAAAGGGTCTCCAGTCTGAAAGACATATCCTTCTCAGACTCATTCTCCAAATCCCCATTCAGAATCAGTGTGCTAAGTGTCATTGGTGGTGGCAACTATAATTTGCTTGGTTGTTTTTTGTTTGTTTTGTTTTATTTTTTTGTTTGGTTTTGTTTTACGCAGTAAGCTTTCTCATCTCTCACCTTCTGGGAACAGAATCTGCTTTCCTCCACGGTGGATTCAGTTCTTGGATTATCATGTCCTCTTCCAGGTAGCTGTGATGAATCCAAGGATGAGCACATCACAAATCAGGGCCAATCGGGATCTGCCTATGAGATTATTATGTGGACCTTGGGAAACAGCAACACTCTTACGACAGTGTTCATTAAACTGGGAGGATGTAATGTCTACGGCTCACTGTGACCTGCTTCCCTGGCAGAGAAAGGGAGCCCATAAAGCCAGACAGAAACAAGCAGTGTGGACAAGGACAGTCTGCTTTAGTTGCGTCCCTGGTTCTCATGCCTGAGAACATGAGTTTCAGAGTACTTTGATTCTGTGAAAAGCAGAAATATGCTTCCCAGTTTGTGAGCCAGAAATTATTTCAATTAAGACTATTTAAATAAAACTTATGAGGGGATAGATGGTAATGGAAAAAATACAATAAAATAAACTACCTTTTAAAAAGATAAAAAGAAAAAAAGCCTATATCTTATAGTGTATTTGTAGTTGTATGTAGAGACCCAAAGGGAAGCAAAACTAGAATAAACCCATGTGATTATTAAAAGTAAATAAAATAAATAAATGAACAAGTAAATATTGTGATTATGAATACCCATCTTCAAAAGGACCAGATTATCAGTGTATAACTTTGATTCAGAGATATTGTATACAGAATAAATTTAAATTTAAATTACATCTTTGGTAAATGATTTCTATATTATACTTACTTTTTCAATTAAAGAGCTTATTTTTCAAGGCTTAAAAGTAAGCAAAGTTTTATCTTTATTTAATCATTGTATACTGTATTATCTGGATTTGGTATTCTTAAGTAATTGTTAAAATTTCTAGATGGAAAGAACTCAGAAATAGCAAGGAGTCAATATATATTTCTCTGTGGAAACTTCAGCATTTTGCATTCTGGTGCATGTAGGTGGGGCAGGGCTATGAGGAACAGACGGGGTATAAAGAACAGAATTCTTTCTTCTGACTTCTTTATAACACCCTTCTTCCAAACACTCTGTACAAGACATAGAAAAAAGTGTCCCCTTGTTCTCTGTGCCGTTCCCATTTAGCAGAAATCTTCCTCAACGATGTTATCAACTGAACAAAATGTTTTCTGTCTAGAACTGTAGGTCAGTAAGTCAGGAAATGCTGTAAGGAAAATCAAATGATGCTATGCTGACTCAAACTACAACTAGCTGCACCCGATAGCGTTTAAGAAGATAAGTGGCAGAATGCCATGACGTGTATGCTCATGTCCTGATGGATGTGCCCAGAGACATGTTTAGTTCTTGGGTCCCTTCCCACATGGCACCTCCTGCTGCAATTTATTGACACCAGATGTTCTTTATATCAGTGAGACTTGTAGCAATGTCTATTTAAAGTTAAATGGAGTAATTGAAGCCAGAGCATCGTACTTTGAATGAAGTAAATCAAAGCACATCACAGTCATAAAAATGCAGACTAGGGAAAGCATGAATGAGAGAAATCCATTATAAAAAGAAGCCAGACTAATAGAGACCAAAAAGCTCTGATTAAAATTTATCATCTCACACAACACTGATAGAAATCAATTGGTAACTGGTCAGAGCTCTGACGCCAGAATTAGTGGGCATGCCTCACTATATAAATTAGGCAGGAGTCTTTTGTCATAATGACCTCCTTCTCCATGACGGCTCATGGAAAACAATTCTTCACTTGAATCACTGTGGGGATCAGATGCAAAAACTCTAGCTAATGATAAGAGACATGGACTTGGAAGCCTAATCATTTTCCTAACATAATGCTTTAGACAGAGGTTTTAACAAATCAAGACTTAACTAATGATTGATGGTAGGAAATGGAGACATGTTTTAAAGTCTGATTTAAAAGAAAACTAAGACAGGAAGGACAGTGTGATTAGAAAGATTCAAAGCAAACCATGAACCATGAGCATTAATAAATGTGGATTTTAATAGGTACAGGTCTGGCAGCCGGCAGCCAGCAGCCAGCAAGAACTTAGACTGATTGAAAAGAAATGAGAACTTTTAGTGTTGCTCCTACTAAATTGAACCATCAGAGAGAATCATAAATATGCCAAATTATAATACTAATTTAAAAGCACAGAAATCAAAGCTATTAAGACTAAAGTTATAAAGCATAAGCATGGCAGAATAATATTTTGAAGATGTTAACTGATGCTTTTCTTTAAAATATTTTTTCCAGGCATTTTTTTCCTATCTGTTGTCTCACACAGGCAAATACTTGACTCTCCATTCACTAATGCAGCAAAGGGATGTGATAAGACACAAAGCAGACGGAGCCTGTCAGTCCATGCCTACTAGTGCTCCAAAAGCTTAAATTCCTGTAAAGAAATTGTAAGGATTTAGAATGCAATGTACAGGAAAAGCAAAGAATAAAAGGGGTGTTTCACGCCCACTCCCAGCCAGACTAGAAAAATAATCCCCTGGTGGAGGGGAAAAGAGAAGAGATGATAAGAAATTAACTAAAAAGAGAAATCATAGCTTTTGAGAGAGGGGCCCTGTGCCCTGATTCCACAGCAGAATGCTCACAGTGGGCCCGGGGGAGGCAGCAAGCCATCAGCAAGGGACAGCACATCTGTGCAGTGGGTCCAGGCTGACAGAGTTCTGCATGGACAGAACTAGACAGACATCTACAGTGTCCATCGCCACATAACAGAATAGAAGCTACGGGACAATGTCCATGCCTTACTCTGTCTATGCCAATGTCTGGCTTTGATGTGGCAGAGAAATGCCAGCAGAGTAGAGGGAGCCTTGAGGACAGGAACAGGGGTCACCTCACAAGGGATCCGTGTGGCTAAATGGCTAAGGATTAGATAGGGAAAGGTAGGTTTCTGAGGATCCCTGCTTAGAAGGACTCAAGGGCCGGATGTGCCACGATATCTTATGACCACAGAAGCCCTGCAACAAGCCCCTACTACTACTGCAGATTCAAGTTTTGATACCAAATTAGGTTGTGACACAGAGGAAAAAATTCTTTATCTACTTAGGATTGAGGACTCATATTTATAACTATTATAAAATTATTTCAAATGCCTTTGAAGAGTAAAATTATCATATCCAAATTGAAAAGGAAGAAATTGCTATTACATCAATATAAATTGTTTTGGAGCAGCAACTTTCAACTCATGAAACGTGCAATACCTGACTATTCAGTGGCACTGACTTCTTTTCCCTTAGACTGTTAAGCAAAAAAAATAACAACAGCCAATAAAACAGCCATTTGGAGTGAATGAATCCAAATTATACCTATTTTTTGTCAGATCAGTCAAAAAATTTTGTTGTGTAGCAGAATTTTGGTAATTAGTTTATGTGTGCCATGAGATGAAAAAGGTTGAAAATTGCTGGTTTTGAGCATTAAAATAACAAGTCCAGCAAAGGGTAATGTGTAATTCCTATAACCTGTGAAGTCCCTCATTAAGGTAGGTTGACAGTATCTGACACCCTTTCCTTCTTAATGGTTTTGTACAAACCTAGCTCCTGGGATTAGTCATTCTGATACAGGACTCCACCAAACAACTGTCCACCCCACTGTGGCAGCCTGGGAAATTTCAGGCAAATCAGTGAAAGGAAGGTTTTTGTCTTCAAGGTAAGAGCAGCATCTGTAGTTATGAAGAGGTTGGGGTGTGCTACCAGGCAGCAGATGATACAGCAGAGCAGAGGGGAGAAGAAGGTGAGGTATCCAGTTGTTTACAGCAGCCTATTGAGCCACTGCAAGTCTGAAACAATATCATAAAATAAAAAGACAAGATGTTACACTTCCAGAAATTATAAAATGTATTGGGACAAAAGATGTGGGACATTTTTAAGAAATTTCTCCTACAGTTTTCGAGTAGAAAAATATTATTCATTTTTGACAGAAACATGCTATTTTCATAATATTTAAATGTAGACAAAATTTGAGAGAAAGCAAAAAAATGGACTAAGAGTGAGGAAAAAAAGTTAAATACTATATATGTGGCAGCCTTTTCTTCAATGAAGAAAAAAGAATGTAACTATATTGGAAGTTAGAAAAAAGCACAGGAAATAACTTTATAACCTCCAGATAAGAAATAACTTCTGAAAAAACATGCAACTATCACAAACCATTAATAAAAGGTAGATACATTTATGTTTAATTTTTAAAAGGACATGTAAAGTTAAAGGGTAAATGGTAAGCTGTTGGCCACGTGCCACACTTACAGAATACACAGAACACAAAATATTAACTCCCCAAATTTGTTCAAGTCACACACATACACAGTAAGCTATCATTTTGCACACTTGTTAGTTGGTTACAATTAGTTAATTCTGATTAATAGAGAGTTTAGAGGAGAATATGTGAGAGAAAGGACTTACATTGGGGAAAGCAAGTTGATGTCTCAAGTTGATGTGGAAAATATACGAGGCATGTCCAGGAGGTATCCAGCTACATAATATGAAAGCTACAAACATTTATTGAAGAAAATACAAGGTACAAGAAACACTGTACATAGGACAATGATGCCTTAGTCCCCTTGCAAGTAGGAACCTTGAAATCTCACACAGTTCTCCCAATAGCCATGAGCTGTCCCTTCATATTTTCCTGAATTTCACTGATTGAAACCTCTTACTTATCAAAGGTGATTTTAGTTTTGTGAAAAGCCAGAAGTCACAGGGCATCAAATCTGGGCTGTTGTGTGGCTGAGTCACCTATTTGGTTTGATGCTTTACCCAAAATCTCTGCATAAGACATGATGTATGGGTTGGCGCATTGTTGTGATGAAGCTGTCAATCACCAGTTGCCCATAGCTGCAGCCTTCTGAATCATCCAAATAGTTGCCATGAAAGAATGTTCAAACTTAATGCAAAATTTGATGCAGATTCATTGCTCTACTCACTCAGTCATTCTGAATGTGATGGCCACACAGTACACATGTTAATACTCAATGGCGTCTACCACCCCAACTGACAGGTACAGTGAAGTCATCATTGTTCATGCACATTCCAGTCCACACTCCTTGGGTGCCAGGTTACATCAATGTGGCAGAAACTGTTCTCATTATATAGCAATGACTGCAATTTTTCTGGATAGACCCCATATATTTCCCATAAACTAGAAGTGCTGCTTCTCTGTTTATAACTCAGGAAAAGCATTTATTGCAGCATTGTTTTTAATAGCAAAATATTGAAAATAATTCAAATATTATCAACAGGGGAATGGTGTAAGTAAAATGTGGTAAGTAATACTAAAGTATAATTACAAAAATGAACTAGATTTCTCTATCTTAAAGTTATTAAACCTCAAAAATTCTTTTATTTAAAAAAACAAGTTTCAGAATGATGTTATAGTACTATATATTATATATATGTACATATATATAAAATACTTTGCAGTATTGAGAATGAAGGACAAAGCACATTATCAGTAAAATTTGTACTTTGTTAAAGAAATTAAGAAAATACCATATTTATAAGAGTTAATTTTGGATATGAATTGTTGATCTTTTTGACTTTATATTTTTATATTGCTTAAAATAACAAAAAGAAAAAGTAGAATAGGAAATAATATAAATGCACTCCTTTCCATTATAAAGAAAACATTTAAGAGATAAAGAACTCACAGGACTCCATACCAGAAAGACAAGCAATCCAATTAAAAAATGGGCAAAGGACCTGAACAGACACTTCAAGGAGGACATACAGAGGGCCCATAGACAGATGAAAAAATGCTCAGCATCACTAGCCATCAGAGAGATGCAAATTAAAGCCACAATGAGATACCACTACACACTGGTCAGACTGGCCATCATTAATAAATCAACAAACAAGTGCTGATGAGGTTGTGTAAAAAAGGGAACCCAAGTGCACTGTTGGTGGGAATACAGACTGGTGAAGCCACTGTGGAAAACAGCATGGAATTTCCAAAAAAAACTAAAAATGGAATTGTCTTTCAATCTAGCAATCCCACTGCTGGGACTATACCCTAAGAATCCTGAATCACCAATTCAAAAGACCCTGTGCACCCCAATGTTCACAGCAGCACAATTTACAATAGTCGAGTGCTGGAAACAGCCTAAGTGCCCATGAGTAAATGAGTGGATCAAAAAAGTGTGGTACATTTACACAATGGAATCCTATGCAGTAGAAAGAAAGAACTCCTACTCTTTGCAATGGCATGGATGAAACTAGAGAGCATTATGCTAAGTGAAATAAGCCAGGTAGTGAAAGACAAATACCATATGATCTCATCTCTTAAGTGGAACCTAATCAACACAACAAACAAATAAGCAAAAGAGAACCAGAGGCTTGGAAGTAAAGAACAAATGGACAGTGATCAGAGGGGAGGGGGGAGGGGTATAATGGGAAAAAAGTGGAAAAGAACATAAATAGAGGACTCACAGACATAGACAATGACGAGAGGATTGACTGTGAAAATAAGGGGTGGTAGTGGGAATGGGGAAATAGGTGGGACAACTGTAACTGAACAATAAAAAATAGAAATTAAAAAATGAAAAGATAATTTTGGAACACAAGACCCAAAATTGAACAAAGTCCATCTGTCTCTAAAAATTCACATAATTGTTATATCAGATCAATATTTGTGTAATAAAATAAACCCTCTATAAATGTCTCAGACAAATGCCATATGATCTCAACTATAAGTGGAACCTAATCAAGAAAACAAACAAGTGAGCAAAATATAAACAGAGACATTGTAATAAATAACAAACTGACAGTAACCAGAGGGGAGGGGGGAGGGGATAATGGGGGGAAAAGGGGGAAGGGCCATCAAGAAACATGTATAAAGGACACATGGACAAAGTCAGAGGGGGTAGGTTCGAGGGTGGGAGGTGGGTATGAGTGGGGCAGGGAAATGTGGTGGGGGAAGATGGAGATAACTGTACTTGAACAATAATAAAAAATATTAAATAAATAAATGTCTTAGGAGAGTAAAGATGTTGATGTTTTGCTAATTTCTTGGGTTATTTTATTAATTTACTTTTTTAAGTACCTCAATTCCATTCTGGACTCCAAAATAAAACAAAACTTTAATTACTCTATTTAAATAAGGAAATCTATCTTGCAAGGTTGGAAGAAAAGGAATTAACCAAAGTAAAGACTGTTTTATCCTTAGGAAAATGTAAACCGCATTTATTATATTTATTAACAGCTGTATAGTAATTACTTATGTCAATATTGTATAGGTATCTACATTGTAAAAGAATGGCATTGAATAAATGGAAACTTTGGTTGGGAAGAGAAGATACTTAAGTAGAGGACAAAAATAATTGTATGATGATTACATCAGTTTCCTAGGATGCCATAAGAAAGTACCACAGAATAGCCTAAAAAAACGCAAGTTTATGGTCTCACAGTTCTGGAGGCTGGAAGTGCAGAATCACGGTGTTGGCAGGGTTGGTTCTCCTGGGAGCTCTGAGGGAGAATCTGACCCATGCTTCTCTTCCCCTAACTCCTGGTGAGAGCCCAAGCACTTCTTAGAGTGACTGTATCACTGCAGTCCCTGTCTCTGTCTGCACATGTCTGAGTCTGTGTCCAGATTTCCCTCGTTTTACAAAGATACCAGTCATATTGAATTAAAGCCAACCTAATGACCTCACCTAAATTTGATTAAATCTGCAAAAGCCTATTTCCAAATAAGGTCACATGTACAGGTAGTGGGATTTCAGACTTCAGCATAAAGTTTTTGGGGGAAGACACAATTCAACTCGTAATGATGACATAATTCAGAAATCCTGAAAAAGGCAATTAGACCTGCTAGTGGTGGAGATGACTTCTCAAAATAACTGAGACTTGAGCTAGAAACCTGAAAGAACTTAACAGCAGAGAGCATTCCAAGTCAGATGAATCAATGACAGGTCAAAAAATGACACTGTGACAAAAATCACATGTATTTAAAATAATCACTTTCTTGCTTAGAATTAGACTTTTTAGTGCTTAAAAGAATATTAATGATAGTGTCACCTAGCTCCCTAAGTCTTTTCATTAAACCATTCATTCAATCACATTATCAAGCAGTAGGTACCTGTCTAGGTAAGTGCTGAGTTCAAACAGGCAAGGCTCTTATCCTTGTGGAGTGAAGAGTTAATAATGTAATCACAGGAACAAATATTAAGCTTGTTGACAAATGCTGGGATAGAAAAATGTATACAGCTATCTCATATACTGCAGCTATATATGAGAATATATAAAAGCCCCATTTACTCTAATCAAGGCAACAATGTTTCCCTGAGAAAGTGACAATTTGATCCACTGGTCAAAAAGGAAAACTTAGGCCACTGCCAGCCTGTGTTCTAATGCCTTCGGTGAGAAACAGCTCATGGAAAAAACTAACCTGTCCCTGGCTGGTGTGGCTCAGTTGGTTGGAGCATCTTTCCATAAACTGATGGGGAGGCAACTGATCAGTGTTTCTCTCTCACATGGATGTCTGTCTCTGTCAACCCCTCCACTCTTCCTCTTCTCTCTAAAAATCAATAAGCATGTGCTCAGGTGAGAATAAAAAAAAAACGAAAAAAGATAAAGTGAACCTGTCTGCTATTCAGGATAGAGAATTTTGGTGCTATTCAATTTCTTACAAAGAAAAGGATAATACAGATATTACACTTCAGAGGCTTATTCAACATGTCAAATCTAGAAGAAGCTGAAAAGCATCTCCTAAAGTCTTCCTGTCCTTCCAGGCTATAATCCTAGAAATACTGTCCATTCCTCTGAAGTACTTTCCAGAATATGGTCCTTCCTAAACCCACAAAATTGGCTTTCTCAGAGTTCCTCACGTGCAGTGCTGAAGACATATGTCCCTAATCCTTTGTAAAGAATCAGCTAGGGTTGTCATGATAAACTCAGCACACACAACACTTCTTATACATACTTGTCTTAAATAATGTGTAGAGCTTTTTTATTAAAAAAAAAACCATAAGTTTAACCAATCTTAATCAAGAAAGTTACTTATTTCTGTTCTGGTCTTTCTGAGCCAGATTTTTACATTAGTTTTCAGTAAATGTCTATCTATGCTATTTCATTATAGCATCTAGTAGCTTAACACTGATACTGACTGAAGTTTCAGCATGAAGTTTCTGGTGCCACATAGAGTACATAAAAACCTTTAGCCTGACTCATGGGGGCGGTAAACATCATTTTCCATCTCCCACAAGAGCATGTGAAATGTATCGTTACACCTTAGGAATTAAAAAAATGACCTGCAAGGAGTGAGCAGAGACTCCAGATCAATACTGGCATTGGTTCTTTACCTTGGTGAGATGTTACATGATGAATTTTGAAAACATTCTGCTTTCTGAGAATTCTTCATCAGCAGAGTGCAGCTGGGGATGTGGCAGGAACAGAAGCATGCTGTTTTATATCTGTCCAGATCATTACTTCTCTATTTCTTCTTTTTTTGCTGGTTCTACACACCTTTTTTAAGGGGCTGGGAACTGAAGATTTCCTCAAAAGCTTTCATGAATTTAGAGCATTCCAGCCAATATAATAAAATGTGTTTAAAAATATAACTCAAAAAGGAAGGGGAAATTCAGCTTTCCAGTGAAGGAAAGGCATGAGCAAACGTCCTGACAGAGAGGAGCGCGGTGAGAACAAGGGGCCAGCCGAGAGTGGGCGTGGCAGGAGGTGAAGTCAGAAATGTCAGGCGGAGCCAGCAGAACACGCAGAGTTGCGTAAGACATATTCAGAAGGGCTGCCTCTATTGTGGGAGCAAGGGAACAGTTTAAGGTTTTCAAGCAAAATAGGGGAATTATTATATTTAGACTGTAAAAAACACTCTGGCAGCATATTATAATTTATAGATACTAACACTGGGCCTTTTAAATCCCAGCATTTTGGCAGCATATCTTTTAGATACTAACACTGAGAATCAAATACATTATTTTGCCAAAATCAAAGAACTATTTAGAAGGAGAATGGAGCCAAAAAGGCCCCACACCTTTTCCTTTGTGGAAAGCAAAACTATAGGGTTACTTAAATACCTACAACCATGTGGCTTCTTCTTCAGCCTTCTCCATCTAGGTAAAAGTCATCTACTCACTTGCCCAAGTCCAAATTCTTTACCCATTTCACCTCTCTTCCTCACTACCACATCGAATCCATTGGCAAACACTGTCGGCTCTTGTGAACATTTTTTTTGAATCCATTCATTTTTTCCCAACCCCCCAGGCCATTCTAGTCCATACGTCACCACTGGTGGCCTGGATCATGACATAGCCTTCTAACTGGTTTCACAATCACTGTTCTTGACCCTTGAAATATCTATTCTCCATACTGGTGCCATATATATGTTCCTTTTAAAGCAGGGGTGTCAAACTCATTTTCACCTGGGGCCATATCAACCTAGAGGTTGCCTTCAAAGGATCAAATATAATTTTAGGACTGTATAAGTGTAACTACTCCTTAACTAGGGGCAGGGAGCTCGGTGCTGCCACGGGGTAGAAACAAGGTGCTGGGTCAGATAAAATGAGGTGGAAGGCCGGATTCAGCCTGCGGGCCTTGTGTTTGCCACCTGTGCTTTGAGTATAATAGTGTACCAAGTCATTCTCTTCCTAATGCTCCTGAGTGGCTTTTCAAAACAATATGAACTCTTGACTTTTCTCTCTAACCACACTTGTGCATTATCCATTCCTCCAACATACCAAGATCTTTCCACCTCAAAGCCTTTTTTAAAAAATATTTTTATTGCTTTTTAGAAAGAGAGGAAAGGAGAGAGAGAATCTGTTGTTCCACTTCATTATGCATTAATTGATTGATTCTTGTATGTGCCCTGACTGGGGATGAAACCCACCATCTTGGTATATTGGGATGACACTCTTACCAACTGAACTATCTGGCCAAGGCTCAAGGCCTTCTGTACTCGCTGATCCCTTTGTCTGGAACATTCTCCCAGCTCATTACAAGATGAGGTCCTTCTCATATTTCCAATCTCAACTCAGGATTCAACATTATTTTGGACCATTCTATCTGAAGTAGACAGTTAATCTCAACTGAAAAGCATAGATAGATAGATAGATAGATAGACAGACAAACAATAGATAAAAAATATTTCCCAAAATTCTCATCAAAAGAAATAATTACTTTTGAAAGACCCTCCTCAAAAACACATTTTTATTTTATGGGTAAGTTTTAAAAAATTAGTTTTAATGAAGAGTTCATCTTTAAGTATATTAATGTAATATTTGTCTAGAAAAATATATTTGAGATTTTAAAAAAATGAAGAAAGGACACTGTGAAAAATGTTATAAGCACAGTTGGAATATTGGTCAGAAGGTATCTTGACATACTGACTGTATGGAGGTAATGCTGCAGCATTCCATGTGATAAAATAGGGTGTAGACCATATCTGACTATGAAATGGCAAGAGTTTGGGATTTCTAACAACACTTTTAATTAGAATTTCTTAAAAAGCTGCTTTTCTAATTTCTCAGTAAAAAAGTCAAATTGTTGATTTCATCTGATTTATTTTCTGTAATACAAACTAAATGAAACTTAGTGGACCATTTCACTTTGAGTGTTCTTCCCCTATAGTTACTGTCTGTAAAATGACTTAGAAAATATGGAACCATAAATAGATTCCACATGCCTGTGTAACATGTGTTTAACTTCTGATCATCTAGCTAAAGCATATTGTCTTATTGATTAGTGGAATTATTTCTTCATTTGTATCATTAGCTTTCAGTCAATAATGGCAGAGTTTCATAACTGAACAACAAATATCTACAGCACAGCTACTGTTCCCAAATCCTGCATAAAATAATAGAGATGCAAATAAATAAAACACAGTTTGCTTCCTCCTAGACCCTAATCTCATGGTAGAACCTAGAAATTAGCAGTCAAGAACACAGATTCTACTCTTAGTAGTCATTGTTCCTAATGAGCTATGTGAACCTGGGGAAATTACTTAAACATATTGCAAAATTTGAAATATTACATGGTTTTGTCACCAGTAAGATGAGGATAACAAGAGCACCTATCATATAGAGTGATTAAATATTTAGTACATTAAGTAGAATTCAATTAATGGCAATGATAATGTAGAAAGTAAGGGAAATTGTTCTTGAAAGGAGGCAAATTTTGAGCTAGTTGTACTAGGAGAAAAGCAGAATTTTTTAAGGGAAAGAACCACTTTTTGAATAGTCTATATATGGTTAATTAATAGTATATGTTTGATCTTCCCCATGATATACATAACTCATACAGGAGCCGTATAACCTAAAAATACGGGTTGGCTTGCTTTGCAAGAAAAAACAGTAAGATTTCCATAAACTGTTAGCAGAACCTGGCAGAACCTGGAAGAAAAGGAAATGAGAATGATGACCTAAGGAAGATAATGGCATTCGGGGACAGAAGAAAAAAATAGCTCATATTAATTTCCTGTTATAAATTTTGGAGAATAAATCTTTTCCAACTTCAGAACAATAATGCCTAATGATACACCATGTGGTATCCTTCTGTTAATGAACACAAGCCTATCGATATATCTCTGAATTAAAGAACTCACTAATAAGGGCAGATGTTAGTGAACATGAGACAATTTTCTTTTTATAAAATATATAGTGATGAAAAATAATCCATGAAAGGAGAAGGGGAAGATGTGAGTATTATACATATGTCAATGATCTAATACTGAACTTACAAACTATTGTGTGTGTGTGTGTGTGTGTGTGTGTGTGTATACACACTATATTTATTTCTGATGGCCATTTGTATCTTCTTTTTTTGTCATGATTGGTTTGGCTAAGACTTGTATATTTTATAGATCTTTTTATCTTTTCAAAGAACCAGTTCACAGTTTCATTGGTTTTTTTCTATTTCATTCTGATTACTGTCACAAGCTCACAGTGGTTTCCTGAGTGATGAGCACCTGACCCAATAAGGTCAATGAAACATGATGAGAATTCTGCCACTGCATTTATGTAAGCTGCAGCTGCTTCCACCACCTTGCCACCATCTGCAAAAGTGTATGCTGTCACAAAGCCAATACACAGAAGCAGATAGACCCAAGGGATGGAGAAAATCTGGATCTTGGTACATCCTTTGAGTCCCAATCAAGCAGAATTATAATCTTCTTTTGGATGTTATTGTTACATAAGCTAATAAATTTCCTTTTTCATTAAGGCATTTTGATTTGGAGTGTGTGTGTGACTTATAACCTAAAGACTCCTAACTGACACAACTTTCTTTGCAGCTTTAGAAATGGGACAGCCAAAATATAACTTTAAAAAAGGAGTATCCACACTAGTAGTAGGCAAATAAGGCTTTTGATTAACATGATGTACTATGTTGAGAGGCAGTCTACCATCTAAGATGATAGGCAGATAAGAATTCTGCCTACCTATTCTCAACATGCAGTCACACTCTGGACATAAAGAAATACTTGTTAAGTTGTTTTTAAAACTTAATATACATATATAAATTCAAGAGCAACAAAAAATGGAAATTTCAAGTTATGAAAAGAGACATGGAAAGCATAGACGTAATATTGAATTTAAGATGTCCAAGGACATACATTCTCTCAGTATGACTGGGGCTGAAGTTTAATGCTCACATAAGAAATAATAATAAATAACAAGTAAGTAACATGGACTATGTTACAGACACTGTTCTCAGTACCTTCATACACCCAATTATTTAATCCTCACGCGAACGTATGAGGTCTGTAACATTATTCTGCCTCATTTTCAAAGAAACTAGATTAGAAAAAGGTAAAGTAATTTACCTGTGATTACATTACTGGTAAGTGGTAGAAAAGGAAATAAGAAGATCTCCACCTAATCTGTGAACAAGAACAAGAAATTCTCTACCTTACTAGTCCAAGAAGATAGCAAGCAGCACTTGCCATGCATGGAACTGTAATCAGAAACAGGCTCACAACCCCGCCAAGAAATAAAGTCAGAATCCTTAGCCTTCCTGGAGGACTGGTGAGTAGTAAGGTATAGAAACCTTGTGCTGAAAGATGAACACAGAAGCTACACAGCAGCAACTATAACTGTTGTCTTTTGGGAGAGCGTCCACTGTTCAAGGTATGCTGGGGTTCTTATCTCATGGAATGCTGAAATAACTTTCACAGAAAATGAGATAAAGGCAAAAATTATAAAGCACATGAAAAAGTCTATCACCAAAAAATCTAATCCATAGACCCAAGAAGAGGGAGAGTTCATACCTGGGAACTAGAGATAATGGAGCAATTTTAAAATGACTTTACATAAGCATATTCAGCTTGTTCAAATAGATAAAGTAGCATTGTCCTTTGTTTTACAGCACTTCCAATTTGCCCTGCATCATGCTGTACATGACATGCTCAATTAAAGTTAGTAACTGTATGAGGTAAAAATGGATTTTTTCCTCTATTTTCGAATGAAGACAATAAGACCTTAAGTAAATCATCCAGGGTTATATATTTAGTAGATGAGGAAGCCAGAATTTAATTAATTTTCCAGAGGCAATCACTGCACAGTGTCTTAAATAGTCTAAAGCCACCCAATTTATTTAATTTATCATTTAATTAATGTTCATCCACTTCATGCTGGAACTCTGGGGACATATTGATAAGAGAATGTAGTTGCCCTTAAGAAGGTTGCAGTTTAGAACAAAAACAGAAAGATGAGATAATAAATTGGAAAGTACCACACAGTATGATTAGTGAATGCTTCTTATTTAAATCTGCAACTTCAGTCATTTAGACCACAGTTTTTAGAAGGAGGTGGCTGTCTAAAGGGAGAGGAAGGAAGTTATTTGTAGAAGAAGACATAAGTGGCAATGTCTGCTATAAGCCACTGCCCAGGGACAAGAAAGAAAGAATAAACTCAATCCTGGTTGGCTCGGAGTGGTAAAGATAAAACTGAAACATGTCATCTGTAAAAAGTGGCCCAATAAGAGAGAACCAATTCTCAGAAACCATTTACTTTGAAGTAGAAACTATATGCACAAAAGACATAAGTACTACAGAATTTGTTTCTTTGTTTCTATCTTCACCTGAAGACACTTCTTTATTGCTTTTTAGAGAAAGAGGAAGGGAGAGAGGAAGAGAAAAACATCAATGTGAGAGAGAACCATTGACTGGCTGCATCCTCTACATGCCAGGACCAGGGATCATACATGTGCAGACATGGGATTGAGCCCAAAACCCATGCACATGCCCTGACCAGGAATCAGACCCACAACCTTTCTGTTACAGGACGACACTCCACCAACTGAGCCACACCAGTCAGGGTGATACTATGGATAAAAACAAAGAAAATTCCATGAAGAGATACATCAAGTACAAAGGGCCCTCAGATTCAGTGAAAGAAGTTGTGTGCCATCCTCGTGGCCTTTCTCATTCTGGTACCCATCTTCATAATCTACCAATGTTAGAGGGAGAGAAGCTGGAATAAATTATGGAGGATTTGAAGCCCTGGATGGAGCAGCTAGGAAGCAGGTAGCAATCAGAAGGAGCTCTGGATTCCTCAGGCTCTACTCTGATAACTGAAGGTATCATATGTCCAGACACACAGTGTGGGGAGCTCTAGTTCTACAGACCAAGAAAACTTATAATTCATAGTAGATGATGAAAGTCTAGGGATATTATTCTACCTTCTATTTAAGTGAAATGATTTCTCTACACTTGTTTTCTTCCTCAGGAAGTGAGACTAGTGACTGCAATGCTGTGGCTCTGTTACTTGGCTCTTTCTGCTCCAGAGAGGTGGGGTGAACTATGTGACTGCTGAATCTGGGTGGAACAAACTAGCTAACCTTTCTTCTTCATTGCATATACCTTTCACCAGGTCTCAGCTGTTCCTCCACGGTAGGCTTTCTCCATGACATAGAGAAAGCTACCCCAGTCCAGCTCTCCTATAATTATATGGATAAATCTGGATAAATGAGCATACTTGCCCACAAATATAAACCAAGGTTTATAATCCACCTCTATCTATAATAATAGTGATATTTTGGTATTCCATTTTCTATGTTTTAATATTACTCAAATGAATCAGAACACAAGTGTAAAGGAAAGATGGTACTTATTATACTCTACATCAACAGCGTCAGAGCAATTTGCAGTGATAGAAATGTTGTATAAGCTACTCTGAGCACACACTATGTGGTAGTGCAACTGAAAAACTAAACATTTTTATTTATGTTTAGTTTTAATTAATTTAAATTTAAATGCAAACAGCCACACGTGGCCTGTGATGACAATATTAAACAGCAAACTTTAGATCCTAATGCGTCTCTTTTATTCTCGTGCTTTTTCTTTACATCTTTGAGTTAGAGTGAATGTAGGTAGTGGCTTATAGGACTGACTAAAATATTCATCCCCCATTTATCTGTGATTTTATTTTCCATGGTTGTAGTTACATATGGTCAACTACAGTGCAAAAACATCAAATGGAAAATTCCAGAAATAAACACTTCATACGTGTTAAGTTGCATGTCATCCTGAGTAATGTGATGACATCTTGAGCAGTCCAGTTCTGTCACGCCTAGGATGTGAATCATCCTTGTGACAAGCATATCCACACTGTCCACAGTCCTTGCCCATTAGTCATTTAGTAGCTGTCTTGGTTGTCAGATTGACTGTCCAGGTATTGCAGCGTTTGTGTCCAAGTAACCTTTATTTTACTTAACAATGGCCCCAAAGCACAAGAGTAATGGTACTTATAATCTGGATACACCAAAAAGAAGCAAAAAATCTCTTTTTTAAGTGGAAAGGTAGGTATGTATTAGAAAAAAAATGCAGTATATGAGGTGTGTCCAGAAGATATCCAGCTATGTAGTGTGAAAAATAGAGACATTTATTGAAGAAGATACAAGATACAAGAAACATTGTACATAGAACAATGACACCTCAGTCCCCTTCAAAGTAGGCACCTTGGGACCTCACACAGTTCTCCCAGTCGCCATCAGCTACCTTATCATATTTTCCTGAATCTCATGGATGGTCTGAAATCTCTTCCCTTTCAAAGCTGATTTTAGTTTTGGGAAAAGCCAGAAGTCACAGGGCACCAAATCTGGGCCACAGGGGGGCTGAGTTACCTGGATGATTTAATGTTTTGCCAAAAAACTCTGCATAAGACATGATACATGAGTGGGTGCATTGTTGTGATGAAGCTGCTGATCACCAGTTGCCCATAGGTGCAGTCTTCTGAATCATCCAAATAGTTTCTACAAAGGAATGTTCAAGCTTGATGAAAATTCTGATGCAGATTTATTGCTCTACTCACTCAGTCATTTTGAATGCCACAGACACACAGTACAATGCTCACTCGATGGCATCTCTCACCCCCCACCGACTAGTACAGTGAAGTTGTCATTGTTTGCACATGTGCATTCCAGTCCACTATCCTTGGCTGACAGATTACATTGATGTGGCACAAACCATTCTCATTATATTAATGATGGTTTTTCCAGACAAACCTAATGTATAGGGTTTGATACTATCTGTTTTGAGCATCCACTGGTGGTCCTGGAACATATCCCTTCATAGATAAGGAGGGGTGGGGGAGAGACTATCATAATGTGTTTATACACAAATTCCATCTTGACTTAAAACCCCAGTGAGGGAATCATGAAGGGGTGTGGGGGTTGTGAAAGAAACTGTTAATAAAATGCTTGGGACCTCCAAGAACAGAGGGAATGACAGTATCTTGAAAGATCCAGAAAGACTTCCCAGAGGTGTGTCATTGAAGAAAAACATTAGTCCAAATTTAGACACTAGATAATAGGGCCCTCGGCATGAATCTCTATGAGAAGAAGAGATATTACCTACTTTACACCTTTGCTCAGGGTTTCAATCAGTTTGGTTGCAAGAAGCAAGATGCAAATCAGCTACTTAGTGGAAGGAGATGCTAATGAAATAAAACATATCTCTGTAGATTTTATAAGGACTGTATCTATCTGATATATTATTCTTTCCTAGGTATTGGCAATACAGTAATACATGGATGAAAACACAAATATATTACTCCACAAGGACATGAAGTTCGAAGGGTTTCACTAGTGACTACAACATGAACTAGTTGAACTAGTGGTTAAGGGACCTGTTCACTCTCTCAGTCAGTCAAGAGTCTCATGGCTTTTTCTTGTCTCAACCTCTCTCTCTACAACTACTTCATTGTTCTCCTTCCACAGGTCACATTCCTTAGCCTAAATATGGTCTAACCCCACTCTACATGATCTCTGATCTTCATGTTCAAGGGATCCAGACTAAACATTTATTGTCTGTGTTCCAATTACACATTCGTCTCATTGACTCAGCTTAAGCCAATTGCACCTGAAAGGGTCAAAGCAGGCAAATTACTGCTATAAACACTACCCCTAGGATTAGCTCTGATAATGGGATTAAGCTGAAATGCATGAAAATGTAGCATAAGGGAACTATAAACTTTCCTTGCACATTATTCATGTAATCCTCAAAAATCCCTCAAAGTTTACTGATACTATTTCTTTTCTATAGATGAGAAAATTAAAGTTCAGAGAAGCTAAGGAATATCCAAGATGTTAAGGGTAGAATAACAAGTGCTTTTTGCACTAAAGCAGTCTGCTTTTACTTCCAATTACAACGTCAATATTCTTAGCAGAAATTTTGTATTAGGTAGAAATTGTCTTATTCTGACACATATAATAATGACTTACAGCTTGGATCCCCTCTGAACTGTAAAGTCTTAATAGAGGTTCTTTATGTGACAATTAAACCTGTAGGGTATGTATGTGTGTGGTGGGGGGATGCTTTTACGAGCATGCTTTTAACATGGGAGACTTAGAAACTTTTTTCTGCTCTTCATGCAGATTTAGCCTTTATGGTAATAAACCTAGGAAAGTAAAAGTGCTTTTTTGTTAAATTTCACTTTTTTAAAAGGAGATTTCTGTTCATGAGTATTTCCTTTTGTATCTTTTAGTACAAAACGTTATTCACTTCCAGTTATAAGGTAACTAAGTCCTGGGGATGTAATGTATAGATAGCATGGTGACTATAATTAACAATACTGTATTATGTATACAAAAGCTGCTAAGAGAGTAGTAGATCTTAAAAGTTAATCACACGATAAAATTCTAATTATGTGTGGCATTGGATATTAACAAAACATGGTAATCATTTTACAAAATATACATATATCAAATTGTTACATTGTATGCCTAAAATAATATAATGTGGTATGTTCATTATATTTTGATGTAATATATCTATATATATATTAGACATATACTCAAAAAATATATATATTTATATCTTTCTCATTAGAAATAAAATCTGAATAAAATAGATAATTTTAAAAAGAGAGAACATTGCAATTTAACCAAATCTCTCTCAATTTGTTCTTGAAAGAGAAAAGAAATGGCTAGCTAAGTGCTATGTGTTTTTGATTTTCATTAAATGCTTGTGGAGAGTGGAGTGGGTGCTGCCTAAAAATTCAAGCCCTTGTGTGTGCAGATAAGCAACAAAGGAGGGATGACTTAAACAGAGTTCTGTATCTGAGGGAAACAGGCTCAGAGGAACGAAATGACTTGCCCTGGATCACCAGGTAGTAAGTGGCAAAGTTAGGAGTTATATACAGAGAGTCTGAAGTGATAGCTACTGCTCTTAATTACTATTTTCCTGTACTGCCTACTTTACCTTTAGGATTCTGTTACAACAAAGTATTCGCCCTACATTTAATTCAATATGAGGAAAACTGCCCCTGGTTTTTACTCTGCTACAGGCTGTTTCATCTACTTTTGCAAAGTCTTCTAAGATATAGTTCTCTGTTTCACAGCTCAGCTCATGCCTGGCTAAACACTGCCTTCATCTCAGCTATGCCCACTAGATGTGTGACACCACAGTAACTGTCAATAACATAATTGATTATATGCTTATTTAAATATAAACCATGGTTCATCCATAAAAGAGATATGTATATAGCCACTAACACATGTGTTAAAGAACAATATCTATTGGCACGGAAAATGTTGTACACTATGCTTTCAAGTAACAAGACAAAACATTCTCCATTACCCCTTTTGGAAAAGAAATACACAACAATATTAAAGTTGGTTACTTTCATCTAGCTGAGTTGCACGTGGTTGCACGTGTTTTGTTTTTGCCTGAAATTTTCTACCAAGAGTTTATATTATTTCTGTGACAAAAAATATATAATATTTATTTTAAAAAGACATTATATTATAGATATATGAAAATCTTCAGTGTGAAACTCAGTTCTATTGCTTTTACTAGACCTTTGTCAGGTAGTTGGGATACCTCTCCAATCCAAACCTCTATAGCATCTAGGTCCTCTACTATGAATGTGGCATGCATACTGACTTGCTTTAAGTTACTTTGTATGTATGTTGAATGCTAAAAATACTAAGAAAGATGAAGAATGCTTTGCATATGCTGTTCCTATCCCCAGAGCCAAACAGAGTACTGAAATTTCAGCTAGAAATTATAGTTCAAGATTCCCTGCTTCCTGGTTAACCTCATACTTTACCAATCCCTGTCTATTACCAATCCATTCACATAATTATTAAATATATAAATAGATGTTATGTATTTACAAATATATCACATATCATATTGGAATGAGCAAGCCTTATAAAGATAGCTCTTCAGTCCAGGAAAAATATAGAATTTCACCAACATGGAGTAAAAAAAAAATGATGATGAGTATCCAAAGAAAACAAATGCTTAGCACAATTACTGTGTATGTGGGCCCTTCAGCACCCTGGGGACTTTCTCTGACAGCTCCATATTTACCTGGGAATAGCATGGACTCCCCCTTAGATTCATTTTGAAAAAAGCATTTGTCATATGTAATATCCAAAATGTTTTTAAAAAATACTAGACTATAGAAATACTCCAAAGAATGTAAAATAGAAATTTTCAAACAAGGGGAGCTGCATGTAGAGGTTGAAACATGGACCTGAGTCATCTCCTAACACATACCATAGATATTTTCTTGGCATACATTCGAGTCACTGAACATTGAGTCCTTCAAACATTTGACATATTTGGGACCTTACTTTGCTGACAAAATATCTTGCCTAAGTCACAGTATTAAAATTATTTTATATATTCTACAATGTGCCCAGTATATAACTCACTGCTGATGAGAGTTGATGAACAAAACATTCATAGTTCTTGACCTCATGGAGTTTATGATTAAGTAAGAGAAAGGCATGAGTGCAATAATCATGTAAAAAAACATACAATTATATGTATGCACTACAAAAGGGAAGTATGTGGTACAATAAGCAGAGATTGGACCTAATTCAGGGTATGGAGAAAGCTTCCTTGAGAGAACTGAAAATTGTGCTAATACATGGAAAACTAAGAGAAGTTCATCAAACAAAGAGAGGCAAGGAAGGAAATCCAGATGAAAACAGCGCAGGCAAAGGCTCAATAGCAAGGGAAAATAAGAGTTTACAAGGGACAGAAAAAGGCCATATTGCTGGAGGAGAGAGACCCAGGGAAAATGGAAGGAGCGACTGACCAGGGAAGCAGCCTCGCAGGCCACTCAGAAAGTTTACTTTTACTCTTACTGTAGGAACAACAGAAGGAGTTGGTGGTTTTCAATCAGGTGATATAATCAGCTTTTCTTTTTTTTTCATTTTCTTTTTTTCATTATGTTATTGTTTAAGTACAGTTGTCTGCATTTACCCCCCACCACACCCCAGCCCACCCCAACCATTCCCTCCTCCCTCCCCTCGGCTTTTCTTTTCAAAGGAGCATTCCTGCCGCAGAGTGAGAGCAGACTGCAGAGAGAAAAGATGAGATACCTAAAATCCGATTGGAAGGCTATTGTCAACCTCCAGGTGAGAAATGACACCTTGACCATGGCAGTGGTAGAACTGGAGCAACATGGATGAACTCTAGAAATATTTAAGCGGTCAATTAACAGAACATTTTGAAGCATTCATATACACGTTCAGGTAAGGAAGAGGAAGATACAACTGTTGATTCTAGAATTTTGACTTGCAAAAGATGACATTGGAATAAAACAAGATTAAAGAGTTTGAAGGGTCATGAATCTGGATTTAAACATGCTCGGCTGGAGGTGTTTTAGGATATATATGTATATATATACACACACACAGATTTTCCAGGATTAACTGAATAAACGAGACTTTTTATGAGAAGTAATTCATTATTGTAAAATATTGTTCTAAAAAAGTAGCTCTACATTTTCACATAGGAATTCATTAGAATGCTAATCAGATTGTATTTTTCCCTTCTCTGTAACTTTAATTCCTCATGCTATAACTTAGAGTCTCTTAACATGGCACCAGTTTACCTGTATCAGCATCCTGTATCTTCCTGTTAAAACTGCAGATTTTTGTGCCTTACCTGAGAGTTAAAGAATCTCTGTGATGGAGCCCAGGCATCTACTCTTAAGCAGGTGCCCAACTATCAGGCTAAAGTTTGAGAACTGAAAATTTAAGTCAACTTCCTCTTATCATTTGTCATCACCTGTTTAATAAACTTCTATATACACTTGGAAACTGGTATGAAGCCTCTTCTTTTACCAAAATCTGATATTTCACAAAATCTGTGACCCTGCATGTTTATATTTGCATCTCGCAAAAGATTCCTTCTTTATATTATCCATCACCAGTTTGTTCCCAATTATTTTCTGGTGATTTGAAGTCTTTTCAAAGTAGGATTTTCTGGAAACTTCATGTAAAAATGTTTCTGCTAAAGGAAAACAATACCATCTATGTCCATACAGGTAAAGGGGCGAGATCAGAAATTTTATGCATCCAAAAATCTAGACCGCCTTGTTTGATAGCAAAAGCAAACTTTTTTCCTCTTTGTTGATGAGAAATAAAAATGGCTAAATTAACTAGAATGTATCATAAATTTCTGCTTGCTTTACTTGTATAATTAGAGTTATAATAGGATTAAATTTCAGAATTCTCTAACCAAAACATTCAGTGAATAAAGTGTTCCAGTTGATTAAAATTCTCATCAAGCTAGAGAAATATTTAAAATATCATAATTTTAAATGCCACAAAATACTTTACATTAATGTTTTATTAAAATCCAATGAATCTTAGTGATTCAAAGTATAACTCAAATTATTTTATTGATGCTAATAAGTCCTTTCATTATCTTTGCATTTTAAATTTCTATTTCGTAAATGTTCTGGTAATGTGAAATCTAGAGCAACACACCAGAATTAAAAACCAACAGAATTTGAATTTATGTTCTTCTGCCACTAAGAGACAAATCCTTAATCTCCCTTGGGTCTCAATTTCTCCAACTATAAAATGGAATAGTAGAATCAGGGTATATTTAAGTTCCTATCTACTTCTAAAACTCTAATTTCACTAGGTTTTTGTGTTGTGCACATACAAGCACACACACACAGAACTTATCCGCTTAGATTGAAAAGCACTGCATATGCATATAAAAATTCTCCAAAGATATGAAAGATAGTCCCCATTAAATGTATCTGTGGGTGTTAAAATTCTTGCCTCCCATCAGTAATCAAGTAGATATTGCTTTTCTTTCTGTTGACTCCAGTGAAGTTAAACTAATCTTAAAAAGGTCATTTATTCCATAGAAAGGACAACAACTTGCTTTCAAATGCATACTTCCATTGCCTTTACATTGAGTTTAATTAGGGTGAGGAGTGCATGTTGGAAACGTTTGTATGGTACTGATTACTATTTGGAATGCAGTATCCGGACTGAAGTAGTAGTAACTATAAGTCTATACAACTTGTATCAATAGTTGCAGCCATGCAGGAGCCACAGCTCCCATGTTATGTCTCCTGTCACTAACATGTGCCATTGTGAACCAGGCTGCCGCACAGGCCTGTCTGCTTCCTCACAATAGCTCTTGCTCCCTGGGGAATATAAAGGCAGACAGCAGCTTTTCTCCTCTTTTCAACAGACACTCAGAGGGTCTGTTACTCATTATATTTGGAAGAAAGGACACAGGTTTCCACAAGCAACTTAAGCTTGTATCAGTTCTGAGATCAGAGAAAATGAGGTAGGTCCTTGAGACCCTTTGCAAGACAAACTTTCCTATTGTTGCTGATAAAAGTGAGAGTCACAAACATTTGAAAACTTTGACTAGAGTCACTTACTAACATCTTTATGATCATCTCTTTTGTAGAGAAAAGGAGCCTTGACTGGAGAAGCTAGGAGCCCCCTGGTTAGGAGGGATGGAGAAGGAGATGAAGAAGGAGAGAGAAAGAGAGAGAGAGAAACTTCCTGAACCCCACAAAGAGTTATAATTTGAAAGACATCCCTTTACCTCCAACAACACAAAATGAGTTGACATTTACCATAATAGACTTTCTCATTTGTATCAACTTGTATCAGCCAATTGACTTCCATGAAGCAATCGCATTTTTGTTTTGCTTTGTTATGTTTTTAAGAAAGGGAGAAAATGGCATGAAAAAAAAAGAACCTTGAGCTGGACTCTGGGCGGGCTGGGTGCTAATTCTAGTTCCGATACTGGCTAGCTATATGACATGAGGAGTATTGCTTAACATCTCTGCACTCTCGTTTCCCTGTAAGATTAGGAATGTTCCATTAGATTATCTCTAAAGTCTCTAAAGGTAAGAAAATTTAGCTTTAAAATATATCGAGCCTGTTTGTTTCTTTGTTCTAATGGAGTTGTAAATTTCTAACATTTTAAATTAATACAGATTTACTTGGACAAACTAGACGCCATTCAGTTTACTTACACTTTCCAAGCAAATATCCATGCGTCTAAGGAGAAAAAATGTATTTCAGCAGGGCCACCTAGGAGCAAGAATGAAAAACAGCTGTAGCACAATACTCTCAAGGACTGGCCTTGGTAAAAAGTTCTGAATGTGTCTGTTCATGATGAAAACCATAGGGAAAAATGAAATGTTATATTTCATTTTCATTGGATGGAAACTAATAATACATAGAATAAAATAAAGGCACCAACCCAGAGGCTTTCTTCTTTTTTAACTGGAGCATCTGTGTGGACATTGTGGAGCCATCAAGACTGAATTCTCTAAATCCATTAGGAAAATGCTCATTGTATTCTGAGTGATAAAGCACCAAATAGAAAAGAGTGACCGGCATGAAGGAGGTAAATTGTGCTGCAAACAGACATACACGATCTTTTACAGCATTTGGACAAAATCCCACGGCCAATTACACTTCCTAAGTACCAGTCTAGAATCTGTCCTTGTTTAGGCTCTGCTAATGGCATGTTTATTGTATAGAATCAACCCCAGCTTGTATTTATCTCCTAATTTTTTAAACCAAAATGAACATTTTCCAGCATTATTATAAAATAAGATTCAGATTTACTGTGGAGCCCAGCGGGTTGATGAGAGTGGGGCCGTGGCCATCCCTGGAGATGCTGAGGTCATGGGAACCTCCTCACTGAATGATGAGCTTCTCCTAAGGCACCAGACACCACTGTCCTCTCCTGAGAGACACACATTGGCACCCACATTCAATGCCCCCATATTCTCCCAAAGCCATATTCTGACTCTTCTTGCAATGTCCTTATTTTTCCTACACATATTTCAAACATTATTTTTGGAAACATACAAACATAAGTTGCATATCTATAGCATAAGTTACCTATCACTGGGAAACCTTCTAGCTGACTTATTCACCTGACCCACTGTTCTTCTATTTATTAAATAATTGTCCATTGAGTATCGCTGGGGACTTGGGTACCTGAATCATCCCATTCCTTCTTCAGAATTTAACTGGCTTATTAATAGGTGCAGCAATCGATGGGGAGTAAAATATGATATTATCTTTATTGCAGGCAAGACAAAGCAGAAAAAAATATGGTTTCAAACCAACAAAGTTAGATATTTTAATCCTTGCCCCTTTATATAAACTCACTTAACCAGTTACAGGCAGAAATTCAGAATTCTAGTCCTCTAGGCATGGGGAGGAATGTAAATTGTGGGGGACTGTTTATCTATTTATCACAATTACACTTGCAGAAATGTACTCCTTCCCAAATTACCAGGAAAAAGAAAACAGAATTTAATCCCTCTGGTTCTTCTCTAGATTAAAGTGTTTTATGTCTTTTATTGTTTTAAATCATAGTAGCAAAAATTAAAGATTTATCTAACATATAAAAAGGATATTTAGAAAATAATATTAGCATTGGCACAAGTAGGTGAGAATAAGATTTATTAGCCACAGGGCTGTTACGAGGTTCACAGTTCTAAGAAAAGATCCAGAAAACTGGGTGGGAGGGAGAGTGAACAAAAGTATGTTTGAAGCTAAAGCTGTTTCAAGTTTGTGTTATGGCTTTCTGGAAACATGCCAAATGTTCAAGTGTCTTTTAAAAAAAACTGAATTTCCTGGTAGACAAAAAGTAATTAAGAAAGCCTTCAAGTAGTGGTAGAAATTGGCACTCACTCACCATTTACAACATAATCCTAATGATATGCCGAGAAGCCACCAAAGTGATACATCAAAACCCTGTATGGATGTTTGTTAAAACAAAGTACCAGATTTAAAATCCTTATTGTTATCAAACCTATAGTAATGCAGATCTTTTGATTCAAGTAGTTTTTATATTTATTATCAATGTACCTTACCATAATTACCCAATAAGACAGGAGGCCAATGAGGTAAAGACTACAGTTTTTCTCAATATCTCTTTGCTTCTTCTATAGTAATGGGACCTTCTATTTCCCACTGGACTTACAGCAGTCTAAAATCTTTTTCTCAATAGCTCTTTGCTTCTTCTATAGTAATGGGACCTTCTATTTCCCACTGGACTTACAGCAGTCTAAAATCAAGACCGCATTTCTCACATCTCCTTAAGCCACATATGTCCATGTGACTAAGATCTGAACATTGTAATGTGTACAATTTCTGGGAAGTATTTTTAAAAGATACAATCTAACCCTTCTCCTCCCTTTCCTTCTTCATGCTGGCTGAAAAGAAAATGAAATGCTTGGTACTCAAGCAGCCATCTCACCTATGAAATGATTTTAGGATCTAAAACCTTGCAAGACAGAGTCCCCAGGTAGAGAAAGCATTGGTGCCTGTCATCGTGCAGACATCATAAAACCTTGGAACTGCTTGTCTCTCAGCTTTTGCATGAGAGAGAAATAAACTTCTTATCTGAGCCATTTTTAGGTCTGTTTTCTGTTAATTATAATCAAATCTAATTCTCATATAGGTAGGCAGAGAGCTTACAGACTATACTAGGAGAACAGATATGTATCAGTACATCCATGAAAATACTGGGATTTTTAGCAGGATAATACAATGTATAAAGTGTGCATTATGTAACATAGCAGTGGGTTATGAAGTAGCCACCCTTGATCAATTTCACTAATATTTCTGCAGCAGTATGGTCCAATATTTATACTTACTGGGATAAATAAAACTACAAATAACTTCTCATCAATTTACGTTTCATTTTTGCTAATCGGTCCATACAGGTCTGCCCAAGTTTCACCACCAAATGACTGTACAAAATCCTTTGATTTTCAGAGATTTGGAGACTTCAGTATTGCAGCAAAAGGATCACATCCCTGTAGTAGAAGTGAAGGGGCTAAGGTATGAGAGCTTAAGTAACGTGCTTAATGCTATTTGGTGAGATAAAAGTTTGAGTTGAGGTTTCCTGACTTTGTGAGGGTCCTTTTTACTACATGATGCACATTTCTATTTTTCAAAATTCCTCATTTGTTTATTTATTCATTCTAAAAAAATATCTACTAAACATAAGCCATGTATAAATCTTACACTCCAGGAAATATACTCTGGGGAGTATCTTTTTATGGATTGATCGATTGATTGATTTACTTATTTATTTGTTTGTTTATTTATTGTTGTTCAAGTACAATTGTCTCCATTCTCCCACCACTCTTAAGGCCATGTTTCTCATCAAGGGTGAGGGTACCTTATTTCTTCAAAGCCAGAGTATAAATATGGAACATATGTTCACACAAAGACATGAGTGTGTATGGAAGCATTACTTGTAATATCCCAAAAGAACAATCTAAATTTCTATCATTAGAAAGCCTATCATTCTGTTATATGGTATATCCATGTAATGGAATAATATTCAGCAATAGAAAAGGAATAAACTATACATGCTATCACACGGATAAATGTAAAAATAATGGTATAAATGAAAAATGCAGAAAAGAGCACATATCCTTGGATTCTGCTTATATAAAACTCTAGAAATACTAACTAAGCTGCAGTTGACAAAAAGCAGATCAGTGGTTGCTTGCGGAGAGTGGTATGGAATGAGCAGGAAGGAGAAATTACAAGGGACACAGGAAACCTCAGAGCAATGGGTGTACACATTACCTTCGCTGTGCTGATGGTTCTGCAAATGGATGCGTAAGTCAAACCATCAAATCGTATACTTTCAATATGTGCAGCTAATTTTTTGCCAGCTATATGTCAATAAATCTGTTTCAAAAATATGAAACATCTTCCTGGAGCATGGTTTTTACCAGGAGGCTTAAAA
This sequence comes from Trachops cirrhosus, assembly GCA_028533065.1. Lineage (NCBI taxonomy): Eukaryota > Metazoa > Chordata > Mammalia > Chiroptera > Phyllostomidae > Trachops > Trachops cirrhosus. The sequence continues at coordinate 124,989,802 of CM052542.1, forward strand.
GAAAAATTCAAGAATTTAACTGAACCTTTTTTTCTAATATTAAAACAAGAGAGGTACTATAATGTATAAAGTACCATTGACTCACTTCTCAAGATAAAATTCTAGATGTCAAAATTTAATGTTTGCACTGGGGTAGGTCTAGCTAACTCTTTAAGGTCCCCCCAAATCTGGTTAGTTTCACTCTTCTCTGAAGTGAGCAGACTGTGGTGGTACAGTTTGAAGTTCTGCCAAGGGGTCTACAAGGTCACACAACAGATGCAAAAAGTCCCCCAACACCTACAGCATACCACTGACTCTCAGTTTCCTGTGGTTTTAGTTCAGTCATTGCATCTTCTTAAATCATTGGTTGTTTTTCTCTTTTTATTTCTAGGGTCGCTAGTTATTTATAACCAAAGGAATATAAATAGAGGAATATTCCTTGTGATACCATAATTGTGCTCTCCTGAGACATGAGGAGAATGGGCCCTGCCACATAAATACCTGAATTGTGTTCCCAGTAATTTTTCCTAAGAAATCAGAGATTGAATGGAAGACAAATCTCGAAACACCCAACAACTCTGACACCATGGAAACCACAGTGTCCTCCTGACCCACCTGAATAATCAGAAATGTAGGAATTTGGCACAGATAAATCTGATTTTATCAGATGTTTCCTATTAAGAATGTGTAATAATTTTAATTAAAAGCCCTAAGTCTATAAAGTCCAAGACTGTATAAAAGCAGAATTTTAAAAATTGAGCTGAAACCTATAATAATAGGAGTGAATACCTCTTTATAAGATGCTGTATATTAGTACACAAACGAGAAAAAACAACATTATTCAATGCCTCAAGAAAAGGATCCTTAAATCCAAAAGAGCCTAGAAAATATCATTCAGAGGGAATTAAATGACAAATTAATAGTAGGAGAGTGCCTAGTCACTCCAAAATATTTAGGGTTAAGATCCAGATGAATACTATACCTCAGAGTAATGAAAGGCTTTGCCAATATGATCTTAGAGCCAAATTTGGTAATCTGAAGAAATCCTTGAGAAACAGTAGAGACAATTGGAGGAGAGGGTTCTAATCTTCTAAAAGGGGGCATAGATAAATTATACAAATTATAGAGTAAAAACAATGTTAGTTCACAGAATAAAAAAGCTAAAGCTGACTGCTAAATGAATGGTCACTTAGCCCATTAAAAAAAGAAAAAGAAATTTGATGAGAATGTAGCATATGCTCATTAAAAATGTATGTCTAGAATAATCTTCATTTCATCTCATGGTGAATCATAGGCCATGATGAAATGTATCTTCAATTCACTCCCATAAAACAAATAACCATTTCAACAAATGATATAGCGTCTTGTTACACAAGGATAGATGAGCTGAGGATATATGAGGACTGTTCCTCCACCCACACCAATCTTAAGTAGGGTCTCTAGTTGCTTTCCACAAGTCTATACTTGGAGAACAACACTTAACGGAAAGACAAGGATAAACTAAAGTGAATCAGAGGAAGATAAACAGGACGGTTAAGGTTCTGGAAACTATAATATTTCAAAGATGAATAGTTGAAATAACTGAGATTTTACCTGCATGGGAAATTACTTAGATGGTACTCTTAAAAAATGTTTGAATGTATGTTATATTAACAAGAGAAAGTATTTGGTTTTGGTGCTTCCAAAGGGAAAAACTAGGACCAGTAGTTGAAATTTACAATAGAGCTAATTGGTGTTTTATATAAGAAAGTAAATACCTGACAATAAATTTTCTGACTTCAAAAAGTATATATCCCTCACTTGACAATATTTTTCAATCTTTAAAATGAGCATGCTTTTAGACAAAGGATTTCTACTTCAAGAAATTCTTCCTTAAGCTGAAACACACATATTTTCAAAAGTATATGTATCAATACATTGTTTGAAGCATTGTTTATAAAAACTATTCAAACAAATTATTTCTTAAAATCCATACAAGGCATTGTGTAGGCAGAATAAAGGAAATATGAGTGTATATAAGAAACTATTTACTGTTACATGAAAAAAATTATAGAACATGATGCCAAGATTGATCTTATTTGTGTAAAATTAAAAGGATATATGTATATACTTTATATGATCATTTTTATATGCCTACATATGCATAGAAAAATTTCTAGTATGCCTAAGAATCATAGTGATTTCTCTAGACAAACTGGGAAACCTAGAAGAATTACTTCTCTTCACATCTTAAGTACAATTTCCATTTTTAAAAACCATAAATGTATATTATTTTTAAAAATATATAAAATAAAATTTAAATATATAAAATAATTTCAAAGTACTGAATTTGCTATTATAAGTGTTATCTAATTATCCATTATTTATATTCAATCACTATATGTTATTTATATTGTACCTGTTTTATGTAATTATTATAGCTTATACAATTATTATCTAATTACTAATTAGTATCAAACATATAGTATCCCATAGAATCTGTTTTGCCATCAGGACTAGCATCTTTATTGTACAGCTTCCTCGATGTGAACTTTGACAGGAAACTGAGCCAAAAATTTCTTCTCTGTGATGTGGAGATAGTTAAAGAATTGCAATGAGGCTTAAGAAAGACACAATTAAGAAAGGTTTCTCTGTCTTAATTCTTACAGCAATAATTTAATAATGTGTATTAAGCTTAAGTAGACAATATACAGAAAGGAGTGTACCCTGGAGGCAAGGAGGACTTTTTCTTTTTATTCTTTAAGCTTCTTCTTCAAGACCCAGAACTTGATCATTACATTAAAACATAATAATTTAAATTTCCTAAAAATTGAACATTACACTTTCCTTATCATCTTTCTTTCATTTGACTAAGCAGTCTGAAATTATAATATGAATACAAATGACTATATAGGGATATAGTCACAAAATTATATGTGATATATATATTCATTAGTAATTAGGGAAATTTTTCATAGGTAATTTTAATAAGACAGAATTTTCTTTTATATATTAATTTTTTAAATTTATTACATATAAGATAATGGGTTGAGTTATAGTCCCAAAAATAAATGGTCACCCAAAACCTCAGATTATGACCTAATTTGAAATAAGGATTTTTGCAGTATGATTAGGTAAGTGTCTCAAAATAAGATCATTTTGGATCAGGGCAGGTCCTATACCCAATGGTAAGTATGCTTGTAAGACACAGAGAGGAGAGACATGGGAACACAGAGACGCAGAAATGAGGGCCACGTGAAGACGGAGGGTAAAGTGATGCCACCAGAAATCAGGAATGCCAGGTACCACTAGAAGCTGAAGGAGGCAAGAAATCCTTCTTTCTATAGTCTTCCGAGGGAGGCTGCCCCCGTGGACACCTGATTTCAGACTTCTGGCTTCCAGAACTGTGAGAAAATAAATTTCTGTTGCCTTAAGTCACTAAGGCTGTGGTAATTTGTTATAATAGCCCTAGGAACTCCTACAATAAATACATACAATGACCATATAATTTGTTGTCCTAACTAGGTCACTTTTGAGAATAAAAGTGGGCACAGTCATTAATGATATTAGGACAATAGGGATAAATAGTACTGTTTGTGACAAACTATGACACATGATAACTTAGCCCATAAAACATGAGACTGCACTGTAAGGTATATAAGATGGCTAGCAGAGTTCTGCTCTAATACATCCTCAATAAAAAGTAATGCCTACAATTATTTTATATGTAACAATAGTGTGGGAGAAACTGGGGCCCTGGAAGTATAGACCATCACATTGGAAAAGTATAGACCATCAGATGGGCAAAGGAAAACAGGGGAATGGAGGTGGAGAGGAAGAGAAATCATTGGCCAAAGGAAAGTCTCTGTCACGCCAGTTGTCAGGCAATTGCTAAGGGTTCTTTCTGGTTACCACAGGTGTTCTCAAGAGTCCCTGACACTCTCCTACACTGACCATGTAGTGAAGTGACTGTCTTACCCTCCAAATTATCTCTAAGGTTTAAATTCTACCTCAGCTAAATGACTTGGAAAATCTGTCCCAATCCACTATTGAATTGTAAAATGTATTATTGCTATCAATCTGGAAGGAGAAATGTGAAAACACTAATAGATGTGAGACTAGAGTCCTGGAGAAGTTATTTTTATCCAACCACAGGACAAGAACACCTAAGTCTGAGTGACCTTGGCCGGACCAGTCAAATTCTCTGTTTCATAAAGAAACTGAGACCCAGCAACATCACATCTGCCAGGTAAAATATTTAGAATAGGAATAATTACTTAATTTTTACACCAAAGTATTTGGGTGGGTTTTGTCCTTATTTTGGGTAATCTATATTGACTGTACCTAACAGATCAAGGTAGTCTGTTAAAGACATTTCATCTTTCCTTATTATCAAAATAGTTCATAAATAATATAGAAGCCCTGTCTTCAGGATATTCTATTATTGATCTAGTACAAGGAATCTTTACCAAGGGATCCACACATATCTGACTGCAGAGAATAAAGAGTCCTCCAAATTTCTGAATCTAGAAGAAATATTAAAGGCATAGTTTTTTAAATACTCAGAAACAAATTTCATGTTTACCATATGCCAGTTATGTGAAGCAGTTTCCATATATCATCTCATTATAGCTCCACTATGCAGATGTTATGCTTCCAATTTCCATATGAGGAAACTGAGTCTAAGCGATATTGCATAATTCGCCCCGGAGTCCACACTCTTAACTGCTGTGGCATTCCAGGGCATTGTACTAGAAATTCAAATTCCTAGCCTCAGGAGTGCCTGGTTCATGAACTTGAAGAACAATAGGCAAGTCACCTCATCCTCTAAGCATCTGTCAGATAAGAATATTGCTGAAATATGTTATGAATCTATGAACCCAAAACTTATAATAACTAGGTACCTATATTCAAACACTTCTCTAGTTAATGAATATCTACTTCTCCCTTTTAGAATTTATCAAGTTTTTAGTATATTTTTTCATAAGACAAATGATTCTTATGATCATTACACATGACTCATTTCAAAGGGCAGATAATTAAAGTCTCACACTACATGTATCAGTCTTGAGACCAACGTGAAAAAATAAGAATTGAGAGTCAGTATTTCAGCTCTTGACTGTTCACAGATTAATTCATTTTCCTGCTTGGAGCAGGAACGATGGTTGGAAACACATGTTTTTCTAATACAGGCAGTCCTTTGTCAAGAAGCTATCGCACGTGCCACTATGCCCAATGTAAACCTTTCCAAGATGTTTGCGATCTTACAGATAGCAACACTTTGACCACACTGGGAATTAATTCTCCTATTTTATTGTGTATCTCTGCTTTCAGAAAGAACTGGAGGTTAAAAAAAAAGAATTGGAGGTTTTTAAAAAGACATATAGATTAAGACTGTTAAAATAGAAATTAAAATTTAAAATGTCCTTGGATACTCCAGAAGCAAATATCTAGGCTAATCTAAGTATTGTGAGCATAATATTTAGCTCTGAATATCTAGTCATTGTGATGAAATAAGAAGCATAATATCGATATAAGAAAATATCACACATAGTTATAAAGGCACTTTGTAATAATAGTTATTACCGTTGGAATCTAATTCTCAATTTCCTTCCTTCATGTATAGTTCAGTTATGTAGAAATACCATTTAGACATTTTAGCTCATGATGGGAACATATAGGTGTCTACATCTTAATATTTTTTGCCCATGATAAGAAAATAAAAGAGCATTTTCTTCATAAGTAGCTACATCTCTCTTTGAATTATATAAGAAAAGGAATGCGTAACAAATATTCAGACCAAGAAGAGTTAATAAGAATGAACTCTTTAAAACGGTAATTGAATCCTCAAGGTCTTGAACTTGCCAAACTGCTAGGATGGTTCCTAAAAAGTCTCAGTAGAAAAAAATAAGTTGAATCTGGAGGTTGTGAGTGATATTTTGATCAAAGGTAGTAGAGTACATTAAACAAAAACATTTTCTTTTCAGTTACTAATTTCTTGATTATGGATTTTCTGTATTCTAGAACATGGAAAGATTATTATAAAATGTACTAATAATCTCATGTGAAATTCCTGTCTTTATTCATTGTGTCGATTTTTAAATTGGAACCTGTAGACATATAATTATATGCATGTTTTATTTTAATGAGGTTAATATACAAATTTAAAGTTTACGTATTTGAAATAGATCCCATTAAGAAAAAAAAAGAAACAAAATTGTATTATGGGTATATCAATAACAAACAGCAACAGTTTAGTTTGATCTTAAATAGAACTTAAATTTGAACTAAAATTTAAATATTAAATGTTTTCCTGGATTATAAAATACTGTGGAATAAATGTCAACTTTGAGAAAGAAGAATAGATTACTGAAGCATAATTATGAGTTCCCCAGGGCCTTAATATCCCTCTATTTCCTCCAGAATGCTATCAGTCTTATCGTCCATCCTCCCTGTTAAAAGTCACTTATCAGCAGGTAATGGGGAACAAGGAGAGGTCAGGAGAAGAGTATCAGATTCAAACTCCAAAAACTCATTTCCATGTAAGAGATTGTAACCAGTATATATTGTATCTAAAAATAGAGACAGTAAATAATGAAAGACTGCCTAAACAAATTTATCAAAATAAGTTGTACATGACATGCAGTTAAAATTTTTGCTTATTTTTGTTGGTACATTTAAATGCACTTTTAACATTTTCAGCATATTCTCTTTTACTATACTACTAAGCTATTTAGTAATTTCAGACAATTAGTATCTTGGAACCTAATATAGTAATTGGTAAATAATAGTAACAACAATAGCACAAGTAATTACCTCAAGAACTAACATTTATTGAAAATACTCCATGTGTTAAGCCCTGTGGTAAGCAATTTTACATATAATAACACATTTAATAGTCATAATTGCACAATGAGGTAGGTGTAATTAGTACCCCCATTTTATAGATGAAAACATTGAGACACAGAGAACTTAAGCAACCAAGGTACCCATGCTAATTATCAGAGTGCACTTGAACACAGCCATGTAACTTCAAAGTCCATGATTTTAGGTAATCAGTATGTAATAAACCAAGCAAAACATAAATGGTTTGGAAGTTCATGTTTCTTTCCCCATTTACACCCTAAATATGACCAGCTTCCATAGCCTAAATTAGCAATAACTAATGCATTGGCCAATTACCATGGGCTAGGCATTGGCTATGCAATTCACATAAGTATTCTTCCTATTTTACATTGAGAAAAACTGAGATTCAGAAAGTTTATATTACTTCATTAATGTCACACAGTGTATACTGTCTCTCAGTGTATAATTATTATGCAACCATTACAACTTAAGTTGGTTACTGGTAAGAGGTAACTGATAATTGGCAACAGGTAATTGTGAAGTTAATCATAGTACATGTTTATCATATGATTAGTGCACTTACTTTTTAATAACTGAAATGAACAGTTGTTCTTACCCAATACAGATCCTTCCAGAGAATTGTCTACTGACATTAGTCAAACTTCAACAATTAAGTCATGCACAAAGGAAGTACAATGGAGACTAAAAGACCATTTCTTATGTTACCTAGTTGACAGCTTTAAGTTTAAAAATAAAATAAAAATTAGTGTATAGAAAAATATCAGAAAAGGGATTGATCAATATTCAGCCTGGCTTGTGGATCTTTGTTAACCTCAGTCAGAGAGGACGCAGGTAAGCAGTTGTCAGATCTGTGGCCAACTTTGTTGGTTGAGGTTTTGTGATTTAAAATTCTCTATTACATATTTTCTATATTGTCCACCAGGTGGCGATAGAGAGTCACAACTGCTTGTCTTCAGGCCTTGGGTAGGCACAGAAAGGCAAAAAAATTTTTTAACTACATTATAAAACTACTGAGTTGTTTTTTAAAAAATATTTTATTTATTTATTTTTAGAGAGAAGGGAAGGGTAGGAGGCAGAGAGGAAGAGAAACTTGAATGTGGGAGAGAAACCTCAATTGGTTGCCTCTGATATGCACCTGGACCAGAGATGGAACCCACAACCCAGAAATGTACCCTGACTGGGAGTTGAACCAAAAGTCTTTTGCTTTGCAGAATGATACACAACCAACTGAGCCACACTGGTGAGGGCACTACTGAGTTGTTTTGTCATGAAAAACAGGCTGTCTCCAAAGGAAAACACATACACAAAACATGAAAATTGCTTAATTCTAACCCCAAATTTACCAGCACCAATATAAGCATACTTACTATTTTCAAACAAGGCAGGAGTGATCTGTGTGATCTTCTATAGGGTGTTTCTCAACCCTGGCTGCACATTCAAGTCACCTGGGGAGCTTTGTCAATGCCCAGACCAACAGAGTCAGAATTTCCTAGAAAATTTTTTAATAATTTAATTAATTACTTTTTTAAAAATTATAGAATGAGGCCCAGACATCTGTATTTTTTAAAAAATCTTCCCAGGTAATTCTCATGTACAGCCAGGGCTAAGGCTTGCTCCCTGAATTAGATGGTTTTAATGGCATTGCAATTTGTTGGAAGGGGTTATTATTGGAACTAGAATCTGGGCATCAGCTTGGAAGATTTATGGTAATATCTTAAATTAGGCCATAGAAAACTGATTTATGCCAACAAAATAAGGTTATCATTTATAAGCTAGAAAGTCAATATATGTATTAACTTACTTTGGGGAAAGAAACTCTTAAGTGGGCCACACTAATTACATCAGCCAAATAAATCTCCCCAGTGTATACAAAACTCTCATTCATTCACAATTTAGAAGCAACAAAAAAATTCTGGGAGCAAGGAAGACCAAGTTAAAATCTAAATTCAGATGATCTGATTCATCTAGAAACAGAACGAAGGATAGAAAATAATCTCCAGAGACAATGGTAGCAACCGAAGCATGGTAGTCCAATGCGTCCTTTGTTACAACAGCTCTGTGGGTCAGCCAGGTCCCTATGTAAAGCTAAACAGACACTAATATTTTTTTAAATCCTACTTTCTTTCCTACTTTATACCCATCATACTGATCTGTAATAAGCTGAAGAAGTAAGAGTTTAATTCATTTCCAAAAAGATAAAATCAATATACAGGTTAACACACAGTCATAATGTCACATGTTGGCCAGAAAAAAAAGTGGATGATTTAGGAAAAAGCCAGGCTGCTAGGCAGCCTTGGAGATGGCAGCTAAAGGTTCCTAAGCAAATGTTTCAGGCTTGTAGCAGAAATAACTACGGCTTGGGTACTGAACTTTAAAATAAGGATTTACAATATGAATCGCAGAAAAAAAAAGAAAAGGTGAACAAGAGCAAGGTAAGACCCCAGGTGCCAGCTGTCAGTTGATGACAGTCACCGCCTCAACTGAGAGGGAGCTTGGGACACCCAAGCGCACGATGTGTCAGGAACATTGCCTCTGGAGTCAGGTGAGCTGGGAGTCCACAGCTCTGTGCCCTCCAGCCTGTGTAATTAGAAGTAAATTTCTTTTAACATTTGAGCACCTGTCTCTTCACCTGTAAAATGGAAGAAATAATTATTCCTAGCTCACAAAGCCGGTGTGAGAATTTAAAGAAAAATCACCTACACAAGTTACAGTGGTTCTCAAAGTGAAGTTCTCGGGAGCAGCAGCAGCAGACTCCTGGGAAAAGCAAACTTTCCAGCTCTGCCCCAGACCTACTGAATCAGTAAAACCTCTGAATGTGCAGCCCAGTAACCAGGGTTTCCCCCATGCTCACCCAAGTTTGAAATCAACTGATTTAGAAGATAATAAACTCTAAACAAATGGAAGCCAACAGAACCCCTGTTCTGACAATCAGGGAGGAGGTATGGAATCCTACAGTTAAACAGCTACACTGGGGCATAGGGCTCATCCAAGGCAAATCTGCTTGTCAGGGAAGCTAACTCAAGACAGATAAGAGCAAATTTTATCCTAGCAATTGGAAATGAGTTACCGGCACTTAAGTCTGGAGAACATATTTTATTCTTAATCTGACAGATTTGAAGCTGTTGATGCATTCATTACCCAGTCAGCTGTGGTTTGTGAAATAAGCGTCACACATAATAGAAACATAACCATCAGATTCTGTCTACCCTTCAGGGAAAAAAATAGAGCATCACAATTTCCTATGAAATGAGGTCCTTATCAGAAGGCATCCTACGTATGTATATTTACTTAGTCATTCTAATTCCAAATTTTTCTAGGTTAAGTAGAATCAGATTCTTCCAAAAACTTCACTTTATCACTCTTTCACCCCAAAAACATTTTTTCCTCAGCAATGTCCCCTTAAAATTTGACATAGTCCTCCAAAATACTTGGATTATATTGAAAATATATCCAATCCATCTCTCCCAATCTGCTGGTTGGTGGTGTTACATTTTCTCTGGTTGTCCTGCTTCTCTGATTATGAGGCCCCCGAAGCCCAGGATCTGTCAGTCTGTCTTGATCCCTCTATCTGTCACAGGACTCTAAGTTGGATTCACACTTTTTTTAATTGCCTAAGAAATCTATATTATACCTGATGACCCATACATATTTTAACCTTATAACAAATAAAAACACATTGTAATCATCAGATCACTATAAGTAGCCCAGCTTGAACTGGACCACCTGACACTTTATATTTTTCTTTCTACTTACCGGCTCTAAAATACTTTCTAAATGAAGTACCATATTTCTAAACAGCATCCAAACACACCTAAGGATAGGTTTAATGTAAGGATCTGTGCCATCCCCCTCATATTAAATCAATAATATGGATGATAAAAATGTCTGAAATTGATACATATTTTGAAATTATAAGATAGTGTACAATTCATAAAATTAGTCTTGTAGGACAATGGATTAAGTAAGCATTTTAAGGACTACATATCACCTCTTTTGAACATAGATATAAAGTATAACATTTGAAAGTGAATATTTTTATAAGAGGACTTTCTAGAAAACACATGTGTTTACCAACCTAATTATTAACACATTCGTGTCCTCTCTATTTGGCCTTAGATAGAGCTGCTGAGGTCTGGAATACTGTGTTATATTTAATAGAGTCACATGTTCATGTGAAAACGGTTGCAAAGCATTCAAAGGGAAAACCTCTGTAAATTCCCTTAAAATTTTACTAGAAGTACTTAAGCCAAGGAACTTTCGTATCACACCTCAAAAAAAAAAAAAAAGGAATTTTAAGCTTATCAACTCCATTCCCCCAAACCAGATTGAAAGAGCAAGATGTAGTGAAAAGAACCCAAGCTAACTCAGGCATATGGTCTTTTTATAGGTATATAGGTAATCAAACAAGGACCAGATTGCTAATAATGGGGACTCCATATGTGTCATTTTTGAAATTATCCAGGGCATTCTTTATTGCTGAGGCTGATCAAACATCCTCACTTATCACCTTCTTTTAAAAATAATTTCATAAATTTTAGCTCTTAATGTCAAAAAGCAAAAGCAAGCAAGCAAGCAAACAAAAAAAGTCCTTTCATTGTAAAAGGTTTGTGTTTAAAACTAATCTGTATCTTGCTGAATAGTCAACTCATGACTTTTTTGTTCTTTCACATTATGCTATACACATACTTAGGAGCCTTGTTTTAAAAGTTCCTTAATTTATTGAATAGAGGGTAATATTCAAAATTTATTGTATAAAGAACTCATACTACTCAACACCAAAAACAAACAAATGAACAAATAATTCAATTATAAAGTGGGCAGAGGACCTAAATAGACACTTCTCCAAAGAGGACATACAGATGGTCAATAGACATATGAAAAGATGCTAAATGTCTCTAGTTACTAATCTTCATAGAAATGCAAATTAAACTCACAATGAGATATCAATTTGCCCCTCTCAGCATGGCTACCATCAATAAATCCTCAAATAAGTGCTGGTGAGGATGGGGAAAAACATCCTTTTGTACTATTTGTGGGAATGCAGATTGGTGCAGCCACTGTGGAAAACATTATGGAGTTACCTCAAAAAACTAAAAATGAAATCACCTTATGACCCAGGAATTCCACTTCTGGGAATATATCTGAAGAAATCAAAACACTAATTCAAAAGATTATATGCACCCCTATGGTCACTGCAGCAGTCTTTACAATAGCCAAGATATGGAAGTAACCAAGTACCTATCACTAGAAGAGTGGATATAAAAAGTGGTAGTACACATATACAATGAAATATTACTCAGCCACAAAAAATAATGAAATTTTACCATTTGCAACATCATGAATGCACATAGAGGTTATTATGCTACGTAAAATAAGTCAGTCAAAGACAAATACCATATGATTTCATTTATATGTAGATTCTAAACAAAATAAATACACAAACAAAATTGAAACAGACTTATAGACACAGAGAACAGACTGATGGTGACAAGGAAGAGGGTTTGGGGGATTGGGTGAAAAAAGATGACAAGATTAAGAAGTACAAATTGTTAGTCAAAAAATAGACAGGGTACTGTACAGTATAGCATAGAGAATGTAGTCAATAATATTATAATAACTATATTGAACGCCAGGTGAAAATGTTGAAAGCACTTTATAAAGTATATGATTGTTCAGCCACTATGCTGTATACCTAAACTAATTCAAAATAATAGTGAATATAAACTGTAATTTAAATATATACATGTATATACATATATACACACACACACACATACATATGTGGCTTAAAATCTTACTTTTTGTTTCTATAGCAACACCCCCAAAATTTCTTAATTTAGATAGTTTATGAATAAATTTTTTTACGTTTATACTTTTCAGGATATCTCAAATGTTCTACAAAAATCTACAATAATTTAGAAAATATTTTTGATATCTAAATTTGTTCTCATTCTTTTTGTTTCTCCAAGTTAACTCTTCCCCTAATTCTTTCTTTATCATCAGTCTTATTTTCCAAACTTACTCATCTTCACTACTATTCTTTGAACTCTTCACATTTAACACACACCTGTCTACAGCAGCTGAATGTAATTTTGAAATATAATCCAGTATTAGTTGACATCCCTGTAACTATTTCACTGTTTTAAACCAAAGAAGTGAAAGAGCCAACACTGCTGTCAGTTTTAATGTAGTCATCAAGTGAGAATCGCACCATATTCAACATGTTGCTTCTCTTCAGAGATGATGCTCTAAGGAAACTACATGAAACATCCAATAATTTTGACTTGAACAGTTAAGTTTGAAATGCTGCTTTTAAGAAAACATAGGAGGCTTGTATCAATGCCAAGAGATTGAGGCTCCTCTTTGGACAGACCAGACAGCCAAGTTCAACCTCAACAAGACACCAGGGATCTGTGAAAACCCCTAATGTAATGAGTTACCCAGTCATCCTTTTAGAGTTAGCACACATTTTTGTGGAAGTTCATATTAAACTGTGAATTGGAATAACAAATACAGAAGAGCGTATACATGAAGAGGCATGCCCAATTTGGATAAGAGCTGAGTTCCGGAAATAGCATTAGTGTTTGGAAAGAACCTATTAATATATTATTACCACATCTAAATGATCAAATTGGACTTTTGGTAGACACGATAATTAAGAGCTGTAGAAAGCTCTTTAGATAATCAGAGGCATATGTGTTCCTAAGGCTTTTCAGTTCTACAACATTGCTACAAGGGTAAAGAAAAGATCTCCTTTTAAAAGGAACGTTGTTTTTAAGGGAGTTGCATTTGATCTCTGGGTGGACATGTTACAGGGAGAGTCTTGGTTACTTGCTCCTCTCGAGCCATCAGTGAATACCACCGAGTGGCCAATGGTGATGAAAGCCTATCTGGGACCAGGCCTTCCACAATCTCAAGCTCGGGTTTTCAGAATTTCACAATAGCGCCATTCATTCTCACTTAAGGACAGAAAACTGTCTGGAAAAACCTGCTATGGAGACTCAGTCCCTTATTTTAGCATCTGCCCAACTGGACCATCTCAGCTGCTTTTATGGCAAATTAGGGAGAGCACGGATTTGATTGGAAGCTCTTTCTAAATTGTGTGTAGCTCTCCGTGCTGTCAGTTTCCTTCACTCTCACCAGATAAATTTCTCTTTGGGATGGCTTTCACCTCGCTTTAGGCCTGTTTTGATCCCAGTGGTATTTCTTTTTGGTGTTGCCCAGTGTTTCTCTGGAACTCTCAGCTGCAGCAGTGAGATGATTTCTCGATTTTCTTCACTTAACTTTTGTTTACCTCCTATTCCTGTGAAATTGAGTTTACATCATTATTCCACAATACTGTACTAAGCTTTAGATTTCTAGCATCTTGGGAATAAACTTTTCATGCTTTTAATTTTCTCTTGTACTTAGGGAGTGGTCTGTGTTCTAACAGTATGTACATCACCTGGGAGCAGAATCCAGGCCCCACCCCAGACCCACAGAAGGAGAATCTTCATTTCAACAAGACCCGAGGTGATATATATGCACATTATATTTGGAGAAGCATTGCTCACTGATGTCATTGATAATGGCAATACTCTCTTTAATGCCCTTAGTGATGCAGAACTTCCACCTTATTAGGTCATTTTATCTTTGGACAGCTTCCATCATAAGAAAGACCTTCCTAACACTGATTTTATATATCCATGACTTCCATCTATGGATCTTAGTTCTACGTACTTGTGCCAGTCTAAAATTTAATCTTTGTTTACATGATATTCTTTCAAATGTGTTAAGATAAATACTTTGCCCCCTCCTCTTTTTTAATTTCAAAATAGGAACATTCATTTAATTACTTCAACTTCATGTGATAACAACTGCTGTTATCACTTGATTTCAAGTATCTTCTCTGAAGACATTTCAGCTCCAGTCTGCCCCCCCAAAAAACCTTCCTAAGGTGTGAGACTCTCACGGTCCAGCCATCAGGGCCAGGTGACTGCTACAAACTCAAGCTGGTAAGACTGAAGAGTGGGACCTTCTTTCCAATATTTTGTTGTCATACTATTTTCATCAAAATCTAAACACCAATCCACTAGAATCGTTTGGCATGCCATATACGGGAAACCTCCCAGATGTCTGATACAAAACTATGTGTTTACTTTCCTTAAATGGTTTCCAAATATAGTAAAGCCTGGAAATATTCTAATAAATTTACCTAATATTTTTCATCCTTTACAAAATGTATTTATTAGGCCCTCTGCCTTGTATGAAAGTGATGGGATTTTTTCCCCTTGTTCTAATAAAAGCATCACTACCACTGGGAGTATGATTTGAATTCTCTGAATTTGCATCAAATAAAAGAAAACCTTTATGTGGACTTAAGGAGGAATACGGGTATAGAACTAGAAGAGGCAAATTTTAAAAATAGAAGGCTATGTTCTCACAGGGGAAAGTGCAGTCACAAACTCTGTGATGACATTTAGCCCTGTGGAAATACGAGGGCTCTCTAGCGTTCCAGCACTTAGGCTTCAATTCATGGTGGTCCCAAGCGATGTTTTTGTTCTGGCACATTAAACAGAATGAAGACATATGTCTAAATTTAAGACATCCTTTTAGTGCTCTGTGCACGAGAGCCAGCTGAGAAATTTGAACTATTTCAAAGCACAAGAAAAGGAATTGTAGACACATCCTTTGTTTGGGCATATATTTTTAATTATCCTGCCTTTTAATATTCTTCTCCATTTGAGGATAATCAGACAAAATGGATCCTTCTGGGCATTGTCATGCTTAATAAAAGTAAGATTGAACATCTGCAAATATGGCGACAGTGTGGCGCATCCAACATGCCAGTGATTGAGCTGCATTCTGATGTAATTATAACACCACATGGAGTTGTAATAATGTAATTCCCTGTTTATATTAGTTCTACCACTTGGAGTAAACTCTTTTTGCATGAGGTGCTAAGCAATTTCAACCAGGGTAAGCACATAGACTGAAGAAATGTAGTAAATGCAGGAGTTAGTTAATGGCACGGGCAGGAGGATAAAAGGCTGTAGTCTATCACGGTGGATTCTGCAGGCCAGGGGTCAGCTTCCTGGGTTTAATCCAGCTTTGCCAATTCTTAGCTGATAAGGAATCTGTTTCCTCAGCCTACATAACAAGGAGCAAAAGTCCTCAACTTCTGTGAAATGGAAACTCTAGTAAGGCTGAAATGTAATCTTTCCATTATTACATTTGTAGTTTCTCTTCTTCCTCCACTTCCTTCCCTTTTTCATCCTTTTCTCTTAACTTCTTTAAGCAAATATTTATTGCCTTTTTATTTCTTTTATCAGAACACCATTAGGAATGCCCAAAATGTAATAGGTGCATCAGAGCTGTCAGGCCTTAATGACAGTTGGAGCCAGTGTGCAAAGGGGCAGCAGTGGGTGGTGTCAGAAAACTGGCCACATTTAGGAGTCGCGATGATGGGAACTGGCTCCTCGCTGCCAAAGAAGGGAGGTACAAATGTGAGAGGGGATAGCTAGAGCAAAGTCCATGGTGTTAGGCTGGAATTGAAGGTAGCAGCAGAAATGCAGCATTTTGTAGATAGTGTACAGAAATAAATATAAATACAAATGTGTGTGCTATAGACTGAAAGTTCATGACCCTACAAAATGTGTATGTTGAGATGGTAATGAGCAATGTGATAGTATTAGGACGTGGGGACCTTGGGAGGTGAGGACCTACTTGGGAGGAGGACCTACTTAACTCATGAGGGTGGAGCCCTCATGAATGGATTAGTGTCCTTATAAAAGTGACCCCAGAGAGCTCCCTAGTCTCTGCCACCATGTGAAGATACAATGAGAATTCTGTGACTAGAAAGATGCCCTCATTTGACCATGCTGGAACCCCTATCTAGGATGTCCAGCCTCCAGGAACTGTGGTAAACAAGTTTCTGTTGTTTATAAGCTGCTCAGTCTCTCATATTTTGTTACAGCTGCCCAAACAGTATAAGACAGTGTGTATACATACACACACATATCCGTACACATACAGGGAAGGGAAAAGTAGGTTTATACTGGTGTTTAACACAGGTTATTCTTGTATTATCATTTATTAATTATCATATTATTTTCTATATGAATAATTAAAAGCCTACTTTTGCTGCACCCTGATATGCACACACGTGCACACATTTCCTAGCTCAGTGCCCTAGGAAAACCTATAAACGGAGATATCACAATAGCAATGAGCACATCTAGTGTCCAGGTCTTCGTTTCCAAACACCGCTCTCCACTGAAAGGAACCAGGACACCTCAGAGAATTGGCTGAGTCTGAGGCTGGATTAGGATAAGAACAGGATGAGCCTAGATTTTCTTATCATGCCAGAAGGTAAAGAATACTCAAAGAATGAAGAAGACTTGTCAGAAACATATAGAAACTAACTTGAAGGGGCTCCAATTAATCATCAAAATAAATCACTCTAGTAGTAACTTATAACACATTGAATAAAATAGGAATCCTTGAATCCACAGGGGTATAAAATAAACAGCCATATACACAAACAAATGAATAAATGAATGAATGAGAAAGCTCTTCCTTCTCATAGAAAGCCAGTTAATAAATATGGTGGAAAGTATGAGAGTACAAAATTGCCATTTGGCCACCATCAGAATAACAATTTAGAAAAAAAAACATTATTTTGTTTGCTTTTTTCTTTTGTTGATTATGTTCCAGTTAAAGGTGAGATTATATGGTAAAATATAACCAGAGACATTGAAATTACGAACAATCTAACAATAGCTAGAGGGGAGGGGGGAGGGGACAATGGGGAGAAGTTTTTTCAAGAACTACTATAAAGGACACATGGATAAAACCAAGGGAGGAGGGTGGGAGCAAGGGAGGAAGGTAGGTTTGGCTGGGGTGGGGGGGAGTTGTGGGGAGAAAATGCAGAAAACTGTAATTGAACAACAATAAAGTAATTTTAAAACAAGAAACATTAATGATGTTATGTTTTATGGTTGAACATGAGGTGAGGAATGAGATTTTTATATAGTCTTTGAGTATCCTCCCACAAAATATTGATTGATTACAAAGGGAGAAAAGTGACTTTACAGTGCAGAAACCTGGCAGACATCATCTTAATCAAGAGAGCAAAGTTAACACCACTAGTAAATCATGCACCACTCAAAAGGGTGCAGTAAGAACACCTCAGCTGTTGGCTCTAATTACGAGGAAACATTACAAACCTAACATGAAGGATGCACTACACAAGGACTGTCCTATAATCTTCAAGAACAGCAAGGTTGTGAAAGTAAAGGAAAGACTGCAGAACTGTTGCAGGTTGATAGAGACTAGAGAGACACAATGAGTGGGTACAAACCATCGTCCCAGGATTGAATTTTTTGCTAGGATATTATGAGATAAATGGTGAAATTTCAATGAGATCTCTGAGCAAAGGGTATGTGAGAGCTCTTTGTTCTCTTTTGTCAACTTTTCTGTAGGTTTGAAACTAAACCAAAATACCATATTTAATTTTGAAAATGTAGGAAAAATAAGCTATGTCAAGTACTTGGCAAAGAGAAATGGCACCATAAAATTTTAGTGATTTTCTTTCCAATGTCTGCACCATGAATTTTTTTTCATTATAGGTATTTTCATTTTACTTCACCCTACCTGAGAATCCCCCTAAACATAACGAAACTAAAAAAAATTAACATCCCACCAACAATTGACCAATGTTACTCAGATTTCTTAGGTGTGATTTCATGGGGTAAAGGAACACAAGTATCTTCAGCAGATACTCTGAAATTTCTTCATATGACCATATTCTTATTTTTAAGAACTAAAAAGAAAAAGAAGAAAAACAAAAAAATGAGAATAAATGCAAAGGATTATACTAGTTTCTTCTAGAGAAACATCACCTCCCAACTATCAAGTCACATTTCACCCATGTCCTTTTAGACTAGACCTTATTTTTTGAATTGAAGGTTTTCACCCATAAGTCACAACTCTTTTTTCCAATTTGTTACAGCATAGCTGCAATAATTTGAGGTACCACAAATGTGCATATCTCTATCTAGCAAAGAGAGATATGTTCTCATATGAGAGTATTTTAATTAGGAAGAAAATCTTTCCCACAAGGTAAAGGGAGACTTTCTCTCAGGTCCATTTTGCTAGAAATTAGGCCACAAAACTGTTTTTAAACCAATCACTAGCAAACAAAATGAGACCATGATTAGATTAAATTTAGAATTAACTCCCAGAGGCTAGAAAGTAGAGTTTATCCCTCCCTGGGTACACTGTAAACACTAAAACATAATCAGGATTATTCCAGAAAGGGGAAGTCAAGGATGGGAGCATGGCTATTGCATTAACAACTCAGTATCTGGCCCAGTAGAGAAAAATTTTTATTTCTAGCATAATCTGGTCATTCATGTACCACCAAGTTCATTCAAACAAAAGTATTTGTATAAGCTTCTTAACTTCTAATACATAAATGTCATTAATTCTAAAAATGTACATCTTTGAAATGGAATCCACCTTGAAGGAAGGTGTTATGTAATTGTTTAATTGGAAATTCTCTTCTTTCCTTGTTCATAAAATAATAGTGTATCTTATATTTGATGAAGCATTAAATTAGGTAATATGTAGTGAACAAATAATAGTTACCTTGGTAACAGCTGGAAAACATTATGACACTAAATCATTGTAAAAGCCCTATGAGTTAAGCACTATTATTATCCTTATTTTGAAGATGAGAAAACTGAGGCTTGTTAAACCAAATTTGCCATATTCCACAATAATTTAAGGGCAGAATTGCAAGTGGAGTCCACTATTTGACAACAAAGTTTGTACTTTTACCAACCCTACCACTGGCAATCAATACGTATGTACATTCATTCATCCATTCAACAAATATGTGATGTGTCTACTAGGTGCCAAATACTATATAAATCACTGAATATGAAGTGGTAACTAGAGCAATCCTGAGAAAAAACAATGAAGTCAGAGGTATCACACTACCTGACTTCAAATCATACTACACAGCACCAATAACCAAAACAACATGGTATTTGTAGAAAAAAATACACAAAGATCAATGGAACAGAATTGAGACCCCAGAAATAAAACCACATGTATATGGGCAAATAATTTTTGACAAAAGAGCCAAAAGTATGCAATGGAGAAAAGAAAGCATCTTCAATAAATGATTCTGAGAAAACTGGAAAACCACGTGCAAAAGAATGAAACTAGACTATACTTTGTCCCCATGTACAAAAATTAATTATAAATGGATCAAAGACCTAAATGTAAGACTGAAACAATAAATTACATAGAAGAAAAGACTGGTACTAAGCTTATGGACGATGGTTGTAGAAAATGTTTTATGGGTTTGACCCCAAAGGCAAGGGAAGTAAAGGCAAAAATAAATGAGTGGGACTATATCAAACAAAAATCTTCTCCACAGCAAAAGAAACTGCCAACAAAACAAAGTACAACCAACTAAATGGGAGAAGATATTTGCAAACAGCTCCAACAGGGGTTAATATCCAAAATACATAAAGAACTCATACAACACAACACCAAACAAATAAACCAATTAAAAAATAGGTGGAGGATCTGACCAGACACTCCTCCCAAGAAGACATTCAAATGGCCAACTGATATATGAAAAGATGCTCAACTTCACTAGCTATTAGGAAGTACAAATCAATACAATGAGATACCACCTCACACCTGCTAGAGTGAGTTACCAGCAAGACACATAATAAGTGTTGGAGAGGTGGTGGAGAAAAGGAATCCTTATCCACTGCTGGTGGAAATGTAAACTGGTACAGCCACTATGAAAACAGTATGGAGGTTCTTCAAAAAAAAATAATAGAATTACTACATGACCCAGGAATCCCTCCTTTGGGCATTTACCTGAAAAAATTTAAAAACATCGATTTGCAAAGATCTATGCAATCCAATGTTCATTGTAGCATTATCCATGGTGGGCAAGACATGGAAACAACCAATGTGTCCTCTGATAGATGAAATACTGCCATTTACTACAACATGGATAGACCTTGAGAATGTCATGCTAAGTGAAATAAGTCAGTCAGATTATAGACACAGACACAGTATGGTGGTTACCACAGGAAAGGAGGTGTGGTAGTAAAGGGTAAAGGGGGCCAAATATATGGTGATGGAAGATGATTAGACTTTGGGTGGTGAGCACATAGTTTATATAATATACTGGTCATGTATCATAGCACTGTACACTTGAAACCATATTAACTAATGTCACCCCAATAAATTTAATAAATTTAAAAAGTGGTGAATAACAAGCTATAGGGCTTAAAGTTGAATAAGAAAGACTAATAATAACCACAAATATATCAATAAAATTATCATAAGCCATTGGGACTGTGATAGATTGCTCATAAATGTTTGGTACTCTTCCTTGGGGAAGAATTTTACCTCCAGTCTGATTAATGACAGGCTTTGTCATGTGACATGATTTGGCCAATGAAATATGGGAGAAAGTTACATAAATTATTTCCCAGAAGAACTCTAAGTACCAACATTGGTACTCAGTGTTCTTCTATGTCTCCTTTTCTTCTGCCACGATGCTCCAGCCAATGTCCCAGATAAAAGCTGCTCTGTCAGCCTAGGCTCCAAAGTGGTGAAAACATGAAACAGAGTTGCAGCCACCCTGCAAAGTACCAGAAGCAGGAAAATTAACTGAACGCTTGAGGTTGCAAGCCACTGAGATTTTTAAGGTCACTAACTACCATAGCATATTGTAACCTATTCTGAGGGTTCAGTGATTTTACTTTTTGTTGAAAACATAAAAGTGTAATAATAGTGTTAGAGGCCACATTTTATAGTGCCTAAAAGAGGGACTCTGCAGCTCGATCACATAAATTCAAATCCCACCTCCCCTGTTTACCAGGAACCGACCTTAGAAAATGTGCCTAATGTTTCCTGTAGGGTAATGTCACAGAGCATTGTCATGAGAAGAAAACACATTGAAAGTGGCAAACGTTGGAGGACAGGGAATGACACCCAGTAAGTGTTACATAAACGTTTGTTAAATAGAATTGCTTTCTTAGGAAATAACAGAAACTTGATTTGGAGGAAGGCAGTCAGGAAAGGGATATCCTGCAAAGTTTTACATTATATTTGTTTTACCTTCCACTTGATGGCAATTTTCCCAAGGAGCAAAATTTCCTGAGAATTGCTGCATATTTTAGCACAAGAAAAAAAAATACAAGGCCATCTTGAAATGTAGGTTCTGGATGCTCAGTTAGTCTACCCTAAAGGATTACTCCCATAAACTGGTCTCTGAGAGCTCAAGTTCAGATTAATGCCTGAACTTCACTGACTTTCTGGAAAGCTTAAATGAGTAGAAAGCCTTCTTCCCCTCCCCTCAGCATTCTCAACCATCATCTGCATGTTGAAACTTGGAATGTCTTAGGAGAAGAAAAATCCCTTCATGTTGCAAGTAGAGACGAGGCTTAAAACACAAGTCTTCCTAAAAGAAGTAATAAAGTTGGAATTAAGTTCACACTAAGTTATAAGTCACTGATTATCAGATTTAAATCACAGAGAGGGATTCACCAACATTGGAACATGAAAGAAGGCAAAAGCCACAGAAAGAAGAGGGCAAATGATCCCTCATTTTTGCTTAGGGTGAGGCCTTAATCTTCAGGAGCTCAATCTTTTCAAATCACTTATAATTTATTTCACATAGCACTTTTCTCAATACAGAAATCTAGTTTCATTGGCTCTGCTTGTATTACATGAACTCTTTCCCTAAGTGGATTCTGCTGGTGGACACATGCTGACCTGTCGCCACGCTCTCCAGATGTTCTGATTCAGTATCTCTGGGAATCTGCATCTTACACTGTGAAATTATTAATATAACATGTCACATGCAGAGAAGAATGGAAGAATTGACTATACAAAGGAAATACTCTACATGGATACTGTCCCACTCACCTTCACATTCTGGAGAACTAGAATTTTTGTTAATATCATTTACCTTTTAACTACACAATAATGGATTTTTATAGTAGATAACATGGAAAATCACATAGGCAATAAATAATTATCTCTAATAAGTCCAGCACTATATCATTTACGAACATGCTCTGGGCTGTTAAGTTTTATTAAAGTTTTGTTTGTGGAATGTATATATTCCATTGAGCAAATGTAGCATAATGTAGCATGGGGGACAACTAGGTTTTTTCCTTCTGATTTTTCTATATTATTTTCAATAATAGCACAAGCATTCTTAGAGTTAAATTTTGAGCATATCCATGAGGATACATTAGAATTGATAATGTGAAAAATTTTAAATTTTACAGACTATTGCCAGACTGAAATCTAGAGGGAATAAAATCTGAGTGCCTTAAACCAAAGCTTTATGAAAACAACACAATTTTTTTGTGAGCTGACCTCATCCTGTCATATGAAAACCACAAGGAGTCTTTGAAATCTTGAAACTGAACACTGAGATTATTTACTACTCAAGAGCATCATGAGATTTTATGACAGGGTCATATGATTTTGCTGGGGGGTAATCAGAATCGCAGACCCTGCAAAACAGGTACACAAAACTCAGTCAAGTGCCCAACACCTGCTCCTCAAGATGGCTTTTAGTTTATTACCTGTTCTTCCATTCACAGAAATTCCATAGCATAACAAATGATAAAATGAATGATAAAACTACAATGGAAACCATAAACAGCCCCAGTTGGTGTGGCTCAGTGGATTGAGTGCCGGCCTGTGAACCAAAGGGTCGCTGGTTCCATTCCCAATCAGGGTACATGCCTGGGTGGTGGGCCAGATCCCCAGTAGGGAGCACATGAGAGGCAACCACACATTGATATTTCTCTCCCTTTCTTTTCCCCTCCCTTCCCCTCTCTCTAAAAATAAATAAATAAAAGCTTTAAAAAAAACAAGGCCATCTTGAAATGTAGGTTCTGTATGCTCAGCTAGTTTACCCCAAAGGATTACTCCCATAAACTGGTCTCTTAGAGCAGAAGGTTCAGATCAAAATTTTAGCAACAATGTTTTTAAGGCACACATGTTGTGAACTCTTTGGTGCTCCAAAAATAATTTGCATTTATTTGGTTTTCTGGGTCATATAGCTTTGCTCTCTAATATGTTTCTGTGTATTGTTAAATTAGTTTTGCTTCTTTGTTTTTATTTGTTTGGGATGGTGAACCATTAGGCAAAAACACGGGCACCTCATTTTCCATTAACATGAATAAATCTTTCTTTAAAATGATCGATTATCATTTCCCAAAACTATCTCTATTCATTGTGGAACTCCTGTTTCATTAATGTAATGTCTGCCACAATTCTGCATTGTTAATCATTTTGTACAGTTGAAAAGTACACCAAAATGGGAAAATCAATAAGAAAGTCACATTTTTTTATATTTTTGTCTAATATCCTAAAGATCAATACTTCTCAGAGAAACAGAGTTTTAATACTAGTCATCTAATTGGTAAAACAGATGTTCCTCAAAATTTTACTGAAGCAAAAATATTTCTTTAGAGTAAGCTATAATTACGAGGGATATTGTCCTGCTTTAGAGATAGTCAATTTATTAGTAACTGATCAACAGTGATGGAGAGAACAAGATTCTTAAGCTAAGGCTCTGATTTTAAAATTTTACTTGCTCACAAAAAAATAGGATTAGTATTGATGAGACATTGTCATATAGAGATAAAATTCATACTATTCACTCTAACTTCTGCCATCCTTTTCACCAATTCCTGTTGTCAACCACTTTGGGGACCAGGAAGTGCAGATAACTCAGACAAAAGCTTTCAATGCCCATAGTATAATGCCTCACAGACAATGAATACAGTAATTCCCTTTTTGAAATATAACATAAAATATTTTAAACGTGTTACTTGGGGATCACTGTTCATTCTGACAACATAGTTATGTTTTTTAGAGTTGAAGTATGTCTTGGTTTGCTTTTATCTTTTTCTTATTTAATCTTTATTATATTTCTTTCCATTAGCATTTAGTCCCTTTATACAACTTTCCACAGCAATCACTACACTGTTGTCCATGCCCATGAGTCCTTTTTTGTTTTTGCATAATCCCTCCACCCCCTAACCTACCCCTCCAGCTGTCATCCTGCTCTCCATCTATGAGTCTGTCCTCATTTTCCTTGTTAGTTTAGTTTACTAATTAGATTCCACATATGGCTGAAATCATATGGCATTTGTCTTTTGCTGACTATTTCACTTAGCAGAATGTTCTCCATGACCATCAATACTGTCACAAAGGGTAAAATTTTCTTCTTTTTATGGCTGAGTAGTATTCCATTGTGTAAATGTCCCATAGTTGTTTTATCCACTCATCTACTGATGGACACTTGGGCTGCTTCCATATGTCAGTGGCTATAAATAACACTGCTATGAACATACTTTTTGCATTAGTGTGTGTGTTCTTTTGGATATATCCCCAGAAGTAGAATAGCTGGGTTGAAAGGCAGATCCATTTTTAATTTTCGAAGTATCTTCATACTGCTTTCCACAGTGGCTGTACCAGTCTGCACTCCCACCAACAGTGTGAAAGGTTCTCTTTATCCACATCCTCACCAGCACTTGTTGATTGCTTATTTATTGATGATAACCATTCCGGCAGGTGTTAAATGATATCCCATTGTGGTTTTAATTTTCATTTCTCTTATAATTAGTGACAGTGAGCATCTTTTCATGTGTATATTGGCCATCTGTATGTCTTCTTTGGAGAAGTGTCTATTAAGGTCCTTTGACTATTTTTGAACTGGATTGTTTAGGGGTTTTTGGTGTTGAGTTTTGTAAGTTCTTTATAAATTTTGGATATTAACCCCTTATCAGATGTATTGGCAAATATGTTATCCCATTCTATAAGTTGTCTTTTTATTTTATTGATGATTTCCTTTGCTGTGTAAACACTTTTTAGTTCGATGTAGTCCCATTTATTTATTTTTTCTTTTGTTTCCCCTACCTGGGTTCATGTCTCCAATAAAATATTGTTATGAGCAATGTCCAAGATTTTGCTGCCTATATTTTCTTCTATGATTTTTTAATGGTTTGGGGTCTAATATTTAAGTTTCTGATATATTTTGAGTTTATTCTTGTATGTGGTGTGAGAAGGTGGTCTAGTTTCATTTTTCTGCATCTATCTTTCCAGTTATCCCAACACCATTTATTGAATAAACTATCTTTAGCCCATTGAATGTTCTTGCATCTTCTGTCAAATATTAATTGACTATAAAGGTGTGAGTTTATTTCTTGGCTCTCTATTCTTTTCCATTGATCTATGAGTCTGTTTTTATGGCAGTAGCAGCTGTTTTGATTACAGTGGGCTTATATTGTAGTGTGATATTAGGTAGTGTGAGTCCTCCAAATTCATTCTTCTTTCTCAGGATTGCTGTTGCTATGTGGGGTCATTTGGGCCCCATATAAATTTTTGAAATATTTGTTCTAGTTCTGTGAAATATGTTATTGGACTCTTGATAGCAATTTTGTTGAATCTATTGATTTCATTGGGTAGTAGGGACATTTTAATAATGTTAATTCTTCCTATCCATGAACATGGTATGTGCTTCCACTTATTTGTATCTTCCTCAATTTCTTTCTTCTATGTCTTAAAATTTTCTGAGTATAAGTCTTTTATATACTTGCTTAGGTTTATTCCAAGGTTTTTATTCTTTTTGTAGCAATTGTGAATGAGATTGTTTTCTTAATTTCCCTTTCTGTTAGTTCATTGTTGGCATATACAAATTCAATTGATTTCTGGATATTAACTTTGCTATGCTGTTGAATTTATTTATCCTTTCTAACAGTTTTTTGGTGGAATCTTTGGGGATCTCTTGTACAGTGTCAATTAAATAATGACAGTTGTACTTCTTCCTTTCCAGTTTGCATGTCTTTCATTTCTTCTTCTTGACTGATCACTGTGGCTAAGACTTCTAGCACTATGTTGAATAAGAGGGGTGAAAGCGGACATCCCTGTCTTGTTCCTGATCTTAAGGGAAATGCTTATATTTTTTACCCATTGAGAATAATACTGGTGGTGGTTTTGTACCATATGGCCCTTATTTTGTTTAAGTATTTTTCCTCTAATTCCACTTTGCTGAGAGTTTTTATCATAAATGGGTAGTAGGTCTTATCAAATGCTTTTTCAGTATCTATTGATATAATCATGTGGTTTTTATCCTTCAATTTATTTATGTGGTGAATCACTTTTATTGATTTGCAAATGTAGTACTAATCTTGGATTCTTGGAATAAATCCCCCTTGATCACGGTGTATGATCTTCTTGATATATTGCTGTATTTGGTTTGCTAACATTTTGTTGAGGATTTTAGTGTTTATGTTCATCAAGGATATTGGTTTATAATTTTCTTTATTTGTAGTGTCTTTATCTGGTTTTGGAATAAGGACCTCACAAAATGAGCTTGGGAGCTTTCCCTCCTCTTGAATTTTATAGAATCATTTGAGAAAAAGAAATGTTAGTTCTCAGAATGTTTGGTAAAATTCACCTGTGAAGCCATCTGGTCCAGGGCTTCTGTCTGTTGGGATTGTTTTGATTCCTTCAATTTCTCTAGGTATAACCTGTCTATTCAGATTATCTGATTCTTCCTGGTTTAGTTTTGGAAGATCATATGTTTCTAGGAATTTATCCATTTCATCCAGGCCATCCTGTTTTTTTGGCATACAGTTGTTCACAATATTTTCTTACAACCCTTTGTATTTCTTTGATGTCAGTTGTTATTTCTCCTCTTTCATTTCTGATTTTATTTATTTGGGTCTTCTCTTTTTTTCTTGATGAGTCTGGTTCAAGGTTTGTCAATCTTGTTTATCTTTTCAAAGAACCAGCTGTTGGATTCATTGATCTTTTATATCATTTTTTAGACCCTATTTCATTTATATCTGCTCTTCTCTTTATTATTTCCTTCCTTTTATTCTCTTTGGGCTTTGTTTGTTGTTCTTTTTCAAGTTCATTTAAGTGTTAGATTGTTAAGAAGTTAGATTGTTTATTTGAGCTTTTTCTTTGTTTGAGACAGACCTATAATGCTATGAATTACCCTCTTAGGATTTCTTTCCCAGTATCCCAAAGATTTTGGATTGTTGTGTCCTCATTTTCATTTGTTTCAAGATATCTTTTGATTTCTTCCTTGATCTTGTTGTTGATCTATTCATTGTTTAATAACATGTTATTTAGCTTCCATTTCTTTGTGTGTTTTTCAGTGTTATTCTTATGATTGATTTCTAGTTTCATAGCATTGTGGTCAGAGAAGATGCTTGATATGATTTCAATCTTCCTAAATTTATTGAGACTTGTTTTATGTCCTAACATGTGGTTTATCCTAGAAAATGTTCCATGTGCACTTGAAAAGTATGTATATTCTGCTCCTTTGGGATGAAATGCTCTGAAGATATCAATTAAATCCATTTGATCTAGTGTGTCATTTAAGACTGCTGTCTCCTTGTGGATTTTCGGTCTGGAAGATCTATCCATTGAAGTCAATTTAGTGTTAAAATCCCCGACTATGACTGTATTTCTATCTATCTCTCCCTTTATGTCCATCAAGATTGGCTTCACATATTTAGGTGCTACTATGTTGGGTGCTTAAATGTTTACTAGGGTTACATCCTCTTGTTGGATTGTTTCATTTATCATAATATAGTGTCCTCCTTTGTCTCTTACTATAGCCTTTGTTTTGAAGTCTATTTTTTTCAGATGTAAGTACTGCTACCCCAGTTTTTTTCTTTTCATTTGCATGAAATAATCTTTTTCCATCCCTTTACTTTTAGTCTGTGTATATCTTTTGAGCTGAGCTGCATTTCTTGGAGGCAGCATATATATGGGTCTTGTTTTCTTATCCATTCAGCTACCCTAACGACATAGTTATTTTTTTAATTTGTTTTTTAAATTTAAATGAAAACCCTACAGTATCTTCCTTCTTTATTCCCCTTTCTTTTTCCTTGTCCTTCTCATCTCAGTCCTACTCCCACTTATATGTTCTAAGGTTAACTGAGTCAGGACATTTGCATTTGTTATTAAGGTACATAAACCAAAAATGTCCCATTGTTCAGCCATATGAGAAGAATCAGTTTATCCAGCTTATCCAAATTTGGTATTTAACCAGCTCTTGAAGGGATTTTACTTGTTTGGTAGGAACCAAAGCTGGTGAATGAATCATAAGGGTCAATCTGGGGCACTGCAGCAACAAAAAGTACAGACACACTCCTTCCTGCTTTTTAACTCTCCAAACTGGAAATTTAAAAAAAAATCAGTTTTAGGCTACAAATATTGAGTCAGGAAACATTTCCATTTGATCTAAAATTGCATTAAGAGATGAAGCCCAACTAATATTCCCTTTTCCCATAACGTGTCTCACACACATTTCACATTAACCTGAGAAAGATGTGTAAAAACAAACTCTCGCCATTCATTTGCACTCAAAATTATCCATCAACTTCAAAGTTGGTTGGGAAAAAAGTACAAGTAAAGAGGATATTTTCCAGCCATACAATGGTAAATCAGAAAGGACATTCTGTGGGTTCTTACGGGACTTATTAACTAAATAGTGTTTATCTTCCCTCCTGGCTAACCTGCTCAGAGCAAGTAATGAGCTCAGAGGAAATAAAGCAAATACTAAGCCCTTTCCAATCCTTCCAACTGCTCTGCCACCCACCAGTTCTTTGAATGTTTTCTTAATTGTGTGTTTGTTTGACCTAAGCACTCCAACTGAACTGAGCAAGAGCTTCCAGAGATGGTTTAGAACAAGCAAAGCAGGTTTCTTTGTTTCCCACATGCCACTGGTAAGACTCTTAGAGATATATGTCCATCACCCCATGGCCTCAATTACCCATGTAACATTCAAATTAGAGGGGACTCCACTTTGCAGTTCTCAGTCTGTTTCTGGCCAGAAAAGGACGATGTTAAGGAAAAAGTATTGATATTTACTGCTAGGTACAACTGTTGCCTTCAGCAGCTTCCCCACTGCTGCCAATCTCTACCTTCTCTTCTGCTGCAGCTTAGTGAAGGAATACTGCCATTCTATTTCTAAGGATAGAGGGAGGTCAAGAGGATATTTTGCTTACTACCACGAGCAAGGCTTTTATATAAGGCAGGGGGATGAATTACTCTATTGTTTATGCAGGATCAACTAATTTTCTGTTAAATTAAAAGACATGTTTTTGATTTCTGGTAAAGATAATACCAAAGATTAATGACTTATAAAAATGCTTAATGCTTCTATCTACATTGGGGATAATCACCATGCACAATATGAAACTTTGTGGTTATCAGTGAATAGGGTGTGGCAATGAGGGAAGAGAAGGACAAGGATTGAGGGACAACAAATGACAAAGAGCATGAGCTGTCACTTTTTCCAAGAAAAGACATGTAAATAGGAAAAGACTAGAGGTCACCTAGCATCTTCACCTCTTCATGCTTTGTCCAAGACCTTCTCACCCCCATAGCAACTTCAATAGCCAATGGAGGAACTAAACCATATTCCCTGAGGGCATGTATCCACTGTCACTACCCAGCCCTGGTAAACCATTCCTAACACAAACTGATTAGTTCTCCAGAACTAAATATTGTTTTTGACTGATTACTCTCATGGAGAGAAATAGACTAACTTTGAGAAAGTTTCTATATTGTTTACAGTTATTAAGGTCATTCATTCAAACACTGTCCAAGCTTATAATTCACTATCTTTCTTGCCTGGATTTACCTAGCATTAGTAAAATAAAATCCTTTTATTAAATTAAAGCCACTTTTAACAGTATAGCATATTAGGACTTATGCTAATTTGAAAGCTCTCAAATGACATTGTAAACCTTTCCAAATTATCATTTTCTTTGTGTAGCCATAGTTAGGACATTAAAAAAAAGGCCCACCATTATCTTATGCAAAGTTCATGCTAATTAAATTTTTTCTATACGTAGGTCTCCCTAGCTGAGATCTTACCTCAGAAAAAAACAAAAACGCTATATACATTATAGTAAATGAGAAAGAATATAATATTAATAAAGGCTTTCTCAAAGGGGTACAATCATGGATTCTTAAAATAATTTTCTTTATTTTCCATACTTTCTACATTATACATGTACCACTTCTATCATATAAAATAATCACTCTTTTTTTTAGTTAGGCAAGTTTCCTTTCTGCTTTAGTTCAGATGTGAAAGTAAAGGAGCCAAAATGGAACCTGTAATAATAATTCTAACAGAAATATGACAGCCTTTACACTTTACATGTTTATAGTTATCACATGTTAAGAGTCTGAAAAAGACAGTTTCCTATATTACTGATCCTAATAGGTGAAACTAGGACTCAAAAGTTTAAGTGATTTGCTCAAGGTCACATAGTAAATAAATGGCTGAACCTGAACTGGAAAACAAGTTGCCCTACTCTTAGAGTTTTCTCAGTGCCCTCTACATCATGCTAGGGCTAGAAGAGCTTATCTGTTCATGCAATAGCTAATATTAACAGTGAATGTTCACATAGTCCACACTAGATACTATGCTCTGCTCTGTGTGATTTATGAATATGAACTCATTTAATCCTCACAGCAGCCCTTTGAAGAAAATACCATTATTATCATCCTATTTTACCGAGAAGAAACCTGAGGTTATATAACATGGCCCAAGACCACATAGCTAGCGGTAAAACTGGGACACAGGCTGACCGACGGCAGAGTCTGTGTGCTAACCGCCACCTTGAGTAGTGTGCCCACCTGATTTTATCAGTTATGTCAAAAGGGGAAGATTGGTCTCATTTGTGCTAGGTGAGCCTCAAAGCAAACTAGAAAGAGTAAAGGGAGTATCATCCTTTTTCTAAGGAAGTGCTTTATCTGCATACTTCCTGATCATTAGGGTCCAGTTTGGATAAATTCACTGAGCCTCACTCAATGTTTGGCCCATTTCACAGAGAAGGAAACCAAGGCTCATAAGAAACATTGATGGTAGAGGTAAGAATACATCACTTAGCAGACCTTTGGTGCAAGGCTAAGTTTATTGAACTCCACCATTGTTTGTTGGTTAAACTATGGCCTACAACATTTTAGGGATCAAATACAAAATGTGCCCCTGTGCTGTGGCAGAAATTTCCATTTCAAGGAAGTGAATTCCTGCAGGAGTGAGGCTGTCCAGAAGCCAAGAGCTTGTTACGGGGTTACCATAAAACACAGACACACACACAGTCTGGAACATAACCCCTTCCTTGTACACATGCATCACATCTGGGCTGCGCCACAATGTGGGCCACTGACAGAGGCTGTGTTCACACATGAAGAACAGGAGAGAGCTACTGTGAGCATAAGAAGAAGAAGGCAGGCAGAAATAGATTTGTTCCCTTTTTAAAAACTGTAGTAATGCACACATAACATGAATTTACCACTTTAATTATACATTAAATTAAAGTGTACAGTTCAGTGGCAGTAAATACATTCACACTGTTGTGTAACCGCACCATCATCAATCTCCAGAACGTCTTTCAACTTCCCAAAATGAAACTGAAATCTATACCCATCAAGTAATAACTGCCCATTTCTTCTTTCCCTCAGCTTCTGGTAACCACCATCCTAATTCTGACTCCATGAATTTGACTCCTCTGGGTACATCATGTAAATGGAATCATATGGTATATGTCCTTTCATTAATTGGATTATTTCACTTAGTGTAATGTCATCAAGGGTATTTCATGTTGTAGCATGTGTCAGAATGTCCTTCCTTTATCAGGTTGTGTAATAGTCTGCACAATATGTGTCTCATAATTTAGTCATCCACTCTTCCAGCAATGGACACTTGGATTGCTTCTACCTTTTGGCTCTTGTGAATAACACTGTCATAAACATAGGTGCACAAATACCTGTTCAAGCCTCTGCTTTCACTTCTTTTGGGTATATACCTGAAATAGAATTGATGAATCATATGATAATTCTACTTTTTTGAGTAAATGCCATACTATTCTTCATAGTGACCATACTATTTTATAAGAAATAGATTTTAAAGCCAATTAAATTCAGTTTCTCTAGGTTTCCTCCATTTTCTCAAAACGACCAAGTAACTTGTAGGTGCTAGGTGCTGGTAGTTCTTAGCCATGTGATTGCCAACTATACTATTTATCCCCTTAATCCAACCCAGTCTACAGCCTATTCCCCCTTAGCTTAGTGAGCCACAATTTCATAGACATTGAAGAGCTTGTAGAATTGTAGGACTTGGACCACAACCATCCCCCTGCCAAAACTGTACCCTTAAAATTTCATGACAGAATCACCCAGGAGTCATGCTTGAGCTGTTTAATCTGGAAACAAGTGCAGCCTCAGAGACCTGTCCAGGTTACTACACTTAGACTACATTGATTATTATTGTAAAACCCACCTTTTATTTTTCTGTTTCCTAGCAGAGATTAAATATTATCTACAGAAAGCATAGTGTGCACCTGTTTTACAATATCCTAGAGGCAAAATTGATGAGCACTTTACTAGATGGATCCAATGAGTGAAGGAAAAAGGTAAAATAGGACAAGTCCTAACAGCCAGATCCATCAGATTAATGCTGGATATCAGCAGGGTGATGACTGTTGCAACCAGATCATTCCTATGTCCAGCAATAAAGAGTCTGTCATAAGAATGATACACAAAGAAAGCAGACATGCAGAATTATCTGAGGGACAGCAAATACATGAATCAAAACAATGACAGCCTGTCCTGTATACACATTTTCTGCAATGCTTTCCTCCCTATTACATCAATGAAATGTACCAATTAATGGAGGATTCATGATATGCAGGGTAATATATGATACAAGGATTATAAATCACTGTTATTGCCCCTTAGTTTTACAAACCTAAATAAGACAGCCATAAAAGGTATACATTTACAAATCAGAGTGGTGCAAAGGCTAAAAAGAGATACATATACTATCCTGTGGGTACAGAGAGAAGGAAGAAGCAGTGAGAGTGGGAAAGGAAACCAGGGAAGATTTCTGGGATAAAGTGATACTTAAGGCTATTGATGATGGAATAAAATGTATAAAAAGATTCCCTTGTCCCCACAGGATAAACACTCCCTTCTCCAGGACCAAAGAAAGGAAGAGATCATTTACTACCCAGAGCACCCCATTTCCCTAGTTAGAATTGGAGAATGCTAGAAGAGTAGACCATTGAATTGATCGCTAAGGAAGGGAGAATGAGTTCAAGAGAAATCACAGAGCTGCGGAGTTTCACATGATGCTAGCAAGTTAAAAGAGGGTCCTCGTGCCAGCTACTCATGCTCCGCTGAGGCCTGGTCTATTCCTAAGCTGTCACACTTCTTGACATCCTTCTCCAGCTGGGCTATTTCCTGGGTTGCTGCAGACTCCTCCCTTCACATCCCCTTCACAGCTGTGGTTTGGCATCTCTGCCACAAGAACCCCAAAGGCCAAAGTGCCCTCTGGGCTTGTCTCCTGAAAGCAAGGCCTGCCTATTTCCACTACTGAGTTTACCCACAGAGACAGGCAGAGGAAGCTTTTTTTAGATGGCCAAGCCAACTGGCCCGTATAAATTATACTGGAGCCGTGTGGTAATAATCAAATTTGGTGTCTGGGACACCCAAGGGGCACATGCATAGGCTGTAAGTAGCTTAGAACTTTTCTGCTGTATCATAGAAGCTGCTGGCTTAAGAAATGGAAGCATTTGAGAGATGAATGAAAACTCCTCCTCTACAGGATGTTTGGCTGTGGCCAGAAGGAGTAGTTAAGTTGAAACTATACAACTGACAGTAGTTGTTTTTACAGAGCCAAGAAAGTGACTAGGATTTCCTATACCAAATGGTGATAAAACAAGGGTTTGCAGACTACAGTCTGTGAGCCAAATTTCAATGCCCACAAATAAAGTTTTATTGGAACACAGCCATGCCCATTTACTTACATATTGCCCTTGGCTGGTTTCAAGCTTCAAATTCAGAGTTGAGTTGTTGCAGCATAGCTCTTCTGGCCCAAAAGCCTAAACTACTTACTATCTATCTGGCCCTTCACAAAGAGTTTTTCAACCCCTGGGCTAAACTAGTGACCATTGTGACCAAGAGCAAGGGCAAGGTAAAATACTAGTGGGTGTGAAAGTTTTAAAATGAGGACATTAATTTTTTTCTGAGCTGCATTTTTAAATGTTTTTCCACTCTTAGTTGTAGATCACACCACATTGAGAAAAAGCTATATTTGGAGCTCAGCTTTGATGCTTAAAATAACATTTAGATTTCCTCTTTTTTCTGATACTTCATCTCCCCCTATATGTTTGTATTCTTTTTCTGTCTCTCTCTCTCTCTCTCTCTCACACACACACACACACACACACACATATACATGAAAAAGCCATGGGTAGCCCACTCATGCTTCTCAGAAGAGTTCAGCAATGTGCTTCTGATCACAGAGGCTCAGTGGTAGTGGAAGAAATACAAGAGCAGTGGATTGCAGACCCCCCACGATGAATCCTAAAAGAGGATTAACTAAAACAATTTTATGGAAATGTATTCAGTATGCACAGATGACAACATACCAGCAAGCCATCTCAGTACAGCACTCTAATTATAGACACCACGCTCAAAGTTTAGGCAAGTTATATAGTATGAAACTTTTTACAGGGTGTGGTTTAAATTGGCCACTTAAAAACTGAAGAGGTCATTTTTGGTTAACTAGTACAATTTGGTAGCTCAAGGAAACACTGTACCTCACTCATCTCATAGGAGTTAAGACTTTATTTTTACTCTAAGAGTTCTCCCAAGCAGAAGATTCCTTCAAGCCAGACAACTGGAATGAGCAATTAAAAAATGAATATTGTGTTAATCAAGAAAAAAGGACTAATGTTTTGTCCAAATAAGTTATATAAAGAAGCCTAGTTTATGAACAAAGCAAGTTAAAGTAGAGCTGTGTTGATGAGTTGAAATGTGGCAGCAATATGCACTAAAGTTGTGGGCGGAAGAAGGAGGAAGAGGAGACGAGAAAGTTTTCAACAAAACCCTTAAAGACATGCTCGCATGTTGAGGATAACTACTCATGCTTGGGCACAAACCCAGCCAACCAATGTAGAGAAAGAGCTGAAGGGAGGGAATACAGACTATTTAAACAATCACATGATGACGGTCTCCATCCACATATTTGATTCCTCTATTTGGTGAAGCCAATGTGGTGCTATGGGAAAAGCATTAAACTATTAAATGGCAAAACTGTAACTATAAAAAATGGGAAAAAATTTTATTGTACCTGAGTAGATATTATCAAAGGTAAGCTATCATGGAAGCCAGCATAAAGAGAATAGAGTTCGGTTTGAGTATGCTCTTCCTTGAGCTAGACTTCTGGGCAACAGGAAAGACAGGTGAGTTGGCAGGGAGCTGCACAGAACCAAACCCAAAGAAAACTAACACTTGCAAAGGGGACCTGGGGAGCATTTCCAGAAAAGGGTCTATACATCCTAGTTCACTGTGAAAAATTTGATTTGTTCTGTGTAGATTTGAAGTAAGGAGCAGGAATAAAAATTCTCTTTGCTTCCCTCTCTGTGAACATTGCAAGCTCTTTTACTGCCTGATGGTAGAAACTTCATCTCAGTCGATTTCTATACCCTACTCAGTAGGTTGTACCTAGAGCAGAAGATTTACACAGCACCAAAGGATTTGGAGGAGAGTAGGCAGTACTCTATCCTATTTCTAATAGAAAAGTCTATTCATGTCCAGCAGCTCTCTTGCCAAATTTAGTGTCACTGTCATTGGTACTGGGATTTTCTGCTACTTCTCTTTTACTCTGAGGCCACAGGTATTTTGCTGAGACTGTCTCTAAGACCCTTCAGAATTCCCTACTGCTCTTGGGTGGAAGGGAATCAGCCCACTACTTCCATCCCAAGCCTAAATGCAGGGGACTCTGGGGGAGTGCAACCCTTCTTCCCAAAGGCAACACACAGTCACCTCCAGGCTCTTTCCTAGGAAATAAGACAGTTTTCTCTAGTCTCAGGTCTCCCATGCCTTTCTGTTGTGCCCTCCACCAGGTACTGAATTGGCAGGGCACATGGCCACTTTGGAGGGATCTGGCTTCTCCTCTGACCCTCTTCCCCAGCTCAAGTTAATGTTATCTATGGCAACATCAGGGGGACAGAATACATGAGCTTGCACTTATACCTCTACTGTCCTTCCCAGGTTTTGCCTTATGACCATAACTAGGTCTTTGAATTCAAAAGTCAGAATCTGATTACTCTGTTTTCTGAATTCTTTTGTGAGTTTCAAATAGACTAGCAGCTGCCTTAATTAGAGAATGACAGGATTACTGTTCAAAATATTGTCCAACTATTAATTTCTGATCTTTGGGCAAACTTAGTGATATCGCAATCAAACATCCAAATTTTAATTAATTTTTATTAATATTTTAGAAAATTAGGGGTTTTTATAAATGTAAGATACAGTAAGTAGGGCTCTCTTGGACCAAAATGTTATTGTGATACCCTTTTATGACTCTACAGTATATACAATGAACTTCCTGCTCACCTCCTGGTAGTCACCATAAAGACTGAGTCAACAGAAGGGGTTACATGGACCCTATATGTTAGTAAGAACACATTACCTTTTCTTTGAGCCAATTTTATTTTCCTTCACACTCCCAGGATCCTTTGAACATCTACAATATACCAATGTTTTTTCAAGTAATTCAACTTAGAAGGTAAGGGAGAAACAAACAATATTTCTGCCCACAACACTGTTTTTGGCCTTGATCTGAAAATCAGTGGAGTTGCCCTATTTGACAGCACATAATGCAGCCATTTTCCTTTAATTAAAGAATGAACAAATAGAAATATTAAAACATAATTATTAAAATTGTTTTGTTCTGAGTGTCTTTCTTGGTATTGAATGGGCTCCTGTTGGGAGTCAATACGATAGAAAAATTTAAAGGGCAGATCATAGGAACAAGTTTTTCCCTATTATTAAATATTTCAATGTTCTTCAGTCTCTACAAAGCATTATAGTTTGAAGAATATCTTTAACAAGTTCAGGGATGAAGGTCTGAGCTCTGACCTTTCATTTAAAGAAAAAAGGTATCTTCAGTTTTTCAAGGCATGAAGTTACCCCCAAGGAAAATATGTAGAAGGGTGGGCAAAAATAGGTTTACAGTTGTTGCAGTGGAAAAAGACATGCAGGTTATGATATCACAATAGCTTTATTAACTCAATGGAATGTCACAATGGCGCAGTGCACTTACTTTTGCCCACCCCCATACAGATAAAAGCCCTGCTTTGTAGACGTGTTCTAGCCTTGGTTCAGGTTGATGTCAATCTTTCCTCAGGTTTTAGTCATCTATGTGATTCAAAAGAAAATCCATCCAGCTCTACAGCTCTTGGAAACTTTTCTTCCCATAGATTGAGAGCCTAAACAGATTTGTTTTCTGAATTATTATTATAAAGTCAATATAATTAATCATAAGGTTATAAGAGGTAATAATGTCTTTTATGTACATATCTTTCTCTCCAAGCCCTCAGTCCTTAATATATGTTCTTCTATTTCTCTTTACAACATCCTTACAAAGTAGAAAAGGAAGAGTATTAGTGTCTCTATTTCAGGATAATAGCTTGCTTATGTGCAATGTGTTACAGTTTATAAAGCACTTTCACATACACGATTTCATTTGGGTTCTGACTCTGACAGTACCCTGGGGTATATGTAAGTCAGTCGGGCGTCATTTTCTTCCATTTACATATGGCAAGACTAGAGTTCAGAAAGGTGGGGTATTTGTCTGTGTTCTGCACTTAAGGAATGAAAGAGCTGGCTTTGCTAGGCCTGTCAGCAACTTTGCATTGCAGGGGAATGGGAAGATTAGGTAAATAGTTCTATAGCTCATAAGAAGAGACCTCAGTGGTCTTTATATTTTATTTTAGAGTTTTATTTTTCTTGTATTACATATTTTCAATGCCATTATCTTGTCAAATATACTAGGAAATACCTCCCAGACTGTACATATTAGAAACAGCCTTATTGTTCCAGTCCCCACAGAACTCCGGGGGGTTTGCTGGACTTTGGATTATTTTCTCCTTTGGTTTTACATTTTGAAAGCCTTGCTCCAATTCTCAAAGGATGCTGTTAAACACAGAATAAATATTGAATTGTCTCTCTACCCTCATGGTCTTCGTGGTGGCAAATAAATATTTCTGTGAAGGAGTTTTCTCCCTGAAGACCCACAAGTGGTGGTTAGAAAGTGTCCGCAAATTAAAGCAATGAAAAATCACTAACCACAAGTAATAGATGTTATAAGAAATGTAAAATATATAAAATAGCTTTTATATACATGTATATTCTGGACTCTAACCAGGTGACTACCATGGAAGTGTTTTCCCACTTATGAAAAGTTTTATATATACAAAGATGATTTCATAATAATGATCTGTGTAAGATAAATATTATGCATAATTACATGATTTCTTTTAACTTCTAACAGTAGAACAGTGTTAATCTGAGAAAAAACACTTGGATTTTTTTAATCCTTTAAAGTTTCTGAATAAGTAGTCATTTTGAAAGACATTTCTGACTTAATAAGAAAAAAAATGGGGAACAACAACATTGATTCACCACTGGAAACTGTTTCCAATGATGTAGGAAGCATGAAAGTATAATTTCCAATAATTCACAGTTTGTATTTAAAAGTCATTTTGAGTTTAATGGTTTCCCATATGTATATCTATATATGTATATGTGTGTATGTGTGTGTGTGTACATATATATATATATACACACACACACACATAGCAAGCTTTTGGGGGAAGATCAAGACTGATATGGAAGGTCTGAAAGTGCCAGCATACAATTTTGAAGCCTGGGTATTCTCAGAATTGCTACAGAAAGACAGGAACCAAATGTTTGCCTATTCTCCCCACCAAGAATGTGTCTTCTCTCTTCTTTATCAAATAAAAACCAAGAACATCTTCCAAAGCTCAGTGTTTCACTGTTATTGAATTTATAGGGGTGACATTGGTTGACAAAATTATATAGGTTTTAAACATACAATTCACCATCCAAAGTCAAGTTTCTTTCTATCACCATTTAGTTCCCCTTTATCCTCTTCCATCCCCCTACCCTTTTCCCTCTCATAATCACCATACTGTTATCTGTGTCTATGAGTTGCTTTTATTACAATTTTTGCTTAATCCCTTCACCGTTTTTACCCAGCCCCATAACCTCCCTCCCCTCTGACAGCTGACAGTCTGTTCTCTGTATCAAGGCACATTTCAAAACTCTTCAGGAACTGCCATCTCCTCTGAAATCTGCTTCTTTGTTCAGTTCTGCTGATTCAGTGTCTGCATTCTTTTTCAAATCCATCTCTTTTTCTGTCTGTACTGACAATGTTCTTTGCTAGGACTATACCATAGCATCCTAACTTCTACTTGCAGTCATTCTGTTTCACCACCAATCCCACCTGCAAACATCTACAGCTAATCCTCCCAAAGAGCCACTAAGAATATGCTATTTTTCTGTATGGACTTTTTCATTGAATGCTCATTGCCTACCAAACAAAATAATAATTATTTAATCTTATATTTTATAGTCTTCTATGATCTGGTGCAACTTGTGTCTTCTTCACAATCTCTCATGCATGCCGTGTTCCAACAGAAGAGAGCAACTCCTAATATCAGTTCAGGCCCTAATCACCAGTCTTTCTTGGTTTCCCCAATTTCCTCCTCTCACATTCAAATATTGCCTAATTTTCAGAGTTGCACATAAATATTAGCTTTTCTATATTTTCTGAACCTCCATTCAATTATATCTACCCTCGTTCTATACTACCCATCACCTTTTACACCAATGTTTTCTTGTATGTGTGTAAGAGGATCACTACAATCTCAGGCATCAATCTTCCTGATCTTTAATTCCTGGCTACCTATGTAACTCTGAGGAAGGACTAATTCTTGGTGACCCCACATAATAGGAAGAGAGAAGACTAACCGTACCAGTCTCACAAGATTGTTATGAAGATTCTGAGTTAATATATGTAAGTGTCTCTAGTAAGTGCTCAATGTGATATAAGCTATTATTACATACATCTTCTCTCTCCTAATACAGTGGGACCTTAGGATGGGACTTTAAGCTGCTAGTCACGGTGTTTCACCAAAGTGACAGAACACACACTTGTGTTTAACACACCTATGTGGAATAAACTCTGAGGGCAAAGCGCCATTCTGTGCCTTCCACTGTCTCAAACAGCATTCAAATGCTGTCCAAGACCATTGTTTATTGATCTCAGGAGCCTCTTCTCACCCCCTTATGATTCAGATGAAGATAATTAATGGGATTTGAAATGTGTAATCCAATGTCCCCCATAAGAATACTTCTCATTCTTGATGAAGGTGAGAGGGGTCATTTTTACTCATTCTGGTTCTCCAAGGGAGTAACAACATTGGTCTCAAGGAGACGTAGGAGAGGAGATACGGGTCCAGGGAAATCTCATCCCACAGCTGTGTTTACATTTTTCTTAAAAATACTCTTTGATGATATGAATTTCTAGGTGGGAGAAATTAGGAAATAATAGACTCTTTATATGCCTAACTAGGACACTAACACTATGAGGAATCTCTTTGTCCATCATTTGACTGTGTGCCTTTAATGGAATAGGATGCTGACTGGGTTGTGCATTGAAATTCATTAAAAGGACTGGCTACAGAATCAGAAAGTCAACATTCAGAGGCATACGGTATTTATTTAGGGGATTCTTAGACTCTGATGTGTAACATTAATCCAGGCACAGACAGAATGAACAGTACGATTTCTCCAAATGGCACTCATGTCCAAACACCAGCTTTATAAATATAAAATTACTCATCAACCTGGAAATGTGTATTTTTGCAGTAGTATCTATGTTTAGCATCCAAAGTTTCTTAAGAAAGAACATTTATAATGGAAATATTTTGTCAAATCTGTGATTCCAGATAATGTGTGTTAAGCTAGACTTTGATTTTTATTAACATTCTAAAGTTGTTCTTTCACATTAATAATTTCTGTTTCCATATGAAAAAAGTTTCATTAGTTTGGCCTTCAGCCTCTCTCATTAACCACTATAGCAGAAAAAGGACCATAATTTCTTGGGTGTACACTATATCATTAATATTATAATGTTCAAAATAATCCTGCAAGATAAGTATTATTATTATTGTTGTTGTTGTTGTTGTTGTTGTTGTTGTTTCAGAAGTGAGGAAATAGAGTCTCAGGGTAGCTCAATGGTCATGTTATTGTTTAGTAACTGAGCCAAGACTCAAATTCACATCTGTCTAATTACAAAGGCTCATGACCTAGTGCTAGTTCATAACCTTAGGCTTACAAAGTTTTACAAGTTTTGCTTATAAAGTTTATTGTACTTATAAAGGTTTAAAGTTTTGTTCCCCTCTCTGCTCTTTATTCCAACTTTTGCTCCCCCTGCAACATGCTCAGGACTGTGCCCTGCCTCTGGTCTGCTTCTCTATGCAGGAAATATTTGTTAGTGGGGTCCTCAGCAATCTCCTCCTGCAGACCTGGATGTAAATATGCCCAGTGAGCCCAAACATGTGTTTCCTAATCCCATACCCTCTCTCTTGCCCCCACTTTCTTCAACAATAGCATATGCTTAGAATGAGTGGCTTAGGGATGGATATTCAATATTACTCAAAAAAGATGAGAGGAGTCATTTCCTAGGAAAGTTTCACAGACTTTCTCAGCTGATGGAGAGGTGCCTCTACATCTGTTTCACGATCCCTCTCATGTGTCACATAGCTCATGAAAAATAGTTTAAAAGTTGCTGTGTAAGGACGAAAGCAGTCAACTTTGAGGACATGCCACTCGGGTTGTAAAAGCAACAGTTGTACACCCACGGTTCATAGCAGAATTGTCCCCAATAGCCAAGGGGTAAAAGCAACCCAAGTGCCTATTAACAAATGAATGGGTAAACTAAATGTACTACATATATACAGTGGAATATTATACAGCCTTAAAAATGAAGGGAATTGTAACACATGCTACATCATAGATAAACCTGAAGGATATTATACTAATGAAATAAGCCAGTTACAAGAAGACAAATACTATCTGATTCACTTATGTGAGGTATCTAGAATAGTCAGATTCATAGAAATACAAAATAAAATGGTGGTTGCCAGGGGCTTAAGGAGGTGAAAATGGGAGTTTGTTGTGTAATGGGCATAGAGTGGTTTTACAAGCTAAAAAATTTCCAGAGATCGGTTCCTCAATAATCTGTTCTTAACACTACAGAATTGTAGTATACTTGGAAATGGTTAAGATGGTAAATTTTGTTACATGTATTTTACCATACTTTTTTTTAAAAAAGCAATTATAAGTGTATGAGAAATGTGACTCTACTAAATTTCAAGATTTCAGCATGTGAGGGAAGACATTTAGAGTATGTAGGACAACAAAAGAGGATAATACCAACTGTTAACTCCCAAGCCCACAATGATCCCCTACTTCATCCTAGCACCAATTCTTGTCTCTGGTTTGGCAAACAAGCAAGAAAAATACAAACTTCAACATTTAGGACTTTATACCATTATTTGAAATGAGTTACTTGGGTAATTTCCATAATCCTTCACACTATTTTAAAAAACTTAAAAATCAGCCAGATATATAGCTTTCTCTCATTTGAATAGATAGAATGATTTCTTTAAAATAATATTGTCTTCATAATTAAATGTGTTAAGCCATTGGTAATTTGTTGCATTTATTTCACATATTATTGAAAACATATTTCCATGATATGATTGAGTTTCTTTCCTGCTTTGATATATAAATATTTGCTTCCCTGCTGTGTATATAACAGAGTAATAGAATAGTACATTGATATAAGAATGCAACCAGAAATTCAAGCATGAATTTGAGTCTTATTGTCCCTTTGGGTAACCCTAAAAATAACTTAAAATCTTAATTCCTAGTTTATTTTTAATCAGTATGAAAGAATTAGCCTAAAGTAGGGTTTAGCAAACTTTTTCTATGAGAACCAAATACATAGTAAATATTTTAGGCTTTTAAGCCTTGTGTGACAAGAGATAAAATAATCAAGGATAACAAGAGAGAAAAACCTTTACCAATAGTTTTACTGATAAAATTCAAAATATAGTAAAAATAATTGAAAATCTATATACATAGTAACACAGTCATACTAATAAGAAAAATGGAATTCCATTTTGTGGAGAGCACTTTGCTTAACTGAAGTTGAAAGTTAGTGTTCCTCATCATCAAATCAATTGCAGATGTTCATTTCTGAAACTCACTTTTAGCTCATGAGCCCTACAAAAGCCGGCATCAGGCCAGACTTGCTCCATTGGCTATAGATTGCCCACTCCTGGTCTAGGACCTAGATACTCTCAAAAGGCTTTTCCCACCATGAACGTCATGCTTTACAAGGTTCCTTCTCAACACTTTTTGCTGGATTTATCTCCTCTGCTCAATTTCTAAACGTAGACATGTTCCAGGGTCCTCACTTCTCTTCTAACTGTATATTTTTTTTCTTGCATGGACTTAACTACATCTATGGTTTTAAAAACCATCTACACACAATGACTTCCAAATTTTTATCTGTATTGTTGATCTCTTCACTACAGAATACATATAAGTAACCAACTTCTTCCCTATCATATACATACCCTTTGTATTTAAGAGAGATCTTGAATAAAACACCTCCTAAAATTTTCCTCCACCCTGATCTTCTTCTTCTCAGTAACTGACACCTTCATTCTCCCCGTTATTCAACCAAAAAAACCTAGGCAGCACCCTCTATCATGCTCTGTCAGAATTTGTTCAAAAAAACAAATCAGACTTGAAAATCTTTATAATTGTGTTCAATATAGAAA
Organism: Trachops cirrhosus; assembly: GCA_028533065.1. NCBI lineage: Eukaryota > Metazoa > Chordata > Mammalia > Chiroptera > Phyllostomidae > Trachops > Trachops cirrhosus. The sequence goes on from CM052542.1 coordinate 125,034,441, forward strand.
TTATCAGAAGTATTCTAGTTATAAAAGTAATTTAAATATTATCAAATCAACTCCCAACACAAAACCTGAACACATCCAATTCTCTCCATCTTCACTCCTATAACCTTAGCCTAAGCCGCCATCATCTCTTACCTAAGCTACTATACCTGCTTCCTAATTAGTGTCTCTTTCCATTTTCAACTCCAGCTCCACATCTCCAACCCATTCTCTACAGAGTAGAGAAAATTATCATCTTGAACATAAGTCATATTTTGCCACTCCCTGCTTAAGGTTTTCCATAGCTTCCCACTTATCAATTTGACATAAATTGTTATCTACTTACTATTTTCCTAGCATTATTCACATCGCTGGGAATAATGGAAGTGAACAAGATGGACAAAAGTTCCTTCCAAATATAACTTACATACTAATGTAAGTTAGTATGTAATGTAAATAGATAAAATACAAACCAAAAAAAGGAGAAAAAGTAACTTAGGTAGCATATCAGACAGTAATAAATGCTGAGGCAAACAATACAAAACAAAACAGGGAGGTGAATTGAGTTTGGGACTAGGAGTTGCAACTTTAAAGTCTCCATTGTGCAGGTGCCTTTTGAGTAAGAACCTCAAGGAGGTAAGGCAGCAGGCAGGGAGAGTTTGTGGGGAATAGCATTCTCAGAAGTGCAGCGGAATAGCAAGGGAACACAGTAAGTGAAGGGGAGAGAAATCACAGGAGTCAGAGAGATGACAGGGACCAGGTTATGGAAGACCTGGCAGAGGCTGAGTGTCCTGTTGAGCAGTGAAGAGACATACTCTGACTGCAGGTCTAAGAGAGACACGGGCTTCTGTGATGGAGATCATCTGAAGGGGAACAAGGGCTGAGGCAAAGACACCAGTATCACTTGAGGGGCAATATTCAAATTAGGTGAGTCAAGATAAGCTCAGCCTCTTTGGAGTAGGGAAGAGAAGAGTAAAGGATGACTCAAAGATTTTAAGTCTTATCACCTGGAAGGTGAGAGTTTCTTGCTTAGACCAGAAAGTATGAGGGCAGGTGGAGGCCATATTAGCAACCTGGTTTTGTATGGGATGCATTTGCCATACATAGTATCAGACATCCAAGCAGAGATATCAATTAAGCACTTGGTTATTTAAGTTTGGAGTGCCTAAGAGAGGTACAAGAGAGAGATAGATTTAGTGGTCATTCATGTTCAGATATTTAAAGCCATGAGAGTGAGTTCCTCAAAGAAGCAAATGTGACTAGAAAAGGGAAGAAGTCCAAAGACTGAATCCAATGTAAACTGGAAGATGACGAGGAGCCAGCAAAGGAGACTGAGAAGGTGTTGCCAGGGAAGGTGGGGGTACACCAGGAGACTGTGGTATCTGAAAGCCAAGTGAAGAAAGGGTTAGCAGAAGGAAGGAGAAACGAACTACATAAAATGCTGCATATGGGTTAAGTAAAAATAAGATACATTCTAAGGAGAGTGTCTTCTGTGCCATTCTTCTCACCAGGACTTGAAAGCACTCATACAATCAGATCTCCATTACCTCTCTGACTTCATCTTGCTATTTTTTCCCTTCGGTAATATGGCCTGCCCTCTGCCTACCTCTCCCATCTCACTCTCTCTGCAGTTCACTGTACTCCAGATATATCACTGGTCTTCTCTCAGCTTTCCCAGCACCACCATTGTTTGTCCTATTTCTTGTTCCCACTGCCTAGAATGTTCTTTCTCTTCATTATTACTTATTTTAGTTTCTTTTCATGACCACTCACTCTAATATACCAATATTACCTATATTATTTCCATCTCCTCACATTTATTCTATTTTACCACTTTGTTCTGTTTACTTTATATAATTTTGACTCTCCAAAGTTATGAATAAATAGTTTATCTCCTCACATAGAACAAGAATCTAGTATATCTTGTCCTCTGCTTTATCTTAGGCTAGAATAAGGACTCATGCCGTAAATAGTTAATAAATATTTGCTGAATAAACACATCAACTACACTTTAATAGACTAACAAAATGGTGTATAAAATAGTTTCATAAATAATTCCAAACAGAAATACAGAGGAAAAATCTGGGACATATTTTTATTTGATGATGCTATCAAATATTTTTCAAGTGTTTTAAATTTTCATGAATGCTAAAAATATCAACAGTATTGACCAGTCCATCCAAGACAAAGTTCATCTATAACATGACCTTATATCCACCTAAGACTACTTAACTTCCTGTTATTTCTCAAGTCTCCAGGCATCTGTAATAATAATGGCATCTTTATACAGGTGCTAGGATATAGTACACCACCTTAGTGGTTTGTCAAAAACATGTTGAAATGAATAAATTAATATTGAAATCTTTAATTTGGAATAAATGAAAAAATAAAAGGGGAATCAAGTGAAATTTTCTCAGCACTTAATTTCCTACCATCCTGCTCAAGTGGGTTTTCTTTTAAGAGGCCAAGTGAACCCTACTGATCACTGAAATCTCTTTTTGTTAAATCTGTCTAATGAAATTCAGAGAACAGCTAGAAGTGGGGTATGGACAGGCTTGGCGTTTGATAATGTGGCGTGCTCTTTCATCCTCCCTCTGCAGTCTTACGCTCATTGTTTGTTGCTGCTTAAAGCAGTAAACGTTGTTTGTCTTAGTTGCAAAACCAAGACTAGGAAACTTTGAAGTGTTTTCTGTTGCTTAATGTCACCTACTGTTCCTGTCAGCAAACCGAGATAAACCTGATGGACTGAGGTGTCTGGTCTAATTCCTTTATTGACACATAGTTCTGTCTTCAAACACCAGAGTAAATGAATAAGTACTGAGATAGTAATGTGTCAGTAATAGGCTGCCAGATAAATGCCATTGTTTACGTACTGATCCCTGCTTCCTAAGGCCCAAACAGCTCAAAAATCTTACAAATTAGCACCTCACTGAGATCAAAGAATTGTCTTTTCTTTCTGCAATTACCTACTTGGAAAGCTGAACAGGCAAATGAGACTAGTTTAAGCTGTCTCTCTCTAGCCCAAATCTTTCTTTTGAGGAGAACAAATGGTGGAATTATACACTGTTTTCAGGATGGGGTATTCAGGAATAAGACTTTTATTTTATTTTGCTCTATTACAGGAAAATCTGTGTTTCATTTCTATGTTACTCACAACCATTGTACCCCCATTATAGTTTGTCTTTTGAATATCAGCATAAAGAGCTATGTGCATCCTTTAACAACCAGGCTTTTGAGGTCAGATTAAACCTCAAATGAAAAGATAAAATGGTTTTAAAATCAGTGGCACCATAATACCTACAGCCTCAAACAGAATGCATGGGGAAATTAGTATTTTATCTGAAGGTGTAAAAATTTAGACTATAAGTCTCATTTCATTCTTGGTATATCTTAAATAGAAAAGTGCAACATTAATCTCTCTAAATAAAAATTTTCAATACATCATGACTTTTGCTTGTTCATTAAGTACATTTTCTTGCCCTGAAGCACATTTTAGCTCTATTAGCCAATGTCCAGAATGACATTTTTATATGAAGGCATTGAGAGATGAGAGAATAGAAATTATTTACAGCATGGCATTGACTTTACAGTACTTACAGTCATGTTTTCATATTAGTCATTCAACCTAGAGAAGCAAGAAATTAAATGGCCAAACCTTATGGTTTAAGACAAAATTGGCTTACTTATAAGAAAGATAATTTTTTTGGTGGCAAGCTTTGTTTTTTATGTGAATGAAGAAAATATACTTTCAAATTATTTTGGCACAATGACCAAGCTTGTCTTATTACAAGTGTCTTCCTATGGAAGAGCAGTTTATAGAAATGAAAACTGCCTGTATTCTCCCTCTAAAGTAGTTACCGACAATACTAAAGCTGGCAATCCTTTTTTCAAATGTGTTTTATTTCATTTATTCACATCCATTTTTCTAAAGATTTTATTTATTTTTTTAGAGAGGGTTGCCTCTCACATGTCCCCCACTGGGGACCTGGCCCGCATCCCAGGCATGTGCCCTAGACTGGAAATCCGAACTGGCAACCCTTTGATTCGCAGTCCAGGCACTCAATCCACTGAGCCACACCAGCCAGGGCAGACATCCATGCTTTTTATAGGAGCATTAAATATGTTCCTTATGCTAAAGAATTCATAAAAATGTTTGTAAACTAAAGGTAAACTTTAGTGATTTTTCTCATTTTCCTAAAGCCACTTCCTGTAGAAAAAAATTCTAGTATCCTTGGGAGCAGTCAAGGTTAGAGTAAGACTCCCTCCCAAAATGCTGTCATCTGCAAGTTTCAGGAATGCTGATAACTCTGTCTAACCTACAAAGACTGGCTATGGGACCACAGGCATTGAGACAACTTCAGTGCAAGTCTGATAATTGTCATAAAAAAAGGAGACTTCTTCAGTAGTCCTTAAAATATGTTTAAATATTTTATTACATTAATCTTCAATATCCCTGTGGGCTTCTGATGTTAAAGTAGAACATGAGGAAAATGTAGAAAGATAAACCAGTGCAGGGTAACCAAATTAAAGGTATCCTCTCAGATGATATATATCCAGTGAGAACACTTTTCAACAGGTCTCACTCACCCTTTTGTTTAGGTATTTGAGAAAATGTAACGTGTGGTGAAAATTTAGAAATGGCAAAGCGGCAGCAACTGGCATGTAAACTGCTTGGACTGTTCTATTTTTCAGTGAAAGGGGGTTGCATTGTATAGATGAAGGAACATAGTATTTGAGGATGGAACACCCAGCAGAGCTTGAATCTTTTGATTTATGTAACCAATGCAAGTCACTTAAATTAATAGAGCCTCAATTTCCTCATATCTAATGTAATGTACCAATCCAGAGTTATAACGTTCTAATTATCAATACAACAAAATGTATTGATGAATATTTGTGTGCTGATAAGTTTGTTTTGTCTTAGAAGGTGGTCTTTTTATCTCAGCAGAGCTTAAAGATCTACTGCTATCACCTGTATTACACTAACGAGTTTGAACAATAAAAAAGAAAGCATACTTTATTCACCTATGTGAAGAACAAGGTTATGGAGCCTAGCAGGGAGATTCCCCTTTCACACCGGTACTCATTCCTACTTTCCCTGAAGTGGAGATTGCTATACTCTACCAGCAGTTTCCCAGCCTCAGTTCTGGCTTGAAAATGAAAGAAGGGGTCCAAGGACACATGAACTGAAAGCGCCAGTGCAGACTGTGAAGTCATGGGTGCTAATTCATACAACTATCTTGCTATGCAGACATCATGCAGTTACATGCCACTTTTAGATCCATAATCTTCAGTCTCAACCTTGTAATAATGTCTCTGAAGTTAATGAGCTAGGAAGATGACCTTTCTACTTTCCTTCTTTTTCTTAAGACTACTAGAAAAAGTATAGTAAGTTCCTGTGCTTTCATATTATATCTCTTTTTGGTTTCTGTAATGAAAAATACAGGGATGTCATTTCTGGCAACACACATGACAATGTTCACTTCTGTTTTCTAAGTAGCCCTGGAAGAGGAAAGGAGGTAGAACGTTGACATCGTCTCATCATTGAGCAAGCTGGCACACCCCTACATGCACGCAGTGTTTACACAAGCACCAGAGTGCAGGGCCACCAGCCTGGGTCTGTGATCAAACTGCTGAAGCCCTGAAAGTACCTGCTGTGAAAAGCTGGAAAAAGATCTTGGCTACAAAAACTCATGTTGATTTTTGTCACCTTTTAGAGCAAATACCCTTTGAAGGTGAATAGTCTACTGGTTTGTTTTTAAGAATGATTTCTTTTGAATTTCCTTTCCCCTCAATATAGTTTCAAATATTAGTTCATTAAAAAACATCCTTTTTATTGAGTAGTAGGGTACAATATGTAGAGTGGTTACACACTCACCTTCTAAGATGCTATTTTTTTCTGCAAGTTTTATTATTAGTTAATTGCTCTGAGATTAATGTGTACATTTTTTTATTTTACAGTAAAACTAGTAGGAAAATTGTTTCTTTTAAGTACTAAGGGATCATTATTAAATAAAATTTATAGCAAGTGTACTTTGTAAATTATATGCTGTAAGAAACACACAGACATATTGACCAGAAGAAGAGAGAGTGGGAAGTGCGTGTATGAATGCAAAGGATCGAGTTTTTTCCCAGCAAGGTACTGAAAATGCATTCTTTTTGCCAAGGGGAAGGTAAACACCTCTCTCCAGTCTCCTCTTTACTGATTCATTTCTTGGTCTAAGTTATTCCCCAAACCAAGAGAGACTGTCTCCTGAGTTTCTGTTGACTTATCTGGCCGCCCACAAAGAAGGGTTACTATTCTCTTGGAATCCATATAATTATATTCCTGTGGGCACTTATAAGAAGTCATCAGCTCTGTCCTTGTATACCCCATTTCTAGGCTGGCAGATGGTGAGAAATGAAAACATATTTTGACCTACTTCATAACTCATAAGTCAAACTTTATCCCTTCAAACAACACCCATTCCATCTTGTTCATAAGTGCCAAACTGAATCAAGTATAATTTTATTTTCTTGTTTACCTCTTATATAGTTATTAAGTAGTATTCTTCTCAAATTGAAATTTTAGCAAATAATATGTCACTTACCACTTACATTCACATGGAATGCTAGGGAATAAAAATATTAAGAATGTCAGCTCCTCAATGCCCTGATTCAATAAGCCCTGACCAAAGGTTTAACCACAGTGGGCCCTCAGTGCTACTAAATAAACTTTTATTTATTTATATATTTATGTAATACTCCTTTGAAAAGAGATCCTGAGGGAGTTTCCAGAAAAAAAATATATATACACACACACACATATACATGTAACAATGAAGGAAAAGCAGACCAATTTACGGAAACTAAGACAATGAAAAAGGTAGATAGATTGGAAAAGGCGGATTAATGTTGGTGTCCACAATGCCAGTCCCAGGGTACTTCTAGATGTGCTACATGTGTTGCATGTTTGAAACAGATTATCCTAATAATCCAGGCAAACAGTTCAGAAGCACAATCAAACATGAGACTAATGATCTTGTTGGCCAAAATCACTTACTTTTGAAAGAGAGTATAATTATTCCTGTTCCTATAATATGTAAGGATTTTTTCCCCATGATTCCTCATAAAATAGACATTGAGCTTAGAAACTGTGGGAATCAAGACTTTTGGAGGGGAAATGAATGATAATGTTGAAGGGTGGTGGTGAGTGGTATCCTTATTATATTTAATGTGAGCTTGCAGTGATTAATGAATTTGAGGTGCCAGATGTGTGTGCTTGACTCCAGGAGAGCTGGAGTCCAGTACTTTGCATAGGAGCTAATTCACAGGAGTGGAGTTTTCTGCCTAGGGCCCTGGGCCACCTTCAGTGCAAATTCATCAGAGTTAGCCCATGTGTACCAAATAATCAGGGTCACTACTTGTTATGTACAAACCTTCCAGAGTTTTTATCCAATAAGAGTCCCAAATTCCTGAATTTCTGAAAATTTCCATGTTTCCTCATTCTCAATACATAGGGAAGGGGTCAGGGATGGGGGCACCTAGGGGAGACTTGTCCCACATTTTAGAGGATGGCACTTTGAAACTTAGAGATACAGAAGGCAGAGTCAAGTACAGTCATTTGTCTGTCACCTGTCCTATTTACAATACAGGGGAGGATTCATATTGTTAGAAAAAGGAACTTACTCTTACTGAGTGCTCACTCAGTGAAAGTCACTAAGTAAATACTGATTTTTTTCCAAGTGGGGGACATTTAATAAAGTTATGATTATAAAACTAGGTAAAGGACTGTGCATGCAGTCCATGCCAGGGACGTGGCGCATACACCTCATTAATTTCATGGAAAACCTCTCTCTGATGATTTCTCTCATAATTCTCAGAGCAAATAATGATGTAGGTAACTTTCTCCATTTGGCATATGATAAAATTAAAATCTAGACAAAGATTAACCTACTCAGTTATTGGGGTCGCCAGATTTTGTAAATAAAAATACTGCCAGTTAAATTTGAATTTCAGATATACAACAAATAATCTCTAATATGTGTGTCTTATAAAATATTTGGAACATATGTATATGAAAAATTTTCCATTAGGAGTTGAAAATCAAATTTAACTTGGTATTCTTTATTTTATCTGACATCCCTACCAATGATAAACACAGGTTTGTTGGGTACAAAGATCAAGTATATTTTATTCCTTTCCTATTATACAATTACCACATGCTTAAAAATCAAGAAGCACAGCAATTTTCTCCTAAAATAAAAATAATCATCTCATTACAGTTTTATTCCTTAAATAACTGAAATCATGTATGACACACTACATCTACAATCTTACTTTTAAGTGAGCAATAAGCGTCATTGCAGAAAAAGTTTAAATACAAACCAAAAAAACCTTATAATCCTCTTTCATAGATTTCTTTTGTCCCTTAGTTTACATACACTTCTGACTTTTTATATAAATAGGTACACAGTGCTCTTTAAAAAAATAAAGTACTATATATCTTTTTGAATGTGAAATGACTTCAAAGAACACTTTATTTTCTTTGTGCTGGGTCTGTATATGATGATAGAGATTTGGCAATCAATTATCAGGATTTAGATTACAAAAATCGTCAAGTAGAATACCAGATGCTAATGGTTCCCACTGAAATTCTCGGGTCTTTTGAAGTGTGGCATTAATTACCTATATGTGATAGTTGAACCTGTTGATAGTCAGATGATGTGATGTATTTCAGATGGCTAGGAAATGATACAAGTGTGGGTGACACAATGTTCCTCCGAATTCAAATAAATAGGTTAGCATAGTGTCATCACTACAAATCACTGTCACGTAGAGTAGTGCATGCAGAAAAAAGGGGAAAAAAGTTCTTTGCCTGATGATTTGAGTTTTTTTATTGCTTTTATTTTTTAATTTATTTTATTGATTATGCTATTACAGTTGTCCCATTATCCCCCTTCATTCCCCTCCACCCTGCACACCCTCTCCCACCCACATTCCCCCCCTTTAGTTCATGTCCATGTGTCATAAGTTCTTTAGCTTCTACATTTCCCCTAC
>CM052542.1:125043955-125067316 GCA_028533065.1 Trachops cirrhosus
CCTTGGTGTGTTCCTCCTTGGGTCCAACTTCTTTGGGACTGTGTGAGCTTCCTGGACTTCCTGGAAGTCTATTTCCTTTGCCAAATTGGGGAAGTTCTCCTTTATTATTTGTTCAAAGTTTTCCACTTGTTGCTCTTCCACTTCCCCTTCTGGTACCCCTATAATTCAGATGTTGGAACATTTAAAGATGTCCTGGAGGTTCCTAAGCCTCTCCTCATTTTTTTTGAATTCTTATTTGTTCATTCTTTTCTGGTTGTATATTTTTTCTTCCTTCTGGTCCACTCCATTGATGTGAGACCCATCTTTCATTTCATCACTATTGGTTCCCTGTGCATTTTTCTTCATTTCACTTTTTGTAGCCTTCACTTTTTCATCTAGTTTGCGACCAAAATCAGTCAATTCTGTGAGCTTCCTGATCACCAGTGCTTTGAACTGTGCATCTGATAGGTTGGCTATCTCTTGGTCACTTAAAAGGATGAGTTTGGGGGCTTTCAATTGGTCTGTTTGAGCCATCTCTTTGTTTTTGTTTTTTTTTTTTTTGTTCTTGTTGCGATTGTTATGTGTGAGGTGCGGAGCCTTAGGTGTTCACCAGGGCGGGGTGCCACAGTTGCTTGGTTGTGATGCTGTATGTGGGGGCAGGATCTGAGAAGGAACAATGGCGCTTGCTCCGCTCTCTGCCAGACCTCCATCCCTTTAGCCACTTTCCCCAAGCAAACTGGGCCCCTCTGGTGCCAGTTCCCATGTGGGTGGGCTTGTGCACCCCATGGGACCTTCCTTTTCAACCAGTGCCTCAAGGTTCTGCTTCCTGGCACTGGGACCATCAGTTGCATGCAGTGCCTTGCTTCACAGTCGCCGCCTGCCTGGCCAGATCTGCTGGTCACCACCCCCTGGCCGGGGCCCACCAGCCGATGCTTATGCACTCAGGGTCTGCCCGCTGCAGTCATGCGTGCCACTCCAGTTGGTCATGTGCGCCACTCTGGTTGCCTTACACATCCCAGTTGCCTTACCAGCATCTGGTCCCAACACCCTCTGCTCTCTGCTCCATGAGCGGTGCCTGGCTGCCCGACTCTGCCCCTCCCACTGGTCTGGATGAACATGTCCAATTCAACTCCTTGGGTGCCCGACCTCCATACAGATCAATTTTCTGGCAGTTCTGGTTGTTATTTTGTTTCTAAATTGTTGTTGTCCCTATCTTGGTTGTGCGAGGAGGTACAGTGTACATTCACCTATGCCTCCATCTTGACCAGAAGTGATGATTTGAGTTCTTAATGCAGATTAAAGTAAATCAGTAACTCCTTCAGTGGGAACATATGTCAAATTTCTCTACCAGAATTATCAAGTAATATATATAAAGTGGATATTAGGTTTTCTTTCAGTGGAGGGAGGGAACCGGAAAAAAGTATAATTTGTCATGAACATACAGCTTGTGAGAGGACCATACACATCAACTTCTTATAGGTAATTGTTTTTCCTCTACAGAATAAGGCTATAATGAGCAAAATCAATGGCCTAGATTATTTGTTCAAAGGTAGAATTTAGGGGTGTGTTCACATAAAGCAAAAAGAAGTGTCAAATAAATTATTGACAAAGTGATCTTTGATGTCTGTATTATCTTGTTTTTTCATGAGGGTTTAACTCAGATTTCCTGAGAATTTTCACTAAGTGGTCCTGGTCAAAGTAAAATAATCAACATAGATAATCTCTTGTGACTGCCCCTAAAATAACCTACTCTTCACCCCTGACTTCCATCTTTGGAACCAACACCTTTTGTTACCAGGATATCTACAATAAGCAGATATTCCACTGTCAGTTCCTTCACAGAATATAGGAAAAGAAATCTGGAGCCTTGGAAACCAGTCATGGATCTAACAATGCCAACACACAAGTTTGTAAGTTATACAATGTCAACTTATATGACCTACCCATTATTTACCACGGATCTCAGTGTCCTCACCTGTAAAATAAAGCAGTGAGATCTTGTGGATTCTTGGAGTTCACTCTCTGGAATCCCAGCTCTAATTCTGAATTATTTCAAAGGGTTTTTTTTGGGGGGGGCTCTTTTTGTAAGTTCTAGATGCATACTTCAATTTGAAATTTCTTTGAGCAGTTTCTGCTGAAAAGTTACTACTGAGTTTATAGATCAGACATCTGTTTGTAAAATAGGAATAATCACTGCAGCAAATTCCTGTTACTATTTTGAGCATTAAACTGGAAAACATATACTTCATATGTGTTTTATTATTATAATATTTTTGTTAAAATACAATTTTGTCATACATATCTGTTTATCTTTGTATACACACACAGACACACATCTCTATATATGTAGCTCATGTGAATAAATGTTTGTGTCTGTGTGTTTGTGTATATAGATAGGTAGATAATACATACAGAGAGACATTGATATAGTAGCATACGCATTGAAAATTATCTGAACTAGTATAAACCAAACTTTCTCTGGTCCAGTGTTTTCCAATCTATCTGTGGTAAAGAAACAGGGTTTTAAAGACTTATTGTTATTATTGTTATTATTTCTAATCCTTTGAGGACCAAAAGTTCATGAATAGGTTCTTCAGGTAGTAGTTGCAAACTCTCTAGCAGTAGTCAATCCACAACCCCCAAGTCATCTGATGTTGACATTTACCATTTTATTGTTCTAGCTAACATGTGGATATTCATTTATCAATTTTCCAAACAGTTAATGAGTACAGTACTATGAATCAGGCAACATACTAGTCTTTGAGAATAAAATGTGGGGGAAAGAGAGACAGTCTCTGTCTTCCTGCAGCAGATACACTGGCAGGGAGAGCTGATACTAAGCTACATGCTCTGGCAGCAATGCAGAGAGGAGAGGAGAAGGAGAGCAAGAAGGGTGTGGGGGATTACTTGAAAGTCAGCATTTTTATTGAATCTTCCTTAGCATGAGCCAGCTAACCAGAAATGAACATGATCCATTTCCCCACAGGGTCTATTTTATACTCCACAAAAGAGTCAGAAGGACATTCCTAACTGATCTCAGATCCTTTTAAATTAAAAAAAAAGTTTCACTTGTTTATAAGAAAAGCAACAGACTGAGAAAGTTTAGCAGAAAATAAAACAGCCCCTGAGTGGGTCCCCTAGGTCATATAACAGAGGGCTTTATTGCAGCTGTGTCTTTAAAGAGCTAAAGTGTGAATGTGGGCATCTCAGAAATTTCTGCTATTACTGTTCCAGGGTAGAAATGTATGTGCCAACCCACCAGTTTGAAATGGTAATTTAATGATGTGGATTTATTGATGATTTTTGTCTTGAGACTGGCTGAGAGAGTCCTCGGTCAGTTGATAAGGTTAGAAATTATTTTTTAGCCATAAATTTGAGCATTGACTTTTCCTTCCCTTATTTCTGTCCTTTTACAATTTCAACATAGTGAACATGAAGTTTTCACAATAAGAGCTCATATGTTCTGTGTTCTTGCTACCTGCCAGTAAGTACTGTGTTAATCATGTCTCAAACAGATGTGTTGACCTGTTCGACTTTGTGAAGGAGGTGCTATTCTTATCACATTTTTCAGATGAGGAATTGAGATGTGGAGGGAAAAATTACTGTGCCCAAGATCACATGGCTACAAGTAGCAAGGCCAAGCTCACAGCCAAGCTGGGTGTCACTTTCCAATGCGCTCTACTTCTGGAGACATCATCCATGGCCCCACGACCATGACTGCAATCTATTTTAAGAGATGGTCCACGTTTTCTTAAGGGATTAGGGTCTCTCTTCAGCACAGATTTGGGAATCGAATCCACCAGTCTGATGGTATTAAAGAAACATCAGCTAATGACCACTGTGAAAAATAACGAGGAAGAACCAGGTGTCTGTGATCAAAGGGAAGCTGAACAATGAGGAACCTGAATACAGTCTTTACAAAACAGCAGCTGGGCCCAGTCCACACTTGAGCTTCTGTGCAGTCACATCAGCTGCACCTGATGTGGTTGCAGCCAGGGCCTTTCCCGCTACAGGAGAAACACTCAGCTGCCACGTAACACCAGCTGGGGCTGCTGTTGTTCTTTTCTTTTAGCCAGAGCCACCCTAAGGTTATGTATGAAGTGGTACTTGCCCTGTGCACCCCTCCCCGATACACACACATGTGCTCTCTGTATTAGTAAGTCATTACTGCCCTTACGGCATGAGGTTGTTATTGTTGGGCCCAAGTCCATAATGGTACCACTTATGAAGTGACATGAGAGCATATCAACTCCAGCCTGATATTGCTCAAACTCAGTCTTTCTAAAAATGGCACTTCTTCTCTAGTTCATTACACAGACATCAAATCATTCTCATGAAAACATATGCTGAGATACACAACAACAACCAAAAATAGTGGAGGACCATGAATACCTGTAGCATGGTCCAGAGTTCACTATTCCCATGCCCTTTGAGGCATCCACCTGCTGTTCAATTGCTGCTGGGCTATTATTCTTGGCTCTCCCAGTAAATTAAACAAGTCTCAGGGCACCTGTTATCCATGTATCTAAAGATGAAGCTGCCATCCACCAGCACTTGTAAACTCATCACACAATACTTTCTTAGAAAGAAAAACATGACTAAAAGTAACAGATGGGTAAGTTTCCAATTTCCAATATGAGTTCACACAATTTTCAGTTATACAGGATCTCAGCAATGGTTCAGAACCATTTATCTTTCCTTCACTTGTCTTTTTCTAAAAAGTGGAAATAAATTAATCGAATAATACTCAACTCACTCATTAGTTGTTTGTGTACTTCAAAATAAATTACAAATAATATTATCTTGCTGATCATGAAAAAGATTTAAAGCTGTACTTAAATGCAGCTGTATATTCATTCATTCATTCATTCATTCATTGAACAATTATCCCTCCTGAGGACTGACTGCATATAAAAATATTGCCAGGTTGCAAAAGGAGAGAAAGAAGAAAGTCACCTAGATTATTTTTTCTACCAGCTCTCGCCCCTGAAGCTAGTGCATGTATGAACATAAATAACCATAATGCAAGACACGGTATACATTCTACAATAAAAGATTAAGATATTATCAAAATAAAATGAGGGTGGATCAGGAGATCTTTAGTTGTCAATGAAAACTAAGCCCCATGATCTTGCCTTATGGTAGCAACATGGCTATAAATGTTCCTCATCTCACATATTTTTACCCCACAATCTAGGAAAGAAGAGGAAAATTCTGTTTCATATACTATAGCCCAGCAGGATCTCTCATCTCCTGGACCATGAATGTCTTCAGTGCCCTGTCCAAAACCAATCATTTTGACCAGCAGTTCATACATTCTGATTGGTTTAAGCCAATCAGGACTCAGCACTTGAGCTAGGGAAGGGATCAAGGCCACCAAAACCACATGACTGAAAATAGAAGTGTGGCTTCCCAAAGAAAATCAGGACTGTGTTATCCAAAGGAGGGAAGAGACATGCTGGACAGGCAGTAAGGATGTGCCTCACAGAAGGAAACAATTCTGAGTGTGATTGGTAGATGGGAGAGAGTAAGAAACACGGCTCCCCAGCAACCCTGTTCAGTAGAGATCTTGAATGGAAGATAAGAAGCATCTAAGACTGATGATACAAGGCAGTTGTCTTTAGCCTACAGTCCCTGGTAGAGTGCCACTTACCCCCACTGATCACTTCTCTACTAGAAAATGCCACTAGCACTATGAGTTCCATGAATTCATCAACTCCTTCCCAGCTACTAGACCATAACCACAGCTTCCTTGATATTTGGACAATGTTTGAATTAAGAACATAACAGAAAAAGTTCTCAAGGGACTCCTAGTAAGGCAACTGTAGCTCACAACATAACCCTTCTCTAAAAATATGACTGGACTTAATTAGCTCCTCATAAAAATCACTGAGCCTAAGCACACAGATATATGAATATAGATACAGCAAAGGAAAAAGTAATAATTGCTTTAACTTAATACATTATATCTGATCATCTAATATGCATAAAAAACGTATGAGATGAATACTCTTTTTATCCCCATTTTAGGGGTAACAATGTTGAGGTTTATTTTTTATGACTTTATTATACATTGCCTTTTATTGATCACCATTGTTCCTAGGGAAGTAGCAGTCTTTTCTCCTGTGATGAGGAGAATTGTGATATAAAAGTATCTCACACAGTAGTCATTAAAGAAATCATTTGTATTTTCTTTGGAATGCATTATGTTATTTCCCCCTCCACATACACACTTACACACATATGCCATATTAATCAGTCTAAAGATGCTTAGATTTAATGCTGTGAAGATACCATTAAGCAGAGTCAAGAAAAAGATTATACTGAGTAAATCTGACAGGCTCATCTAGGGCAAAAATGATTGCACTGAATCTATATGATTTTAATTTTTCTGCATTATGTGAAACTGGGGGTATTATTTAATCTTGCTAAACATCATTTACTCCTTTATATAATAGTGGTACCTTCCTTCTGAATGAAGTCACATTTGTCAAGTGCTCAGTACTGTGCCTGCCACTCAGTAAGCCCCTGGTATCTTTCTTAGCTATTAATAGGTTCAGCTTTCTCTCCTTCTCACAGCATTAATCATCCATATTTCAGAAGAGAAAAAAGTTTTATGAGTTCCCTCTGCCAAAAATTTTCAAAAAAAACAAATAAAAGACAATCACAGATAGGTGAATAGACTCATCAGCAAATTATATCTGTATTTGGAAAACAAGCAAAGAAATAGTCAAGGATAGTCTGCATCCCACAGGACATCTGGCAAGGACTGGAGATATTATAGGTTGTCACAACTTTGTGTCTATATGCGTGTGGAGGGTGCTGTTGGTATTTAGTGGGGAGAGGTCAAGGATTTGCTAAATACCCTACCATGCACAGGACGGCTCCCCACAACAAAGAGCTATCAGGTCCAAGAGTCAGTCGTGCCAGTATTGAGAAACTGCCTGGACACATGCCACTACAGTTAAAAACCTAATTTAGTTGGCGTGCATCAGAGAGAAAGATGGGCCAACCATCTCCACCTTCCCATTCTCCAACAAAGCCTCCAACAGCCAACTTGATTGTATTTAGTTAAAAACATATTATTATAATAACCAATTTTTCAACATTTTATTTAGTTATTTTTAGAGAGATGGGAAGGGTGGGAGAAAGAGGAGAAAAACATCAGTGTGTGAGAGATACATTGACCAGTTTCCTCTTCATGTCCCCATCTGGGGACCTGACCCACAACCCAGACATATGCCCTGACCAGGAATTGAACTGGTGACCTTTTGGTTCACAGGTTGGTGCTCAGTCCACTGAGCCACACAAGCCAGGACTATAATAGCCAATTTTTAATTATTTTTTCCACTCCCTTCCTCCTTCTGAAGGATATAAAATTGTGTCTGAACCAATTCAGTGGCCTGGCCAGATCATTTTGGAAGTGCCCCCCTTTGACATGTATTTTCACTTGTTAATAGCCTTCAGTCAGCTGCAGGGATGGTCTACCATTTCCGCTGTGGGGAATCCGTGTCTGTGGTGTCATGAAGTCACACAGCGTGAATCCATGACTTACTAGGACTTTACAAGGCACAGCAGACCCTTTGAAAAAGTTATTTACACTTCCACTGGAAAGTGTTGTTTCAGATCCAGAATGGGTCTTTGACAGTACAAGACAATAGGATTTTTATAAAGCAACCTTTAAGCACAAACAAAAGGACTCTGATTCTCAAACTGTTCTAAAAGTGCTTATTGTTTAGTATGGAATGAAAACAAACAAAATCAAACACATTGGACTGTTCCAAAATATGAAACTTCTCAGTAGAATTTTACATTCACTGGGTTTCTCTTGCTATTTTGATTTTTCTACAAATGTAGACATCCTGTATCTTAGTGGTGTGAAACCGAAACAAATTAATACAATACATTCCAATTGGAAGAACATGCAATTTTGAATTAATCACACAGATGACTGAGTTGTAAAAATGTCCTTTGGCACAATGTCTCAAAAATACATTAAAAATACAAAGAGAATTCATTGAAATGCCCGCAGTCATCCTTATCTGCCAAAGAAACCTTCTACAATCCCCAATGGAAACCTAAAACTGAGGATAGCACCAAGTCCTATATATACTAGGTTTTTTCCCATACATACATACCTATGAAAAAGTCTGATTTATAAATTAGAAGAGATTAAAAACAATAACCAATAATAAGATAAAACAATTACAATATATTTACTAAAACTTATGTCAATGTGGTCTCAAAATATCTCATTGTGCAGTACTCACCTTTCTTGTGATGCTATGAGATGACAAAATACTTTAGTAAGTCCAGAACGTTCATCATTTTACTTAAAGGAAGAACTTTCATCACCTCTTTGACATCCAAAGTGCCAGCATCACTACTCCTGCATGGCGGGGCCATTATGAAGTAAATCAAGGGTTAGTTGGACACAAGCACTGAGACTCCATGACAGTTAATCTGAGACTCAAGATGGCTACTGAGTGACCAGCAGGCGGGTACACAGCTTGAATACACTGCACAGAGGGATGATTCACGTCCCGGGTAAGAGAGAGGGACAGGGCGAGATTTCATCACGCCACTCAGAATGAGGCACAATTCAAACTTACAAATTATTTCTGAAATTTTTCATGTAATACTTTCGGACTGTGGTTGACCACGGGTAACTGAAACTACAGAAAGCGAAACCAGGTATAAAGGGGGAGTGCTGCCTTGCTACAACAGCTTAGAAATTTATTTACCTTCATCTAGTTAATTTTCTCATTTCTTTATTTACTTTTTGTAGAAATCTGGAAAATATCTTTGAAACTTTAAAGTTGCATGTATGGAATGGTAAAGAAATATAGACTTTATAGTTGATGATTTAGTCTGCATCAATGCCTAGTTCTTTTTTCCCCTAATTTGGTTTGGTTTCAAATAGTCTAGGTGTGTGCTTGCCTACACTTCTCCACCTGCCAAGTTTTCTCTTAGTTCACAGTAAACAGAAGAGAACTTAGGGAAAATTCACCTCTCTTGAATATGGTTTATTAAAAGGAAACTTTTCTTTCTCTTCCTTCAGATTTTCATTGGAAAGTCTTATGTTTTGTAGCTTATTCTTAGAACTGTAAAAGTCTCAAAATGTCTTAAATTAAAAGAAAAGGTGTCATTTGGGAAGCATCCAGAATATTTGAAAGCTTTTTTCATTCTTTCTCCCCTTCATTTGAAATAAATAAATGTGTAACACAAAGTGATTCACATAAACATTTAGTTGTACTAAAAACTATAGGTTTTTAAATATAATTGACATTTTAACATAAATTCTGAGCTAAGAGACAACTGCAATAGAAAAACATGACTGAAATATGCACTTCCCCCTATTTCAGGAAGGAAGTCTTAAAACAGATTTGTGTTAAAGAATTTTGATGTTGTCCCATTTGTTTACTTTATGCTTTATTTCCCTTGCCCTAGGCAATATATCGGCAAAAAATATGGCTATGTGGGATATCTGAAATTTTACTACCTGTGTTTTCCTCTAGCACTTTTATGGTAGCATGACTTATATTTAAGTCTTTTATCCATTTTGAGTTTATTCTGGTGTATGGTATAAGATGGTAGTCTAGTCTCTTTTTTTGCATGTACCCATCCAGTTCCCCCAACACCATTTATTGAAAGGGCTGTTTTTACTCCATTGTATGCTCATGCCCCCTTTGTCAAATATTAATTGTCCACAGAGACTTGGGTTTATTTCTGGGCTCTCCATTCTGTTCCATTGATGTATGTGTCTGTTCTTATGCCAGTACCAGACTATTTTGATTACAGTGGCCTTGTAATACAGTTTGTTATCAAATAATGTGATCCCTCCTACTTTGTTCTTCTTTCTCAAGATTGCTGAAGTTATTTGGCGTCTTTTTTGGTTCCATATAATTTTTGAAATATCTATTCTTGATCTGTGAAATATGCCACTGGTATTTTAATAGGAATTTCATTGATTCTATAGACTGCTTTGGCTCCTATGGACATTCTAATTATGTTAATTCTTCCAATCCATGAACACAGTATATGCTTCCTTTTATTTTTATCTTCCTCAATGTCTTCCTTCAGTATTCTATAGTTTTCTGAATACAGGTCTTTTATATCCTTGGTCAAATGTATTCCTACATACTTTATATTTCTTGTTTCTATAGTAAATGAACTTTTTTCCTTATTTCTTTTTATGATAGTTCATTGTCAGTATACAAAAATGCCATTGATTTATGAATATTGACTTTGTATCCTGCTATTTTGCCAATGGGACTACATTAAACTAAAAAGCTTATGCACAGCTAAAGAAACCATCATCAAAATGAAAAGGGAACTGATCATGTGGGAGAACATATTTGCCAATGATATATGGGACAAAGGTATAATCTCAAAAATATATGAAGAACTCATATGACTCAGCACCAGGAAGATCAATAATCCAATTAAAATATGGGCAAAGGACCTGAACAGACACTTCTCCAAAGAGGGAAAACAGATGGTACGTAGACATTTGAAAAGATGCTCAACATCACTAGCCATCAGAGAGATGCAAAGTAAAATGACAATGAGATATACCTCACACCTGTCAGAATGGCCATCATTAATAAATCAACAAACAATAAGTGCTGGCAAGGATGTGGAAAAAAGGGAACCCTAGTGCACTGTTGGTGGGAATGCAGACAGGTACAGCCACTGTGGAAAACAGTAAGGAATTCCTTCAAAAAATTGAAAATATAATTGCCTTTTGATACAGCAATTCCAATGCTGGGAATAGATCCTGAAAAACTCTGAAACACCAATTCAAAAGAACCTATGCAACCCTATGTTCATAGCAGTCCTGGAAACAACCTAAGTACCCATCAGTAAGTAAATCAGTGGATTAAAAAACTGTGGTACATTTACACAATGGAATACCACACCACAGAAAGAAATAAGGAACTGCTACATTTTGCAACAGCATGGATGGAATGGGAGAATATTATGCTATGCGAAATAAGCCAGTCAGTGAAAGACAAATACCATGTGATCCCACTTATATAAAAGGAGGTCAATCAGTTCAAAACCATAATAACTCAAAATTGTATTGTTAGTGATCCTTGTAAAGAAGCCATTTATTCTTTAAATAAATGATTTCAAGTCCGGCAATAAAGACTTCATCAAGTCATTAATAATACTGAACAGCATCTGTACAGTAGGTACTGTGTTAAGTCCTAGGCATACAATAGCCAACAAGACTGATGAATTCTTCCTCACAAGGAGCCTTCAGTCTCATGTGAGCAAAAGTCCATTCATCTAAGCTTCCTCACTCTGCTAAGCTCCTGATTAGATGTAAAGAAGACGTGAGGCTCTACATTTAAGAATATTTATTTTAATTTGAGGGTGAAAGTCTGATATTTCTTCTACAGCTTTAGGCTGCACGTGTATTGCCTGTGGGCCTGGTGTCAAGCTTATATATGGGAGACATTGGCATGTAATTGATTTTTAAAGTTTTCTAAAAATGTGGCCCAGACTTTGAGTTCCTACTCTGTCAAGTACCTTAATGTGTGTTTACACCTGCATATGTGTATGTCTGTGTGTGTGTTTGACTGGACCCTTTGTGCCTTTTCAGTGTCCCCTAAAACCAGATTAGTATGACTCATTTACAAACAAGGACATTGAGACTGAGAAAATACCTTCCTTCTGGCCAAAAAACTGACTGCTTGAGCTGAAAGCATCATTCAAACTCCTGTGGAAACATAACATCAGGGATCAGATCAGGCAGGTTATGCAAATTTTAAAGATTCAGAGAAAGAGAAGTAATTTGATTTAGTAGTTTCATAGCCTGAAACAAAAACAAAAACTCATCATGGTTCTTTTACTGGGATAAGGAGTCTATTTCTGTCAAGTTGAATTGCTAGAAACAATAGAAGAAACTATCCTCATGAAAAAGTTCATTTGAGTTTAAGATTTTTTAGCCCAGACTGTAATGAGCAATAGGTCACAGGAATGCTGAGGATGGCTTATTTTGGTCAGGAAGCTTTAGGGCTGCTAAAGCTGTGCAGCTAGGTACAGCAATTGAACATTTTTAGTGTATAATCGAAAAAGGCAGAAAGGTAGAAGAAAGGAGATGGACTTTTTTTTTTTTTTAGTTCAAATGTATTTCCTTCCCTTAAGGAAGGTAATTCATGGGAAGAGAAGGAATTTTCTCCCCCACCCCAAACCCTCTAACGCTGGTTCATAGTACATGACTTTGAGAGTGTATGTGGGGATACACTTAGAGGAAAGACACAGGCATTGGTTCTTTAGGCTGGGCGGACATAACCCAACCCCAACAGCCTTGCATTTATGAGGCATGTTTCTTACCAACCTGACTGAACTTCATCCGTGACTATGAGGGGGGACCCTCCCCCAAAACTAGAATTTGTTTATAAAAACTTATATATATATTCTTACATGTTTAAAGTTCAGTCACCTTCAAAGTACTCTCCATTTGATGCAATACACTTATCAAGACATATTTTTCTACTGCTCAAAACACTTTTGAACTTGTCCATTTTATGCCTTTTAGTGCTTCTGCCATTTTTGTTTGTTTGTTTGTTTGTTTCACCTCTTCCACCTTGGCAAAACATTTACCTTTGAGGGCTCTTTTCATTAGGAACCAAAGAAAAATGTTGCTCTGAGTGAAATAAAGCAATGAGGAAGTGTGGGAGATGGGGGTCATGCCATTTGTGGTCAAAACTGCTCAACACTCAGCACAGTGTGGGCAGGTACACTCATAAATCATCCATCATGAAATGGGAAAATGCCCTGAAAGAGTCTTCAAAAAAAATCACTGAAGCCGAACACCGCCTCTCACAGCAACGCTAGCTGGAACACTGATACAGATGGGTTCCTAGAACACTCACCTAGTGAGGGAAGCCTGTGCTACCAGGGGCCTGCCCTCCAGAAGACAATTCTGTGGACTTCCTGGGTCCCCTCTCATACAAGACACGGCTAAACAGAGGGAAGAGTAGTATGAAGTCTAGAGGCAGGTAGTGATCAGTAGTCCACAGGCCAGATGTTGAATAGTATTTTGTCTCTGTAACCATGTAACATCCTAGAAAACTGCAATGGAGCCCAAAGAGAAAATACAAATAGGCCGTCAGGCTGGCTTAGCTCTTGCGATGAGCTCAGTGGTTTCAACATCACCCTGGAACAGATAAACACTGTGGGATGAGCCAGGAAGGCTCCAGGTATAGCCATAAAAATTCAAACACCTGCATCTGTAGGCAATTTTGGGACACTGCTTCATGGAAGCTATTGGCTCCCATAAAAACATTTGTTACTAATTATGTAATAATAATAATAATAACAGTAGAAATAATATTATACAACATGTTTTCCAGTCACTACTGGGAGCCTTTTGTGTATTTTCTATTTTCATGCATACGATAACCTTGTGAGGTAAGCACCATTTTAAGAGAAACTTGAGGTATTCAGTATACCCAAGGGCACCATTTTTTAGCAGTGGTGCTGGGATTTGAACTGGGTCCATCTGGCTCCAAAGTACACCCATGTAGCTACTAATTCATTGGTTCCTAAACTTGAGCATACATAAAAAAATCTGGAGGGCTTGTTAAAGCATATTACTGTCCCCCCACCCCTATCAGAATGTCTGATGCAGAAGGACTATGATGGGGCCCAAGAATCAGCATTTCTTACAAACACCTGGGTGATGCTGCTGCTGCAGGTGGAGAGCCACACTCTAAAAATGCTGCCGCACTAAGATAACCTTGTGATGCAGGAGCCATGTTATGTCCAGCCTTCACTAACAATTCTACAGCAAGGACTAAATGCCTTTATTAATCGGATTAGCAACTAAAGTCATCCCCCAATGCCTTACAGCAAAGCTTCTCAAATTTTAATGTACTTTCAGATCACCTGGGGAATCTTGTTAAAATGCAGATTCTGCTCCCATGATAGGTCCAGGAAAGCACTCCTGATCCTGCCATCTCCAAGATCTTTTCAGGAAGTACCCAGGCTGTGGGCACCAGGCTGCAGGTACCAAGTTCTTACATCAGGGGTCCCCAGCCCCTGGGCCACTGACCAGTATTTATCTGTGGCCTGTTAGGAACCAAGCCTCACAGCAGGAGGTGAGCAGGGAGCCAGTTAGCAAAGCTTCATCTGTATTTACAGCCATTCCCCATCACTCTTATTACAGCCTGAGCTCAGCCTTCTGTCAGATCAGCTGCAGCATTAGATTCTCATAAGAGTGCGAACCCTACTGTGAACTGTGCATGCAAGGGATCTAGGTTGGGTACTCCTTATGAGAATCTAATGCCTGATGATCTGAGGTGGACCTGAGGCAGTGATGCTAGTGCTGGGGAGCAGCTGCAAATACAGATTATCATTAGCAGAGCTGTTTGACTGCACAGAGACCATAATAAATCAATTGCTTGCAGATTCACAGCAAAACCCTATCAGTGAGTGGCAAGTGACAAGCTGCATCTGGTAAAAGGCTTTCTAGTGGCAAGTGAGTTGATATACTCCAATTGCACAGCTGCATCTTGTGGCAGGCTTTGTCAGAATCCAACACTTATTTTAGTCTGCACGTGGCCCACATATTATTTTATTTACCACTTCTGTCCACGCCTCTTTCCCACACAGCACACTCGTCTCGGTCACAGTTTTGGTAAGCCCACAAAATCAGTAAAAAACAAACATTGCTGGAGAGCTTCTTTGAAAAGGGGAAAAGACCCAATAATGAGACAGCAGAAAACTCTAAGACCGCCAACTAAAAGAAAACTGCATTTAAAAGAAAATACCCAGAGTCCTATTTAAATTACACGTTCATTACAACAGGTGACTCACATTCTCCAAGCCCACTTTGTATAATATGTGGTAACCAGCTATCCAACGAAGCCATGAAAGCTTCAAATCTGTTTCGTCACATGGAGACCAAGTACCCTGCATTAAAAGACAAGCCTTTGGAGTTTTTCAAAAGGAAAAAATGTGAACACGAAGAACAGAAGCAATTACTGAAGACCACCACTTGATCAAATGTGTCTGCACTGATAGCATCATTCCTAGAGGCTAACCACATTGCTAAAGCTAGGAAGCCCTTTACTATTGGTGAAGAGCTGATCCTGCCTGCTGCTAAGGACATTTCTTGTGAACTTTTAGGAGGCTGCAGTTGAAAAGGTGGCATGTGTTCCTCTTTCGGCCAGCACCGTAACTAGTCAAACTTGATGAAATAGCAGAGGATATTGAGACACAATTGTTAGAGAGGATTAATGAGTTACCATGGAACACAATCTGGGTTGACAAGTCTACTGATGTTGACAACAAGGAATTGATGCTTGTTTTTGTACAATATATTTACAGGAGAATGTGTATGAGGATATGCTATGCGTACTTTTGTTGCCAACCAACACCACAGCTGCAGAACTAGTCAAGTCTTTGAATGATTACATATCAGGAAAACTGAACTGGTCATTTTTGTGTCAGCACACGCATGGGCGGAGCGGCTGCCATGACTGGATGTCTTTCTGGTTTCACTACTCGGGGTCAAAGAGGTCACTCTGAATGTGAGCCTACACACTGTGTCATCCATAGGGAAATGCTGGCTAGCCGAAAAATGTCACCTGAACCTAACAGTGTTTTGCAGGATGTGATTAAAATTATCAATCACATTATGTGCCCTTACATCTATTCACATAGCTCTGAGAGAAGATGGATGCATAGCACACACGTCTTCTCTTGCACACAGAAGTGAGGTGGCTTTGTAAAGGGGGCTCACTGGCCAAAGTTTTTGAGTTATGAGAGCTACTGCAGAGATTTCTTTTAGAAAAACAGTCACCACTGGCAGCACATTTCAGTGACACAGAATGGGTTGCAAAACTTGCTTGTGTGACATATTCAACCTGCTCAATGAACTCAGTCTGTCACTTCAGGGAGAAGGACAACTGTGGTCAATCAGCAGATAAAGTGGCTGCATTGAAAGCCAAACTGGAATTATGGGGGCAATGAGTTAACACCGGGATTTTTGACATGTTTCGAACATTAGCAGAGATTTTGAAAGAGACTGAGCCAGGGCCTTCTTTCTCCCCGCTGGTGCACGATCGCCTATCTCAGCTTTCAAAAGAGTTTGAGCATGACTCCCCAACCACAAAAGACCCTCAAACTGGGAAAAAATAGATCCATAACACATTTGTGAATGAGCCAGGTGAATAGACTTTGTCCTTGCTAGAAGAGGATCAAATGCTTGAGACTGCAGATGATGGTGGCCTTAAAAGTATGTGTGAGGCAAGTTCAAATCTCCATACATTCTGGATTAAGGTCAAGGCAGAATATCCCGAGATCGCCACAAAAATACTGAAAAGCCTGCTTCCATTTCCAACATCCTACCTTTGTGAAGCAGGGTTTTTTGCAGTGACAGCAACCAAATGGGGATTACAGAGTAGACAGGACATAAGCAACACACTTCAGAAGTCACTTCTCCCATCACCCCCGGATGGGACTGTCTAATTGCAGGAAAACCAGCTCAGGGCTCCCACTGTTTCTGCATCATTGTGACTTATATAATTATTTCATTATATATTACAATGTAATAATTGTAATAAAGTGCACAATAAATGTAATGTGCTTGAATCATCCTGAAATCAACCCCCCACCCCAGTCTGTGGGAAAATTGTCTTCCATGAAACCAGTCCCTGGTGCCAAAAAGTGCCTTACATTGCTGCTGCCTTACATCAGCAGTGTTCAGAGCGGCCCCAGGCCAGCAACACTGGTATTATGTGGGCAGATGTTAGAAATGCAAATTATCTGGCTCCATCCTGGACCTACTAAAGGTGTGAGGGGGGGCAGCAATCTTTGTTTTTACAAACTTCCCAAGTAATTCTGAGGCAGGCTAACATTCGAGAATCATCATCTTACTTATACCATTGCTTCTCAAACTTGGCTACACATTAGATTCACCTGGGAAGTTCTCTAAAGTATAGATGCCTTGGCCCCATCACAGAGATTCCGGTATATATATTTGGTCTCAGGTATTTCTTGATCATTGCCATTTTAAAGCTTCTGGTGATTTTAATATACAGCAGTATAAGAACAACGGCTTACAGTGTAGTGTAAAATTTCAGATTATGACCTGTGGACTGAAAGCATTGGAACATGGAAAACTTGTCAGAAAGAAGAAATCTCAACCACACCTCAAACCTACTGAATCAGAATCTTCCTTTTCACAAGATACACCAAGTGAGTTCTATGCATATTAAAATTTGAGAGGCATCAGTCTAGAGAGAAACGCTAGAGCAGAATTTTTTGAAATGATGAAAATATTCTGTATCTGTATTGTCTATTATGGTAGCCACTAGCCATGTGTGGCTGTTGAGCATCTGACTGTTTAGTTCAACAAAGGAACTGACTTTTTAATTTTAATTAAATTAAATTGAAATAGCCACATATGGCAAGTGGCTGCCTTACTGGAAAATGTAGAGACTGCTCTAGAGGAAGAGCAATTATTTCAAGGTATATTAAGGTTTGCCAATGATAGATACCTTCCAGCCTCATTTGTGTAGAAAAATGCCAGAATTTGACTGTTAGGTAGAAAAATTTTGTGTCTGCCATTTTCTTTTCTGGATACTTGGTACCTTTATTTGGTACACAGATGTTTCATAATCCCTGACACATTACTAATTCTATTCTCCATTCTCTTCCCAATTTATCTGTCCATGTCTTATTTGAAAAAAAAAATTATTGAACCTTTATTAATGGGAAAGGATGAAGTCCAGGATTTACAACAGAAAAGAACAAATTAATGGAGGCAAGTTGGAGCAACTCTGAAGGGAGGCTAGTTCTAGAAAACCAGTGGAGAGGGGAATATTTGGGAGTAAACACGACTTTAGAAGATGCCTCACTTCCTACCTACTTTTGGATCAAACTAGGGTAATTGTATAATCACATAGCTTAGGAGCCCAGAATCACTGGGAACAAATTGCGCCTGAGATCCCACCATTTCAGGGGCCTTTCTGTAGTCAAAGAAGAACTGATGACATGACAACGCTTCTCTTCCTTCATCATATAGTAACAGAATATTCTCAATTTGTGTCAGATTGTTTAATAACATACTATCAGTAATGGCCATTTAGATAGTGCTTGGTAAATACTGTTAAAATTTGCTGATCACTAACATACTTTTAAACTTCAAAATTCTTTATCACTTTGCAATAATTTTTTTAAAACTATGGCCAGTAATTTGGTGACTCATACCAAGCAGGCAGAAAAGAGCTTTAAGAACTAGTACAGAAACACTTCTGCCAGTCTCTAAAGACTGGCCATTTTTCTGTATTTGTGGTCACATTAAAGTAGAGAAACAGAAAGCATTATAATAAGAAAGCTAATTTCATTTCCATGGGTATGTTCTCCTTAACACTCCCAGGAAGGCAGTGCTCTCTGATCTAAAGAGCTCATTATTTCCTGTGGGAAATAATGTTTTCTACACTGTGGCTTAAGTCAAAAATAAGTAGCTTAACTATAGAGCGTGTGCAGTCTTTCACAGGGAGGCCAGCAACACATGGGAGGCGAGCTCAGAAACAGCGTGATCCAATGAATGAGAGTCGGTTTTGGACTTGGAGCAGAGAGCAGCATTGAATTGAAAAAAAAAAGCCTCTGTGGTAGAAGAAAAACTTCACAAATTGGAACCAGAAAACACATAGGCGGGAAGACAGGGAATCTGTAAAATTGTTAAGTACACTGAGAGATTGTTCTAGATTAGAGAATTAATTTACCACTTACTAATTAACTGACCTTGCATGGGTTACTTAATCTCTAAAGGTCAGATTCTTTATATGTCAAATGGGGATAATAATGCTACCTCCTCCCTGGGACTGTTGTGAGGATTAAAGGAGATTGTCCTATAACATATTTAGCACAAACTCAATAAAGGATTGCTATTATTTTGCGAGAGACAGGAAGTGGTGTGAATGGCACAGAAGACACATAAATTGCAGGAACTCATTCATGTGAAGAGTAATAAAAATGAAAGTATAAGAAAATGCAGCAAGTACAGGAAAGTTGCGTTGTTTTTTTTTTTAATCTTCCCATTGAGTGAACTGTACCGAGAATTTTAGGACATGAAGATACTGAAGAATATACATGAAGAAGAATAATACTTAAAAGTGCCATGAGTGGTTTGGTGACTTTTTGGAATTCTTGGAGCCATATAGAAAAATTTGACTGCATTTGTGTATTAGAATTTGACAGTTATAGCTTAGATCAGATTTTCAAATTGAATTATTTTAAAATATCAGAAACCGTTGTTGTACAGGTTTTCTCTGCTATCCGAAAGTAGAGCCTTCCTATGTAACATTTTGTAAGCCCACATGGCGTAAAGTGAAAAAGCAATTACCTTAGGACACATCTTTTTAATAAATGCACAAAATAGATTGAGATAAAGCGGACACAGGTCAGAGCTCTGACGGCTCGATGCTGAGATGCTGCTGAATTTCGCTGGGAAGGAGCCTGGGGTGCCACTCCCACAGCTCAGGGTGCCTGCTGCCTCCTTAGCGGCTCACTGCAAAACGAATGCTGAATGCTGTTTTCACTTTTCGCCTTTTTGTTGTTGTAGTTGTTGTTATTAAAGCAAAAATTCTTTTTAGATTTCCTTTGGTTAGCAAAAAAAGGTACTAACGTAGATCTTTTGTGAAAGGCAATTGCCATAAAGCGGGCTTTGGCCGAAAAGTGAGGGACACCTGTACATCTCTAGTGTCTGGCAACTTGCTTTTTTTCATCTGAAATAGTTGATCCTCAGGTTTTCATTAGCTAACCTGTTTTAAAATGTTTATTGAACAAGTATATTGCTCTTTACATGAATTATTTGTTTATATATGTATAGTTATCTATTAATACATAACAAAATACTCCAAAATAAAAACAGTTTGAAATTAAAAACAAAACAAAAACACCATTGTAAAGTGTTGTAACCTACCTCAGAGTCCTCCCAAGATGAACTTGGCCTTCCAGCAAGATGAACTGGCCCCAAACCTGGCATCAACCCCAGAGTGTGTCCCCCTGACCTTGGCTAGGCCAGGCCAATCAAAAGTCCCACTAGGAGCATGGGTTGAACGTTCAGGTCTGCTCTGTCGTATTCATGCATAAACACAGGGGCTACAATTGCAGTGACTCTGTACCCAGATCATTATCAGCTGGTGGCTAATCAGGGCATTTTCAGCTGCAAGTGACTAAAAGTCCATATTTTCTGAGTTAAACCTAAAGAAGAATTGGTTCACATCACTGAAACTCTCTCACACTAACTTTAAATGTTCAACTGTTTAAAAGATAATTATGGACATTCTGACTTTAGGTGTCCAGGAAGCTGTCTCACTCCCTCCGATCTCAATTGTGCCTTTCCCAGTTTTGGCTTCTTTCTTAGGTTCCAGCCTTATCTACTCACAGCTCCAAGTCCAGTAGAATGAAAGAATGCCTCCTTTCTCCAGAAAGAAATGCCTTTTTCACCACAGAAAACACTTCTTACTAGTGTATAAGCTCCCTGAGGGCAGAGACTTTGTTTTCACCATTGTATCACCAGAACCTATGGTGCCTGTTATAAAGTAGTTGTTCAATGTCAATTGAATAAATGACTGAGGTCAGACTGAGCTAAATTAAGTCACCTGTCATTCCTGAATCAATCACGGAGGTCAGGAGGATGGAGAATACTGAGTAGGTCATATGACCTACCCTAAATTTCACCAAAAGCATTATTTGCTTTTCATCAAAACCTCTGTCTGCTGTGCATAATTATATTTAATACCATATTTTAGAGATGCACTTTATTACCTGTGAGACTGAAAGAGTGGCCGGCATGTGCATCTAGCAGCCTTGACTATTATCAGAAAAAGGAGATGTGGTGTGGGAAGCTGGAGAGAGACGGATGTCCATCTGCATAAGTTTTTCATTGCTCACAGTCATGCCAGAAGCTCAGAGCTAGTCCATGCTATTATTTTCTGAATGACAAAAAATGCAAATACTTTTAAGATAAAATAAAAGAAAATTAATGGATGGAAAATGAAGCCTTTATTCCAAGGCAATTGCACAGGGGATTTAGTTAGATAAAATGTAATTACCTGAGTAGGAATTTGGCAGGATGCCTGATTCTCAGAGATCTTATCATGAGGATGCTGATTATTGACTGATTTAGAGAAAGGAGGTTCACCTGGAGGATTGGTAGTGGTTTGTACGACACTCTTCCATTTATCAGAACTGAAGTAGCTAGAAGGTGATAACCACCAGAATGGTCCTTGCAAAAAGTATAATATAATTTTCTCCATAATTACAAATCTGAATTATCTAAAGTTTCTGAGGCTGTTCTTAATGATCCTGTTCTCTACGATCATTAGAGAAGTTAAATTATATTCTGATTCTCTTAAAATTGGTTTGGTCACTCTGCTCTAAAAGTAAAACAAATTAATCAAGTGCTTTTTCATCAACACCTCTGTGTTCTGTGGATGTCTTCATTCAGTGCCATATTTTAGAGATGCATTTAATTACACATGTAAATTTCATATATAATTTATATATTTATATATGTGACAGCTATGTGTTTGTACATATTTTATACAACATGAGAAATAAGTAAATGTTTTATAATATAATATTTGTATTTATCATATTTTAACATTATATGTCTTCTATTGCTTTAAGTAGGTTGTAAACAATTTGAAGTCTAGGACTAATCAATAAATGGTTTCTCCATAGAATTGTAATATTGCATGAGGAACATGTCAGATACCTACTACATAAATTCCAAATTAAACAGAAGAAATGAAAATTCTTATATTTTTACTACTAAAAACATTTTTTTAAATAATGTGGTTTGAAGTCAAATAAACTGTATTCCTTATATAGTTTGTTTTCACATTTTTAATTTATTAAAGATATTTATGTCTGGCAAAACCTTTCTTAAAAAACCTTATCCCACTCCCTTCCCTATACTCGAACTGTTCAGTGGAGGGGCAGAGGGGAAGATTTACTTAATCTTTGCCTAGTTGTATAAACAATTTCTTTTCAGGTTTTTGAAATATTTGGGGTAGTATCTCTTGATCACCATTGAGAAACCTGAGGTTGTAAATTGCTGATAGAATAGGGTTTCTCTTATGGCAGAAAGGCAAATTCCCTGAGTCAATGTATAATAGCCGGTCTAGTGCTCATTAGTTAAATGTGTTTTGGGGTGATTATCCATTGGTAGGAAATTCAAGAAGCACTCACCTGTTACAGGTATTTATTGAGTGCTTTCTCTGGACCATGCTCCGGTCTGGGCCCTGAAGAACCGGAAGTGAACCAAGAGCAAACATTTCTTGTCTTTGTGGAGCCTACAATCAAGTGATGGAGATGGGAAAGAAACACAACCAATCAATACAAATGCATATTAAATGGTAATAACTAGTGATAAGAGCAGGCTGTGTCATTTTAAAGACATTGTCTAAAGGAAAGCAGCACCGAAATTATAACATATTGTTAAAGACTAAAAAAATGTGAGGAAATGAAACATGAAGAAGAGGAGAAAGTGCAAAGGCCCTGAGGCAGAAGTATTCCACAAACACTTGGGGAACAAGAGGCCAACACTATTCACTGGCCTGCTCAGGTTTCAAGCTGAAGTTTAAGGTGATTTATTAAAATCACATTTTTAATTTCTCTTTTTTCCCATCAGTTGTCACTGATGAAGTCCATCTAAATCTGGGGCAGTGGTGAAAACCTGTAAAAATTGTTTTAAAGCTTCTGAGTTAGTTAGATCACAATGTAGAGAACTATCTTAAAACCTCAACTCCAGCATGAAGCAAAAGATGAAATTGGTGCTTAATCATTCTTGGAATCAAGTTGCATAATATGATTGTATGAATTATAATTACGAGGCATCATGATTTCTAATCATTCACAGCAACTATAACATTATTTAGTCAAAAGTCATAGATAATTTTGCAACAAAGAACTGTTTTTAATGACATTGGTAAATTTATACCTATCAGCATGTTAATTTTAGAATTGTAATAGCAAGAAACAATTTTTAGGAAATAGAAATCACCAAAAAAAGACATGAACTCAGAAAGGGCATGTTAAGAAATGACTATGTCAAAAGAACCTATGCACCCCAATGTTCATAGCAGCACAATTTACAATAGCTAAGTGCTGGAAACAACCCAGGTGCCCATCAGTAAATGAATGGATCGAAAAACTTTGGTACATTTATACAATGGAATTCTATGCAGCTGAAAGAAAGAAGGAGCTCATACCCTTTGCAACAGCATGGATGGAGCTAGAAAGCATTATGCTAAGCGAAATAAGCCAGGCAATGAAAGACAAATACCATATGATCTCACCTTTAACAGGAACCTAAACAACAAAACAAAGAAACAAGTAAATTATAAC
>CM052542.1:125067416-125171637 GCA_028533065.1 Trachops cirrhosus
GAAAATAAAAAAAAGAAATGACTATGTGTACACATAGGTCAGATAGAACAGAGACAGATTTTATATGTACATATATTTGTTTACATAATATATCTTTTTACCTGCTAGTGAAGTAAGGAAAATAGTCCTCTCCCTATATTAACATGATTTTGTTACCAATTAGTTTCCCTTATTTTTAGGGCTTTGCTAAGCACACAAGGATGGAGATATAGGCAGCACATACAGAATTCCTATTTAAACTAGAGAACACAATTACTTATTTTAGCAGAAACAAAGGCAAGGCAGATTTATCTAGTTGATACCAGTGAAAGTCCAGAATTGAAAGAATCTGATTCTGAAGAGATAGAATGTAGAAGTGATAAATTATGGTGTATAATGGAATGAAAAAAATGAAGATAAACTTTCGGAAGTATGGAAACCTGAGGGCTCACAACCTAACAAAACAAGCCCTGGAGCCTGAAGTTCTGGTAATAGAGCTCAGACACTGTTGGCCCTTAAAGGAGGGTGCAAATAAAAGAAATGTTTAGAAGGAAAAAGCCTGATAACTAGAAAGTTTCCCAGGTATTTCAGCTAATATCACCATTTTATCAAAACTGCCCTGGTCAAATTCCATGGTGCATGTGTATAGTCATTTTAAAAATTATTCCAAGTCTCTATTCACGAGAATCTCACTAATTTTACTATCTCATTGTCAATGACTGTTGTGAAATGGTTCCACCCTCTAACAAAGAACCTCTTATTCCAAATGTGTTATTCATTCAGGGAATGGGCAAGACCCTTACAGACATGCCCTTTGGGTTTGGAAAGAGAAGAAACCAACAGATAGAGAAACACAATGAACAGACAATATCATTTTATCATGAAACAAAGCCCAAAGGGAATTTAAATATCTAAACAAATATGTAGGCATTCCCCACTTGCAGGAGCCAAGTATATTTTAGCAGAAGGGAATTTCCATATTGTTTCAACTTTGATACAATGGTTTGTTCTCTTTTAATTATAATCTCTAATGACCAAATGTGTTTCATCTTTTTATTTATTTATTAGTATTATCTGTGTCTGAATAATAAGTAGTCTCCCATAAACATATTTTTAAATGTTTTAAATTTTTAATTTAATTTCTGTATTTTTGAATTTAGATAAAAACCTTATAAAGCAAAACAAGGCAAAACACCAAATTTCAAAAGTGAAATGTCTCTACTTCCACATGTATCAGTGTCATTCAAAACATCTGATTAAGTTAATGTTACTTTTGAATATCCCAAGAAAGAGAGCAAAGAAACAAAGAGGGAAACTGTAGATATTACTTCGTTAATGTAAGCATTACAGCGAAAAATTTGTGCTTTACTGGAGAACTCTGCATTTTCCATGGGGAGCTATTTTAGAACTCTGTTAGTTGTAGAAAACTGATGGCAATGCACAAATAATTCTGATAGGAAGACATGCAAATAAAATCTTTCCAGTGGAGGTTTATCTGCTGAAGACCTTTTGCTTAGAATTAGTTATTTAATGTAGATAAGAGTGATGTATTTCAGTTTCCCCAGGTGGAATCCTCAATACCCCACATCTCCTCACTCATACATAAATGCAAGAAGCAAAATACCTGAGATATTCATCCTCAATCTAAGGTTATCCTAGAGATCACCTGAAAGTTATTTTTTTAAACTATTTCCCCATTTACCTAAAAATCCAAGAATACATAGCTTTCAAACTGAAGCCACAAGACCCTTACTGAAGGGGAAAAAATGCAGTGATTGAATGCTAACAGATACACTCAATGCTCATTAAAGATGAAGGCCATCCTTGGAAGTACTCTCCTTAGGCTTGTTTGAGCATTGAATTTCATTGGGTGTGCTAAATATTACAACATGAAGGGAAATCCAATAATCTGTGGAATATATAACAGAAAACAGTCTATATACAGTAACTCACTAAAAACAGGGATGGAATCAAAACACATAGAACATTATAGAATTTGATTTGCAAGATAAAATCATATGAAAACAAGAGGAAAATATGTACTGCAAATAGTCAAAACATGGAATTCTTAAGGACTAAAGCTGATTATGAACCAGACCTGTCTTTCTACCTGCTAATAGATAAGATTTTGTGATAAGTTTT
Source organism: Trachops cirrhosus (assembly GCA_028533065.1). Lineage (NCBI taxonomy): Eukaryota > Metazoa > Chordata > Mammalia > Chiroptera > Phyllostomidae > Trachops > Trachops cirrhosus. The sequence goes on from CM052542.1 coordinate 125,069,538, forward strand.
GCCATCCAATTTTTGCTATTAGATTTCTATGGAAGAGCAAAATTTTGTAAAAAAAATTGTTACACATTTGTTCATGGATTTCATACAAGTAGTATGGCACACAAAAATCAACAAGTGCTCAGTAGCTAACTTTTTGTATTCTGTGGTTTAAGAGCATAAAGCAGAAGTTGCAAACCAATGCCGAAAAAGACCACGTAATGAAGCAGATTAGTAAAGCAAACTGGGAGCAAAGCTACCCAGGGTAGTAGTGAGTGAGCAGTTAATTGGAGACTCTACAAACAATATAAGGGTGATCAGCAGTCACTGATGTCATTGGGTGCTGTCATGCAAGGATGAAGGGCCACTGTTGCTGGATCTCATTTTGAAAAAGTTTGCCTTCCATGTTTTTTGTAAAATTTCCAAATTTTGGTAACTGATTTAAGAAACACTTTTTAGCATGTGTGGGCCAATCAAAACAAGTCTACTTTCCAAATCTGGCCATGGGATACCTATGCATGACTTTTAGTTAGGAAACCAGAGATAATCCAAGAAAAGCACAGAAATAGATGGTACTATGAAGAGATAGAAAATTATGTAACTTGGAAACCCAGGCACAGTTTGACATGAACTTTTATGAAACATGGCATAAAATTTTCAGTCCACAGAGTCTTTTTTTATCTCGTCCCTCAATGTGTTTCCAGGAACTAGTAGAAGGCCTGGAGTTGATGTATATCTTTACCTTTATCTATATCTATGTCTGTGTATGTGTATATCAATATCTATATTGATATACATATCATTAGTTAATTAATAGTTTAGACCAAATGATTTCCAAGTTTTCTCCTACATTTTGCAATCCTTAAAACCACTTGATTAGTATAAAATGATTTCTATAAGAAAACATGAGGAAAATTATGATTTATTGGATATAAAGAAGGAAAGTCAGAGGTGACTTGGATCCTTAAGTACTTTTGAAGGACTAATACAAGAAATGGTGAGAGATGTATTACAGGGAATGGGAATTAAGTAGCATTTAGATATTTGGTTAGTAAAGTGGAAGATTTACTACTTCATAAGAGTAAATCTGTTAAGGGGGTTATAAAAGTTGATCTTTGAAATAATATTATCAAATACCTTTCTTGGCATTTAGCCAGTCACCCAACCAAGATGGCCTTATTATTCTTTGAATGTCTACATTTATTTTCAAACACTATTTTTTAATTATATAAATCAAATTATGTAAATTAAAAAGTTACAGAGTTATGGTGCTTTCAGAGGCTGCTGTGGCCTCAAAGGAAGAACCGTAAGGGCACAGAGACTGCAGATAGGGACTAGGGAGGAAAGTCCCTAAGTGACGGGCAGGGTAGGGAGGTCGGTGCCTGGCAGGGCAGATAAACGGGCAAACAACCCCGTGGAGTAGTCATCTTCTCACTCTCAGGAAAGCGGTTTGTAAGTCCGAGAGGAGAAAGACTAGAAAGGACCCTGATGTGCTGCATTTAAATTGGAGGTATCCACATGAATTTATGACTTTTATTTTTAATATAGAAATAAATATAAATGTGTGTATATATGCATATATATAATGAGATACATACATTTTTGTTTTGCTCTATCCCCTGAGAAGGTTAAAAGCCAGGACAACTCAGTAGTAGTGAGAACACCTTTTGCCCAGGCCTTGGAGAAATGTCTGATCATAAAACCAAAGTAGGGGAAATAAAGATGAGCCTGGAGTGCCTTGGACCAAAAATTATTTAAATAGTCAAAGAATATGTCAAAATGACTCAGGAATCAGCTTGCAGGGGTTTCCATGGACCAAATCAGGATTATTTAAACATCAAAATAAATAATGATGGTAATAGATTATAACTGAATCAAAGAAGCCAGGAGTCCATATTCATAAAATAAGTGAATAAATAAAAAGAGTAAATAAGGGGGAAGAGAAAGCTCTTCCTTATAGTAGAACACCAAGTAATTAATGTAGAAAGAATAATAGAAATAGAAAATTATCATTTGATTCCCATAGTAATTCTGGCTAATTTAGGCAGGTAACATCAATTTCAATTCTAGGCTGATGGGCAGATTTTGATTCAACACATTGATAACACTGAACATTCTTGTAATTTCAGAACATGCCCTCACAAAATATTATCAGTTATAAAGGAACTGAAAGGTGCTTTTTGGTAGGGAAAGAAATGGCAGACACCAACTTAACCAGTGAGTCAAGGTGAACAGTAATTAGTGGGGTAAAGTGTTCACAGTGTGTGCCACATGATACGATCCACTAAGAAAAACAGAAATAATTCCTAGCGTATTCCTGCGAAGAAAGGATAGCTCAAGCCCAGTATTAAATCCACTCCAGAAAATGAAAGACCTGTACTCTTTAAAACAGTCAGCATTCTGCCAACAAAAAAAGATAGAGAAATTGGTCCAGATCAAAGGACACTAAAGGGACAAGACAACTAGGCGCAACGTGAGTTCCTGGACTGGATCAGGAGTCAAAATGGAAGAGAAACATAGCTGGGACAGTTGGCGAACTTTGAATTAGGTCTATAAGTTGGACAATGGAGTTATATCAGCGTTGATTCCTTTTTTCTCAACTTTTTTATATTGTTGTTCAAGTACGGTTGTCTCCATTTTCTCACACCACTGCCCCCCACTCCAGCCATCCCCACTTCCTACCCTTGATCCTACTACTCTTTGGTTTTGTCCATATGTCCTTATAGATATTCCTGAAAACTCTTCCCCCTTTCCCCCAGTATACAGCCATACCACGCCGAATGTGTCCAATCTTGTCAGTGCCGATTTCTTCACTGGGATGGTTATATTGTGCTATGTTGGAGAGTGTCCTTGATTTGGTGAAATACACAATGAAGTTTTTATATGTGATGAATGGGGTATCATATCTGTAATTTTCTTTCAAAATTCTTGTAACTTGTGGATATGTTGAAAACATTTAAATTAAATGCAAATTATAGAACTAGAAGTTACTTCTAATATATATGGTGAGCTGATAATACAGGAAAGGGGGTGGCATAAAGGAAAAAATAACACATTTCTATTAGTTTAAGTCTTTTCAAAGAAAAGAAGACAAACTTATTAATTTCACTTTCCATTTATGGTTATAATGATATTTTACATCATTTACATCATTTACATCAATTCCAATAGAAAATTTTTGAGTACTCATTTCCCAAATCAGCTTAATTAAATGTAAGGCAGAAATGCCAAGATTGGGCTGACTTCAATGTTTTTGAAAATTTCCCTCAGCAAATTAAAATTTCCCATAGATATAGAAGGCTTAGTCTGGACCACCTAAATACTGCTCACAAAGACAGAGCTGTAGGCACAAATGTCCCTAAAGTAAATGATAAACACATGAATATACCAAAGAATATTTTCATAATGCTGTAACTTTAAACTTCCTCATGTGTTGAGAAAATATCTTTTAAAATAACTCTGGAACTGTTTAACATGAAAAATGAATGTGTTTTTGTGCAGCGTTTATGGAATTCTGGCCACCAAAGAGACATTTACAGCAATTGTAAATTTGCTTCTGAATTGATCCCCCATGACCCTAGTATATTTTTATCCCTTGCTAATTTTTTTCTCTCATAAATAATCCTGTCTTCTTTATAGAACTTAACTCTTATTGCATGTTGTTCCACTAAATGCATGGTTAATTTAAAATTAGTGTTAAAAGGCAACAGGAAGTCACAAGTAACTCTTTTTACCTATCTGTTTAAGTTCACTTCTGTCAGATTTTCTCCATATCTGGTAGTTATTTACTTCAATTTAATGAAATATCATGGCCTAATAGGTTAAGATCATACTATAGGTGGCAACTGTCATAATTTTTTGAGCCAATTTATACTATTTCCAGGAATAAGTAACATGTCACAAAAGAATGTCATATTCACTCTTTTAGATGTCACTTCATGATATTCCTACTGGAAAGAATATTCCTGGGAATTTCTCCTTTAAGATCAAATTATGAATAATGAAACATGCAGTTGAGTCATTGGCAGGAAATTAAATATTCTGCTTCTGTAAATACTTAACTAAAACATTCCCCCATTTAGGAGAATTTTAAACAATTCAAATGGTTTTTATTCCTAAGTTCTATTCAGTATAATTGATTTATGTATTTCCTTATATAAATCTGGATCATCACTGATTTATATCCCCATCTGTTGGTCGATGCCAGGTTTGGAGAGTTATATCTTCTATCCCACCTTTCTTGGCTCTGGAGATGGAAGGAGGAAATGTCAGGCACTATGTATTATACCATGCTGTGTCCACACTTACTGGTTCACAGGTGGGCTTTAGTCCACTTGGCCCATGAACCTGCAGAAGGTATTGGCTTGGGAGTTCTAAGATGAAAAACCTTCCTAAATCTTTCTGGATGTGGTTAATGATGTCCCCAAAGTTAGTTACCAGGACTTAACAGCTATAGTTCAGTCACAAGAGAAGCCACATTCAGCATGAAGCAGCCTTAGTACAGCACCTCTCACAAAACTAGGAGACTGAACAAATCAAGGATAACCAGCCTGTGATGACATCACTCAGTGGCTGAATCAAGTTTTCTTTCTCTGTACTAGTCTCTTTTTCCCTTTCTCTTCCAGCTTGTGCCAGGCAGTATATTATGTAAATTTTTATCATTAAAGTCATTTTACTTTCAAGGAAAGTGGCCCAAACCACAAACTGAAACAATAAAAAAGTTAAGTTCAAATAAAATGTATGCATACACCAGCACAGGATATTTTTAAACTGTGGGATATGAAGTGAAATATTCTTGTACCTTAACCATGCCTGATAAAGGGCATTTTAACAAATCAACATTAAAGACGAGGAGTATAAATCCAATACCAGGTAAGAAATAAATAAATACAAATCCATAGAAAACTAAATGGTAAACATAACCTTAACTTCATAACAGTCCAACAGCAAATTTCCAGCAAATCATTGGCGGGATCCTCCACCAACTTTCTGCAATGAGAGGAGGTGGTCTCCCAAACCCAAACCCGTGTGTCCCTGGGCAACTTCCTGAAGATATTCAGGGACCCAGCAAGAAGGGACCATGCGTACTTCTGGGGACATAACTGGGCCATTGTGAGTAAATATTAACTTGAATATTCAAAATGTGCCCACATTATTTTTTCAAAAGAGTCTCACCCCTCTTACAAATACCAGGTATGTCTGTTTACTGCTGGTTTCAATGGCTTAAGGCTTACAGCTTTACTTTGTCAGTAGAATTACTTTGGTTTAAAATACAACAAAACAATTAAATGTCATTTTAAAAGGCAGAGAAAACAAACAGAATGCCAAAACAGGAGTCCAGCTCTGAGCCTCAGTTTAAAATCTGCTTTGCTTCCTAACTTTATGAATGGGGAGTGGGGCGTGGCATCAGGAGGCACACAACTGTTACCCAGAAATCATACAATCATGCATATACTGTATTCCCTCTCCTTCCTTCAGGTTTTGCAGAAAGAAGAAAGCAACTAGGAAAATGACTGAAATGCCACTTTTAAAATATAAGAGAAACAGAATTGGAACAAATCACAGAAAATGCCTACACTGAGGCTTGAGGCAGAAAAAGAGACCTGGGCCCTGGCTGGTGTGGCTCAGTGGATTGAGCATGGGCCTGTGAACCAAGGGTTGATGGTTCGATTCCCAGACATAGTACATGCCTAGGTTGCAGGCCAAGTCCCCAGTAAGGGGTGCACTAGAGGCAACCACACATTGATGTTTCCCTCCCTCTCTTTCTCCCTCATTTACCCTCTCTTTAAAAATAAATAAATAAAATCTTAAAAGAAAAGAAACCTGGGCCTCCATGGTTTCCAAGAACAAAACAAAAGTACAGGGTACAATTGGCATCAGTGAGGGCATCCAGTTACTTGCATACTGAAATTGTGAAAGTGGCAAGAAACATCTGTCAGGATTTCAGCATAGTAATAGACTTAAGCATTAATTCAACATAGTTATGTGTGTCAAATTGACCATGGGAAGAAGACCAAAAGAATATTATTAAAATCAATCCTGCAGAGTTGGAGTAAAGAAGGGGGTAGTACAATAACTGTGTTTCTAAATTATCAGGATCTTTCCAGCAAAATGAATTTTATATGATAAATGATATTTTATACTTGTTACACAGTCCTTTGCTTTAAAAAAATCACTATCATTTTTCATCCAATGATTGAGAACCCTCTATTGATCCAGCACTGATTAGATACCTCAGACCAGGGGAAGGGGGTCAAAGGAATAAGTGAGTGTGGTGTGTGAATGTGTGTGTGTGCATGGAGGAGGAGCTCGTAGATGGCTTTAGGGGTCACACAACATGACTTGATACTATAGATATAATTCAAGAGTCACTTCAATACCCTATCTGGCTCATGAATATTACAGATTTACTTCAGCATCTCCAGACACAGAAAATTCTCTGCTTTAGAAGCCATCCCACTTCATTTTCAGAAAATAAAATGACAAAATATATTTCCTTCTTATGAAGTCAAGTTTCACTCTGTAATATCCACCATTAGTGTCCCAGAGCTAAACTAAACTATTAAAGATGTGCACACACATACTCATACAAGCATAATACATAGAACAAAATAGCTACATGATTTTCCCTAAATCTCTTCCCTAATATCAAACCAAAAACTTGTATTATCCTTTTAGCTATATCCCAGATATGGTCCAGTTGAATCCTCACACTATTCTGCTTAGGAATGGCAATATTATCCCAAATCTTGGATAACTGGTGTAGAAAAGAGTACAATTCTCTCCTACCATTTCTTTCCACTTTTCCAAATGTAACTGAGGACACATTAAGATGGAATCAAATTGGCACCAAGGAGGCATGTCTGCTGAAATAAACTATAAACCAAAGGATAAGTGAGAAATAAAGACACAATCAGGTATGAAAATTGAGTGTAAGATACCATTGGGAGCCCGTATACCAACTGAGTTACATCTGCAGAACAATCTGAGTTGTCTGGCTTCTCTAGGCAAGAAAAGCTATCTTCTTTCAGGTACATTATTGTTTTGACACTGTTAAGTTTAACCTGTAACAAGGTGAGTTAGTATTGAAGGGGTGGGAGAGAATATGGCTTGTTTTAGAATTTCGTTCCTAAAACACTCATGAATTTTTTAGAATATCTTTCTGTCCAGGCCCACCTGTGAAAAGAAAGGGCCAACATAAAATTTCTATGGGCCCCAAAAGGGAAGATTATAAAGAGGGGTTTAATAAAGAGATCTGATGGAGAAGAAAGACTGGTGATGAGCAATGAAAAAGTAACAAGACATGACCTGTGGAAAAAAGGAAGAATTTCTTCAAAGGCAGTGGGGATAAAGGTCTGTGAGTTCCTTGGATAGTGGGGACCATCCACATCCTTCCTGACAGCTGTACTTAGAAACAATCATAATATCCCAGTGTGGTCTGTTTGATGCCAACAGCTCAGGGCAATTTTATCCATTAAACTCTTTGAACACCATGTTTCCTAAGGAGATGGCAAAACCTCAGAGGGCATGACAGTGCCATGCCCTGAGGGCATTCAGATCTGAAATTCTAGGACTTCCAGCCAGAGAAAAAAAACTCCTATGCCCCAATTCCATCCCAAACAAGCAGAATTACTGCCTTCAAAGGATCAGCTGGCTTGGACAATGAGCATTTACTCACTTACCACGTCAGCAAAGACAGAGGCTTCTCCTTGAGGTCCTGGATTATACAAGAATTCAAGGCTTTTCTACAATCTTGGAGGATGGGGTGGTCAGGGATCACCAATAAGGGTAGCATTTTAATTTCCTGCCTTCCTGGTAGTAGGGATCTTGGAACAAATTACACTTTATTCAGTAAAATAAAATAATATGATGCTCCATATACCCCTATTGTATAGTAAAATTCAAACTATACATCTTCTCAGAGGCAGGAAGGAAGAAACTGGTATTTGAGTAAGTCAAGTTACTCACTCAAACTTAGTAGAACTAGGACTCAGCTCCTGATTTCTAATCCAGTACTTTCCACCCTCTCTGTATTTGTTCTTAATTTGGACATTAGACATTCTAAATAATGTCTAATGAATTAATATCTTAATGATTCATATTCACTGGATTAAATATATACTTGAAAAAATTATATTGAAACAAATAATACAGATATATTCATAAAGATGCTTAACAGATACTAATTTCTGAAACAATATTTATGCACAAGAATTTTTACTAGGTCCTTTTACAAGGTACAGCTTGGAACAAAAAGATGAATGAGATGTCTTTGTATCCTTAAAATGTGCTTAAACTATGGTATGTCTATGGGCAATTAATAAATAAAAAGGCATAGATAATAATTCAGGGAAACTATCAGATATGTATTTTTTAAACTTAGTTTTGAGATACATATGCTAAGTTAAATCAAGTGTATCTGTAAGGTAAAGACATGTATATCTCTAAAACTTTCAGAATGAATAACTCTTTTTGCAAAATATCCAACAGGACTAATGTAGATGAATAACCAGTTGTCATAATTCTCTTACATCAATCATGTAAAATAATTGAGGGCCTCTCTTTAATTCCCCAAAAGTAAAAGAATAACCTTCTAAAATAAAATAATTATCAAAAAACTAGTATCAGAGGTAAATTACTTAAACTTTGAGGTAACCCATAATAATTTGACATGATGAACTTAAATAAAATGTATCTTTAATATTGGCATCCAAATTAGTTAATAAAGTAGCAAACAAAAAACAATTAGCATTATAATTAAAACCCTATTATTTCAGTTATTGCCAATAATAATCATTGATCTGAGACACCCACTTTCATTAGTTATCAGTGCCTATTGGTGATTCTACTGTATTTGAATTTCCAAAACTATGTTTGAATTTAGTATATTTTGATGAAATTTCTCATGTTTTTACATTACATGTTGAGTGTTCATTCAAACAAACCTTCAACAAGTTGTTACTCAGTTCTTACTAAACTCAAGGTGTTACTGTAAAGTAAATCATAAGCCCATTTAAACACAGCATAATGATTTTTAGAAAAAAAAGAAAACTTCTCCAGATAAAAGTTAAGAAGGTTGATGATAAAGTAGTAAGGTGTTAGCCATTTCCCTTATTTTCCTTAAACTCTCTCTCTAGGATGCTGAGATCACCTGATCTCAACCAGCCAGAGCCTAGAATTAATTCCCTGAGCTCTGTGGGCTGCCATTTCAAAGTAGTGAACCTAGTAATGAACCAATGCAGATTGTCTTTGTAACAGAAGTTAGAGGGTTGGAAAAGGTGAGCGGTTTTCTTGCAATCTGGTGGCTGCTCTGAGGAGCTAGAAGTTTGGTGGCAACTGGTGTCATTTGATGGCAGTTGCCAACCAACTGTGCATTGCCTTGTGGAGGAAAACAGTTCAGGGGAGTGGGAGAAGGGAGGGGTTTATATATAAAGCAAACTCTTATAACTTCAGAAGATCAAAGCCTGAACCAAACAGGCGAGAATTGTTCACTTAGAGGGTCATCTAAGGAAGAACTATCAAGGGGAGTTACAAAGCTTGCTAATTCCATTTGAGATCTAACACTAACCAGAAAATAATATAGAAACCAAGAGGCTTATTTCCAAACAGTTTAAGATAATGTGTTACATTTGTCTTCCTGCTGTGGCAAGCACCAGCAATGTGGCCACCTTGCTTGAAGAGATAGGCCTCTTGACATTCTGGTTTATCAGAGAGGATGTGTTTCTAAGTAGTATAGAGGTAATAATAATTCAGAAAGAAAGTCAGAAAATCATGACTCTGAATATACCGTCAAGACTCAGAACCATTATAAAGAACATTACATTAAAAAATGGTAAAAAATAAGGAGAGAAATAGAAACCCTGTTTTCCCTGCAGCACCTTTATGAGCATGCACAGAAGAGAAAAAACTGAGTGGACCCACTGGAGAGTCACTGATGTAGAGAGCTTGCACATAAAGAATAAATCTGATGTTAAGAGAAGGACTCTGTGTTCCAGAACTCACATATAAAGGTTCCTCCAAGAACATCTGTTGAATGAATAAGTGGGCCAGGTCAACAAGGAGGAACCACTCCCGAGTTCTAGAAAATCTGGTGTGATCTGGGAAAAAAATAAATATACAGAGTTATTGACACTGTCAAATGCTCAGTGGACCAATGGGCCGTTATCGAAGTGTTGTTTTTCTGAAGCACATACGCAGGGAGTAACAGCCCACAGGGACCACCGTCCACTCCTGATTTGACTGAAAATCAACAATACCACCAGATGAGATTAGGGAGGATATCTAAAGAATATTTAAAAGTATCCAGTAATGCATATAAGAAATAATGCCTTTGGAAGAGGAACAAAAAGAATACAGATACTTCTCATCCCAGATCTTCATATCGCAATACACAGAACATGAAAAAAAACAAAGTGAGTTTGAAGTTTTATATACTGACTCAAAGTCTTTAAAATAAAACTTAAAATTTAGATAAGAAAATATAAAATGTTTGCATTATGTATTGCAACATATTTTTGGAGAAAATGGTAGATTGATGCTGCCTGTCTAAGGTGTATCTAACCTTATTCCTGGTAAGATATATAAAGATACATAATGTGACACATTACAGGTAATTAATACATAATTATTAAATAGGTAAGTGAGGAAAATCAATAAAACAAATGAGATTTGAAAATAAGCATGAAAAGCTAACATAAAAATTTCAAAATGTTAATTTAAACATTAAAATATAAGAAAAAATTTGACAGTAAAGTGTCAAAATATTGGAAGTCAGTGTCATTGTGTACTAGAGAAAACAGAGCCACTAAGAGTTATGTTGAGACATACTAAATCTCCTAAAATAAAATTAAATTAAAACATAGGATAATTGAAATGAAGGATTTAAAGAAGGAAAGGGAAAAACAGCCGCAGACGAGCCATATGTGTCCATAGGGAATTTCTAGGGACAGTCAGACTTCCTGGATTAATACTCTCCAGCTGAGGCAGCTGGTGTTTATACTTCCAGGGTGGGGAACAAAAGGGGAAAACTACATGTGGTATCCGTATGCTTTTCACCTTTATATTCGAGCATAGAGTCTCACATCTCACCCACCAGATAGAGTCACTCATCTCTGGTGACTTCATCTTTCTGCAGGAACCACTGCAGAGGGGCCAGGAGTATTCTTAACTCCTGTGCTTGTGCAGCTGAACAAGAGGACAGCAAACCCACCACCACCATTGCCGTGACTGTAACAGCGTGTCATCAGAAAACATCTCTAGTCTCCCAGATCCCTAAGAAAGTCAGTCCACAGCAGGTAGAAATTCATGACCCGGGAAGCTGAAACATACTGGAGGTTACTGGCTAAAAAGAGGACCATAGGAGTAACACAGGCTACTGACCAAATGAGGAAACTTGATACTATACTTGCTATAGTACACTAAAACTGACATGCAGGGGAGAGGTCCAGCAACAATGAAGGACTCAGACTCAAGTCATTAAACTGAAACCAGTGTATCTGACAGGTTCTTACTGTGTTGTCACTTTATTCATGAAGGAAGCGCAAGAAGTAATAAGGAAAGATAATGCTGCTGTACAAGTGGGAGCTGGTTTAAAGCTGAATGAGAGTGATCACAATAGCATGGCAGAAGTGGGAAGCATGAACATAGACAGTTGACTTCAAAAACTTTGGAGAAAAAATAAGCATGACTTTGTATCTTGAGATTCTAAAATGAAAGATCACTCAAATAGAGTTTAGAAATTTTATGATACAAAACTAAATTATCTGCGAGAGGAAGAAATCAGGGAGATATCAAAGAAAAATAGAATCTTAAAAAAATGTTCAGAAAGAAAAAAGAATAATTTTATAAAATGCTCATGAATTTAATCATTGAGTCATGAAAGTCCTGGGATAATGGCATGATTTCCCAGGAACCTGAAATTAAAAATAAAATTAAGACAAAAGCAGAATAATAAATGAGATGAGCTGTTTTCAGGAAGAACTCACTCTGTATCTGACTAGAGTGCCCTTCAGAAAGGTAGGTCTGGAATGTGATTATAAGCAATAAAAGCTTACACCTACCCAACTATATGCACTCTAGAGAACAGAATGTGTTCATAAAAAGTGACAGTTGGTCAGCACAGAGCCTGAAATTCATGGCCTTAGAAACCAAGTGCTTTTTAACCCATCTTTATCACTACCCTGTTCGAATGCCTTGCTGTGATCTGAGCATTCTACCTCCTTCATTGGTGTTCCTTTCTAAGTTCCTTACTGTTTGTGTTCATAGACACTGCTTTTTCCTGAAATGCATTTTATGATCTAGCATATGTAGAAGTCTCATTGCACTCAACAGACCAGGATCAAAGCCTTTACTTTTTTAGTTACCAATTATGTAGTCTGATGGCTACTAAACCTTAAGTTAAATAAGGTTGTTATGAGCAAATAAAAGGGTATGTGTGAAAATATTTTGAAAACTGATCACTATCAGTTTTCCTATCCTGATGTCAAGCAATTTTACCTCAATTTTTATGACTTTCTGGGTTGGATATCTTTTCTTTTTCATGGATTTTTATGCTTTCACAGATGAAGAAGCTAAGAAACATGTTCCTGTGGTGTGACCAAGGCCTGCACATCATACTGAATATTGGAATTTTGCAGACCTGAGTCTAGCTGGGTATGGTTGTATGGCTGCTGTGACACTGTGCTTTTGTGCCCAGCACTAAAAGGAACCTACCTGCAATGCAGGTTGGCCTTCTCCAAAAATGCCTCTCTACTAAAAGTTGGCAGAAGCCGATGAAATGGCTCTATGTCATTAAAGGCACACCAAGCATAAGCTTGCCTAATTAATAATTTTCAGGATTGTTTTCCTTTTCCTCTTTGCAGGTGTTGAATAGAGTGGTTCTGATTAAGCCGTACCACATCGTGAGAAGCATCGCTTCACAAGGGTGCTACATTCTGTATTTTCTCCCACTTTGATCCCTGCTCATTGGCCCCTTTGATCTCTGAACAGGATGTGCAAGGTTCACTAATCAATGCTTTCCCTCATTTTTGTGTCTTTGTCTGTTAACTGTTTATATTTAAATCATTGACTAGAATAGGTGAATATGTATGACCTGTGTCTTTTTCCATTTGGAGTTTATGTCTTCAAAAGACAAAAGGAAATGAAGGGCCTTCTAATTTTCAACCAAGTTTTCATTAACAGCAGAGTGAAGCAGGATTGCAGAAGTGGTGCACATTTCTTTCTCTTTGGAAATTTGGATCACTTTATAGGGAGTATAAGACAGTAGAATGGAAAATCAGCCCCATTGTTAACCTAGCCCAAACCCGTGCAAACTAGAATCTAAGTCCCTTTAATTTCAGGTGCTTTGGGAGAGAAACATGCCAGCAGCAGACTTAGTGATGAAGCTATGCCATGTGTCACCTTTTCTAAATACTAAAAGGTCCCCTCTCAAGAGACTCACAATGTGCTTGGATGGGTAAGAAGCCCACCAGTGAGAAGAGAACCCGGAGACAAAACAAATAAACAAACTACATAGTGTCAAATGAGAAGCACAGATATGTGCCATAGAATTTAGAAAAGCAGGTGGGCCCTGACAGCTGGGTAACCAGGAGAGACTTCTCAGGGGAAATAGGTTTTGTTGGGTCACATTCATCCCCAAGACTGGAATGACTGTGTGCAGAGTTCTAGAGATGGGAATGCATAAGGTGCTGGTCTTGGGCCTGGTTGGCCTGGGGAACTAAGGAGTTTCCCCAAAGATAGCCAAACAGATACTCCTAAAAACTGCATAATCCACATGGTTAGGCAGGACTAGTTTAAGATCTTAACTTTTATTTTTAACTAGTTAGGGCAAAATAAGCAAGTTATTTTAACCACCGGGAACTGCAACTTTTTTTTATCTTTAAGAATGGACCAATCACTGTCAAAATTGTATGTATTAAGTAAAAGAACACATGCCCTTACAGTCTTCTTGTCTCCCTCCTTCCTTTCCTTGTTTTTATGAACTTGCTGATTTCAGTAATAATTGTCCAGATAATTGTCAAAGGAATATTTCCAATATATGCAGACATATTTTACACTACTCCTCCTCTTTATAATACGTGAAAAATCAATTCTTGTTTGAAGGTGATACATCTGTTGCTATCCCTCAATCCACCCATGCACCAATTTTTATTAGGAAGGAAAAACTAAGGACAGATGTCAGCATTCTTTAATTACTCTATGAAATATCCTGTTTTCCATTTACCTTCCATCAACAGCCTATCAAATCTGACATGGCTGGTAGCTGATTATTGAACCCTTTTGCTTTTGATGCAGCATACCCGTATCCAAGGTAGTCCATAAACCTTGACCAAAGAAAAAAGAAAGAAAAAATGTCAAATTTTATACTTACATCTAGATAACTGTAGTAAAACTACTTAAATTTTTAAACTTGTTCATAGAATCACAAAATCATAAGTTGTTGGATATTTGGAATATAAGATCTAAATAAAATTAGACTTTATAATGTTCAATTATATGCATTTTCAGATGAGGCAACTGAATCTCAGAATAGTTACATGATTTGCCCAGAACATTTTAGCTAATTAAATCCCAGGCTTTCTAATCCTCTGTGTGTGTGTATGTGTGTGTGTTTTCTGGATCACGTTTTCCTCATTTATTAAACAAAGGAGTTATATCTCTGAGGGTTTATCCAGCTTTAAATTCTATGATCTCCTTCTTTGTGAATCTTGGAAAAATCAAAGCCTAAAAAGCAGATGACAGCATTCTAATTTCAGTTTATGAAGGACCACACTAGACTGGTCCCCTGTGGTTCAGATGTTAAGTGCTAAATGGCAGAGCCAGTTAATGCCCTAGTTGTTTGCCTTTGGAGGTAAAAATATATCTGTAGGTCTCAGCCAAGTTCCTGTGGATATTTGTCCACATCCCCAAAATACCACACACATTTGGCAAGAATGACAGATTATGTCCAAGCAAGGCCCAGATCTTGAATAGCAGGAGTATTTCGAGTAAAGAACAACATACAATGGCAAAGCTCTCATTCTTGGATATGTCATTTTTCTCCCTAAATTTCTATAATATTCACTTCCTTTTTACTTTTTCTGGCTCTCCCTACCCTTCATTTCAAATTACAAAGTTGACTTTCATCTTAGAATTTATTTGAGATAGGATAATAGTCACTATTAAACAAGCCATTGTTTTTTCTTCTTTCTCCTTATCTGTACTTTCCAAATTTTGCCTAAAATGACAATATGTATATCAGATGTGCCCTTTCATTCCATCCTTCCTCCCATTATTTCTTTCCCTCTCTCTTTTTCCCTACCAGCTCTCTGGATGAGCATGTAGAGTGTGAGCATGTGTGTTCTTATATATGTGTGTGCCTACAGATTTGTTAGGACTTATAGACTTGTCTAGATACTTACTTCTGTTTAGCACACCCACAATTCCTGAGATGCAATGGTAAAGAAGGAAAAGTGTGGGCATGGCACCACGTGTCATTCTGTAGTACCTATTTTTCCTTCCTGCCTGAAAAGCCATGAATTTGATATGACTCCTTGGTTGGCTTTGCTTCAACTCTCTGAAAACTTTGTTCAACTGATAATTTGTTACTTAATTTACACTTTGTGCTGAACTGGTCTTCTTCAGAAACATTTTTATGCTTCATGTTCATGATTCATCAGGTATATTCCACAAAATATTCACTCTAAAAAAGTGGTTTTTGAGGGAAGGGAGACTTGGGCCATCAAATGAGTTTGAAATCAACTGAACCCAGTCTGATTCCTGGTGCCAAACGAAGCAAACACACAGAGACGGCTGTCAAACAGCTCTAGCCACAGTCGGGGAAGCTGGGTGCGCTGGATGTCAGAACATGTGAGGGGTTATTGTTATGCTTTTCAGGGGTGATCATTGTAATATGGCTGTGTAGGAAAATCACCTTATTCTTTTTTTTATTATTGTTCAAGTGCAGTTGGCTTTTTCCCCCATACTCATATTCTTAATTAACATGTGCCATATTTAAAGGTGAAATATTTCAAGTGTTATGATGCCTGAAACTTCATGCCAAATGATTGTAATATAATAAATAAATTTGTTTTATATCTAAAACTAGAGTATTTTCATAAGCTAAATATTGTTCTGGAAAAACACTCATTATATCTTTAAATACTATATACTTATATGTAATATGCATGTTTATATATTATCACTAAATATATGTTTGTATATCATATATTAACATAAATACATGTTCATAAGATGTATTTATTACATGTAAATCTATATATGTGTTATATGTATAGTATAGATATTTGTGTATAACATACATTTATATATTAGGTGTGTTTACAGTATATACATATATTATATATGTGTATATAATATAATGTATATATTATATATGTGTATGTCATATATAATTATTGCACAAACATAATACCTAAGTGTATACTTTTTTAACTGTACCATATATTGCTTATATAAATCATCAGTAAATACATAATACAAACACACAAAAAACATGGCTGTGAAGATTAAGTAAACATTGTTATTATCTGAAATACAATTACTTATTTTTTGCTAAACCATTTGAAAGTAAGTTGCGTGCTAGATTCTGACCAGCTCTGGGCACATAGCATTTTTAGGTACTGGGAACCAGTGTGGTAATAGAAGAGAATCTCTTCATGCATAATTGAGTTAACTTTCCAGGAAAGAAAATGCTGTTACCCATTACAGTTTTTGTTGCAGGAAAGAAAGACCAATTTGTGAAGTAGGGGGAGGGGGCATG
Organism: Trachops cirrhosus; assembly: GCA_028533065.1. Classification (NCBI taxonomy): domain Eukaryota; kingdom Metazoa; phylum Chordata; class Mammalia; order Chiroptera; family Phyllostomidae; genus Trachops; species Trachops cirrhosus. The sequence goes on from CM052542.1 coordinate 125,086,273, forward strand.
TTGCTAGTAGACCAATTTGGGGCCTTCTAGACTTCCACAGGAAGTACCTCGCTCCTTACCGCACCCCTTAAACTACTGCTTACAGGGAACGCACTACTAATTGCAGAGTGGTAAGGGTTGGGATGCATGATGAAAAGGTTTGTTTTTGGAAAGAAACTTTCTTATTTCACTTAGGTTCTTGTGAAAGATATTTCTGATGCGGGCAAATGAGCCAGAGAAAGGCTCCAAACATCTAGAACGTAAAGCAGAATTCAAATGTTAAATGGTCATCCGAAACAGATAAACACCAATAAAAACAACCCTGTAATGTGACTATGATAAGTAAGATGCTGTAATTTTATTTTGCCTATTTTTTCCCCCTGTAGGAGCAAGAGGTTGAGCCCATACTGCTTTGGGAAAAGTGAGGGCTCTGAGGTAGTTCCTTTTTGAAGACTTAGGCAAATTATATGACTTTAGTTAACTACCTTTTTTCCTCATTTATCAGATGAAGATATCAGTTTAACTGAGAGAGTTTCTGTGAATTAAAAATTACTTATGAAAGTAATTATAAACTACTTTGTAAATACAAAGTGCTATATAAATGTTTAATAATAGTCCTTTGAACTACATGGCACCCCCTAATGGGAGCTTATAAAAGAGTTTCTGTTTAGCTTGGATTAATTCTTCTTAAAAATCTTACCCTTAAATGAAGCAAGATACTATGACTGGGAAAACATCAACACAGCCACAGAGTATTTTCATAAATCAGGAAACATGAAATCCAGGGATTGTGTTCCATCTTTCTTTGAAATATGCTTTTTTCTAAAGCAGAACTGAAATTAATTTCAAAAGGGGCCCTGAAGTCTGAGGAGGAGCAAGATCACTGGATGCCTCAGCACAGGATACCCTTGACGTTTCTTAGAACCAGAGAAAGGAGGGTGAATACAGGGATGGGACAAATCTCCTTACTTATTGGCACAGAGAAAGGGGCCTAAACACTAATGTAGACATGCATATAAATTCTCTATTTGTAGAGTAGGTATCAAGAATTATAATAGTTCCCTTTGTCATTTACAAGATTTAATTCTTACATCCGCCTTTTGGGGGACACATTATGTTTACCAAGTTGTAGGTGAGAAAATTGAGGCTCTGGGTGGCCAAGTAATTTACTCAAGTTTATACGGCTGCTACACAGCATATCTAGGACTGAGACATATTTTCTCTGCATGGAATTTGTTAGGATGAGAACATAAATTAAAAACTAAACCATGGAATGTGCATACCAAAGACTCTTCCTTTGGGCATTGTTCGTAATGACACATTTACAGTCTTACCTTTCCAATACCTCTCTGTGGGTGCATAATACATTTTTCTCATTGGATATGATATTGTAACTAAGCACTTGCCAACTTAGAAATGCCACCATGTTAGTTATCTAAATATTTGCATTCCTTTCAAAATGATTAAATATTAATTGAGCATTATATATATCCACAACCCCAAAGTTGAGTTAGACAAGCTACAGAATGTTGGGCTCTGGGTCTAAAAGACAGTATCAGTTAACTATTTAAGTAAACATACCTTACACAAGGTCTACATCACACACCATTCAAATATGCTCCCATTTGCTTGCAGAGATTGAATTACAGTAGCCCCTCTTTATCCACAAGGAATATGTCCCAAGACACCCAGTGCATGCCTGAGACTTGAGATAGTACCAAATCCTATCTATACTATGGTTTTTTCCTATACATACATGCCTATGATAAAGCTTAATTTATAAATTTAGGTCCGTAAGAGATAAACAACAATAACTAATAATAAAATAGAACTATTATAACAATATATTGTAATAAAAGTTATGGGAATGTGGTCTCTCTCTTTCTCTGATAACTTATATCTGATAACCCAGAACAGTTACTGACTAATGGGTAGGAGGCGAATACACTGGACTGGATGAAGAGAAGATTCATGTCCAGGCAAAATGGAACAAAACAGTGTGAGAGTCCATCATTTTACTAAGAATGGTGCACAATTTAAAATGTAAATTGTTTATTTCTGGAATTTTCTATTTAATATTTTCACGCTGCAGTTGACTGCAGGTAACCGGAACTTCAGAGGGTGAAACCACAGATAAGGGGGGACTATTGTAATGTATATAAATGGCAGAAAAACATAATTTCTTTATGTCTACTTTTTCTCTCTTTTCTACTCATAAGATAGCTCATCAAAGTGAAAAGAGGAAGGAGGGAATTGAAATTTGAAATGCAAACAAAGCATAAAGCTCCATAAAGTGTTTAATTTTATGGACTAGCTGAATCATAGCCAAGATGTTGAAATACTTTTGAACTAAACCGAAATGAGAGAAGAGCAGAAGACTGGTGATGGGCAGATTTCACATTTTTTAAAAATGGTGCATTTATGAAATTACAAAATATATTTACATAATTCTCAAAAACTTTTAACACAGCTAATTAAAGTCACGGCTTATAAGAGTTCACTAGAAGCAAGCATAGATTTGTTAAAAATCATACCATGCCAGGTAGGGATTTTTTCTTAGTAGTACTGGTTATTACCATTAGATCAGTAAATCAAGGAAGTGCTGTTAATACAATGAATCTGGATTTCAACAGTACAAAGACCACAGTCTGACATCGTGTTCTAAAATGACTGAGGAGCCAGTGTATATGATTTCATGGCCCCATATTTGCCATCTCTGGGTGAGAGCACAGGTGTAATGGGAGTACTCTCGTACTAGTGCACCACATGCAGAAGGCTGCACTGCCCTCTGCCTCCCAAGAAGAGATGCCCTTCCCTCAAGACAATTCACTGCCATCTGCCTGAGAAGAGAACAGCTGTAGAAATCCGTGGCGACCATGACACAAAATGAAGGGTGCCTCCTAGAATCATGGAAAGCCCATGGTACCTAAACATAAGCAGTAGTCATCGTGTGAGCCTTCAGTCCAAAAACCCTAGACACTGAATGCCAGATACTGTCTATTTATCCCACTCCTTCAAGCTATTTACTAAAGGAAAACATTCATTGGTTTCTTTACCTAACTCAGTGTCGGAAACCTTTCACTTCCGACCCTCTTTATATGTGTATATTTATTTATAAATAGGAATGTACTACTTACTCATATATCACATACTGTATGCAGCATTAAAGTAAAATTATAAATGATGGAAAAAGAAATATAAGCAATTCCAGTATTTTCTCTTGACACCCTCTACTTAGAGAAGTACTGATTTAGACCCTACCTAGACTTCTAATGGCAGGATGAGGGTAGTCCTGATTTCTTGCCAGAAAAAGGAACTTTTCTTTCCATGACCCTGTCTGAATGTGTGTGTATATTCACACACATGTATATGCATGCACATGTACTCACCTAAGTGAGAATGTATGGTTGGGGCAAGCATTCAAAAGCTGTGACAGATGATTTTCTTAGAATAGCTTATTTGCTAATGTTCAGGTACTTCTCGAATGAAGAGTCATATTGGTAAACTACAGAGCTGAGTGTTTCAGTATTCATGCTTAATTTTTCTGAGATGGTCTAGTCTCTAAAAATCACGTTATTCTCTCTACATGAAATAAACTACCTTCATAGTCTATACTTTCCACTTATTCGCAAACGTTCTTACTACAATTGTTACACACTAAACATTCCTGGTACCATAGACTATAATGTTGCAAACAAAAGGATTATGACCTCTTTCAGCAGGTTTCCTGCTAGACTGAAGCAGGAAGGGGAGATGGATTATATGGAGAAAAAAGCCTTGTTTGAAAACATTAATCTTCGGTAATTAGTAATTGAGGAAGGAAATGCAACCAATACATGAAAGTTAAATTAGCTTCTGCAAAAACAATCAATTCTGAAAGCTGATTGAGTCCGACAATTTATCTGCTAACATAAAATAGCCAGAGAAGTAAAAATAAAAATTCTAACAATTATTCCATCAACCTCAAATGAAACAATCTGAATCAGAAGAATCTGAGGAGCTCCTTAGACAATAAATTTATATGCTGTGTGTAAGAGTGTTTATTTTTCAGTGAAAAGAGTTAATAAAATTAATATTTCTTCAGGTACCAGAAAAGCAAAGGTATCTGAACCCAAGTGATTGTTTATTTCAAAAGTTTTGGATAAACTTCCCTCATTCTTAATGCTGTTTCTTTTCAAAATATATCTCCATAGATCACAAAGGACCCGTATTTATTCTCTCATCTTTTATTTGTGTCTGTTTTGTAACTGTGTATTCTATGTTTGGGGGATGACATCCAATTGAACCTGGTAAAAATGAAAAGTATATGCGTAGGCGTGTATTTAACAAGTGGCTCATTAAAAATACTCTTTGCGAAATGTGAAAATATATATAAGTGCTGAAAAGGGAAAACCACTGTCAACTAAATTTGCAGTTTAAAAAAAGGCAAATTCAAGATGTGTCAGATTTAACAAAGCCACTACTGGGGGACCAATTTCAGAGATAAAAGATGAAAGGCCCGCAATCCACTTTGCCCCCAGCAGTTCAATGAAAGTTGTGTGATTTCCATTGCTTCCTCGGGTAACTACAAAGTAGTTTTCTCCCCGTGAATTCAGTTATTTTGTGGATTCTAAACTATCTGACTGTGGAATGAGAAAGGCCTATTTGAGTTTGATAAAGGAGATCTAAGACGCCTGTGCTCCTTCTAACACACAGCCACTGACAAGCTGCAACTACCAGTAACACCTGAACTCACACGTTCATGGACCAAGCATTTGGTAGAGTGCTTGGCAATTTGCATTACTAATATGATTTTGCCACTTTTCCTGCCTCCCCAATCTTTGCCAAATTTTCTTTTTTTCACTATGTGTTCCAATTTACACTGATGATCAGAGTGCTTCAGTTTTTATTTTGTCCCGGTATGTTTAAAATTCTGAGTCACATTAAGTTAGGCAAAAGTTAATGACACTTCTAATGGTTTTTCTGGCAACCAAGAATTATCCTTGCAGATCACTTTAATTGTTCAATTGTCAAAGTTAGACGTGTCTAGGAGTTGCTTAGTTAACTTTTATCTTGTCGGGAAGTCCCTGAAATCCTTATTAAGGTATTCATTAAAATTGTGGGCCAGAGTTCACTCTTGTTCCTTTTGACAAAATGAGCTCCATGTTCAAACAACAGATGTGATGTTGAAAGTTTGCATCATTGGAGACAGTCTAGGAGACAGGTGGAAAAGTTGTAAACAGGCCTGTGAATTGCTTTGGTGGACACAGATTTACTTTGAAGATTTCACTGAATCGTTTTAACTTGTAAGCTACTCATGGCACAAGAAAGCAAATTTACCATGCAAACCTTAACCAGATACTAGCTACAATGGAGGAACCCCAACAGATTTAGATGTGCTGTTCAGATAACTCCCTTGAAAGTTTAGATAATTGCCTAAAGCTTATTTCAAGCTATGGAAAGACTTGACCCTCTTCCTCACCCTCTCTCATCTTTTCTTCTTTCTTTCATAATCCTCTCCACACCACTCTGATCTTTTTGTCATTCTCCAGATCACCCTCCTTTAAATCTCTGTTTTATCCTGAATTTCCACCAAAGGACCTTCCTGTGCCGGCAAACTCCTTATTAGAATGTAATGGGTTTCCTTGTTATGCCTCTCAAATGCATCCAGTGTTTTCTGGAGTCAGATTTTTGGGAAATTTATGAGTAGGTCTCTAGAAAGCAAAATAGCTTTTTAGAGAAGGATTCTAATGAAGAGATGTGAGTAAGAGTGCCTACCTTCCAAATGTTGCTATGGAAAGAAAAATATAGTGGCTGGCCAATGGAAATGTTCGTAACTACCTGTAAATCTAAGACATTTGCACTGCACTGTTTCAAAATGTCAAATGAGTATCTGTGAATAATGGTAGAATTCACATTTAAATAATTCACAGTATTCCTCACATTTAACTTTCTGAAATATCTTATAACTGTATTCTTTTTTTTGGAGGAGTTTGTCTAAGTCTTTTATCTTTATGTTCAAAAAAGAGGCACCAAGCCCTTGAAAAACAGCAGATAAGAGTCTAATCCTTCTGATAAAAGGAAACATTTTAATCAAACTCAGTAACTCACTCTTGATAAAGGTGGTTAAACTGTCCTCCCAAAGAAATGGCGAAGTTCCTGGGGTTCGGATGCAGATAGTGCACTCTGACTGCAAACTGCTCATCATTAAAGGTGTAAGGGCATTTAGATTTAATAGCCATTCATTCATTAAAAAAATACTAATGTAGTATCAATTAAATGCAAATCGACCTTTCTCACCAAAGAACTTTAAACTCCATAATGGCAATAAAGAATTTTCAGAAACAATTATAATGCAAAGTAGAAAGTGCCACACATCCAAGGAGAGGGACGGAATGAGAGCCACGGGCATACGAAGAAGAAAAGGTCACATCTAGCAAAGAAGACTTCTGAGATGAGCTTTATTGAAGCTGGATTTTAAGAAAGGGTAAAATTTAAATATCTAGGAATATCTAGGGAGAATAATACTCTAAAATCAGTAACAGATTGTACTGCCGAGTGCAACACAGGCTAAAAATCAAGTAATTTAGCTTGTTATACAGAGTACTGAAGGTAAAATAGTGAAGGATTATACTGTGTTAGAATGAGTCATGATGGATCTCTGAAGTTGTAGGTCAGAGAACTTTAGTGTCAGGCTCAGAGTTTGAACTGACTCAATAGGTGGCTTGGAACCATTAAAAGCTTATGAGAGCACAGTAATTTTCAGTCAATTTTCAACAAATGGGGAAAAATAGTTTTTTTCAATAAACAGTTGGATTTCAACATGCAAAAAGATAAGTTAAAACCTTTACCTCATTCCATACACAAAAATTAGACCCAAATGGCTCATAGACCTGTACATAAGGGTTAAAACTATGAAGTTTCTAGAAGAAACAAGAGAAAATTGTCATAATTCTAATTTAAGCAAATAATTTTTTGGACATAAAATGTATAATACCTAAATAAAAGGATGGGCAAGTTGGACATAAACTAAAAGTTTATTATTTAAAGTCAAAAACACTGGTACGAAAATGTATAGACAAGGCATATTGGAAGGAGATATTTACAAATAATTAACCCAATAAGTGACTTGTATCCTTAATAAATAATGTGCTCTTACAACTTAATAATAAGATGAATGCTTCATTTAAAAAAGAGAGGGATTTGAATAAACCTTTTACTAAGGGAGATATACAAATGGCTATCACAAAGAAAGATGCTCAAGTCATTAGAGAAAAGGGAATTATGAAATGTTCAAGGGACTGACTTATTTAAGAAAAAGAAGAACAAAACTATGAACAATAAAATGGCAATACATACATATTTATCAACAACTGAATTAAAAAAAAACAAACTAAACAAACAAGAAGAACAGAGACAGAATCATGGATACCAAGAGTGTTCTGATGGTCGCCAGATGGGGAGGGGGGCATGGGTGAAGAGGTGAGGGGATTGAGAAGTACAAGTAGGTAGTTACAGCATAGCCATTAGGATACGTTTATAAATGTATCCTAAATGTATAAATATATAGATAAATGTAAAACTATAAATGTATAGATAAAATACAGTATAGAAAATGGAGTAGCCGAAGAACTTATACACATGACCCATGGACATGAAAAATGAGGTGGGGATTGTCTGAGGGAGTAGTGGGTAGGTACTGTATGAGGGGGACAAAAGGAGAAAAATTGGGACAACTGTAATAACATAATCAACAAAATATAATTTAAAAAAACCACAATGAGACAGAACATCACACTCTTTATAATTAAGACTGTAACAAGCATTGGTGAAGATGTAGAGAAACTGGAACTCTCACACACTACTGTAGGAAATGAAAAACTGTGCAACCACTCTGGAAAACAGTCTGGCAGTTCTTCAAGTGGTTAGGTATAGGTTTACCATATCATCCAGCAATTCCACTTTCAAGTATATATCCAAGAGAAATGAAAACATATGCCTACATAAAAACTTGTAAATATATTTTTACATCAGCATTGTTCATAATAATTCCAAACTGGAAACAATTCAAATATGTATCAATTTCTGAATAAATAACAAAATGTGTATATCCATACAATGGGGTATGATTAAATATCAATAAATTCTAGTGCACAACTAAATCTTAAAAATATTATGCTTTTTAAATATTAAAAAGCCACAGTGAAATGACCACATATTGCGTGATTCCATTTACACAAAATGTTCCAAAAAGGCAAATCTATAGAGACAGAATTATATTTGTCTGGGGCTGAAAGGAAGGAGTGAGAATTACATAGTAACGTGTATAGGAATCTTTCAGGGATGCTAAGAAGAAGTTGAACCCAAGGAGAAACACACCAAAACACATCATAATTAAATTACCCAAGATTAAAAATAAGGAGAGAATCTTAAAAGAAAACAAGAGAAAAGGAGACAGTTACCTACAAAGGAGTACCCATAAGACTATCAACTGATTTCTCAAAAGAAAACTTACAGACAAGAAGGGGCTGGAAAGAAGTATCTGAAATCATGAAAGGCAAGGGCCTACATCCAAGATTACTCTACTCAGCAAAGCTATCATTTAAAATGGAAGGGCAGATAAATTGCTTCCCAGATAAGGTAAAGAAAGTTGAAGGAGTTAGTCATCATCACCAAGCCCTAAGGGATTTATCTAAGAAGAAAATCAAAACTGTGAACAGTAAAGTGCAACAAACTCACAACTATCAACAACTGAACCTAAAAAACAAGCAAGCAAACAAAAAACAACCAACTAAGCAAACAACTAGAACAGGAACAGAATCACAGAAGTGGAGATCTCTCAGAGGGTTATCAGCATGGAGGGGGAGGGGGCAGAATGGGGGAAAAGGTACAGGGACTAAGAAACATAATTGGTAGGTATAAAATAGACAGAGGGAGGTTAAGCATAGTATAAGAATGGAATTTATATGTATGACCCATGGACACAAACTAAGGTGGGGGAGAATGCTGGAGGGAGGGGGCGTGCAGGGTAGAGGGGGATTAAGGGGAGAAAAAAATGGGACAACTGTAATAGCATAATCAATACAATACACTTTAAAAGAACTGCTTGTTCAAAGAACTGTTTGTGAGGAAGTTTTTGTCACTGTTAACTGAAAAGTCATAGTGTCTTCTCAGTGGGTCAGGTCAGAATCCAGCCTGCTCTGCTCCCCTGGTCACTTCCATGGACTTAAAATGCTTTAGTTTTCCTAAAGCATTCCTTCCTTCCTTCCTTCCTTCCTTCCTTCCTTCCTTCCTTCCTTCCTTCCTTCCTTCCTTCCTTCCTTCCTTCTTCACTGTCCTATAAGCCAGGTTCTGAAGTCATATATACATGTGCTGGAGTCTTGGATCTATCACTTTGGGAAAATTTATTTAGTCTCAGAGCCTCTGTTTTTCTCCTTGATAAATTGGTGATAACATTTATCCTGCTGAATTATGGTAAAGACTACAGGTGATTGAAATGTTGGGCTTATATCAATGCTTAATAAATACCAGCTGTTATTATAGTTTCCTTTTGAACTAAATAAAATCATGCCTTGAAGTACATTCTTCAATATTAAAGTCATATGATTTGTTGAGACAACTCAAGAACCAAATTCCTGACAAGATCAGGAATCATGCTGAAGCTATTTCTTCCTTTCCTATCTGTATTTGTCTACACCCTGAATCTTTTCCGGGCAGGAAAAGAAGTCCCAGTTGAAGTGACAATGTCAGCACTGAGTTCGCCTCATTAAGGCTTCCATCCTGAGAGGTAGAAAGATGGCTTTGGGGTACATACCACCTTGAGGAAGAATGCATGCTTCCATTGCTTTGCAAAACCTTTGTGATTTCAATGTTTCGGTTTAATAAATGCATATGATAGCGCTCCAATTATTGTGGAGGAAAGAAAACCCATGAACTTTGATATCTCACAGGCCTTAATTTAACTCCTGACTCTGCTGATGCTCATACTAATTATATGTATCAAGACATGGGTACCTCTACTCTCTGTTTTCTTATCTGTAAGATGGAAATGATAATGCTTACTTTTCAGGGGTGTTGACTATATTGAATACATGAGATATAATTCTTTAAAGCTCTGAACACAGGGCCTGAGACTTATCCAAGAATAATCAAGGACTATCATTTCTTCCCTCTTCCTTGTTATTCTCTCCCTCCTTAGGTAATAGTAAAAAAAAAAAAAAAAAGGAAAAGGGGTATATGATAGTTAACATTTCCCAAATTTTCCAAAACAATTTCAATTGTATTTTAAATTATTCTCATAAGGGAATATTCATACTTGTCATTCTTATGGTGCTACCTTTGATTTTTGAATCCACAGTCTTACAATCTGAAGCAATATAATTTATTTCATTTATTAAAATGATTCCTACTTTCCTTTGCTTTTATGTCTCTCAGATTACAAAAGGAACGCATACTTGATGTAGTTAGTGAAATGACAGAATGCAGAGATGCATCAACACAACACTAATCTTTGACGCACTCCCTCCTTCCAGCTATGGCCCCTTGGAGTAGCCAGCGGTATGACTTCCTCTCTCCTTTCATGTACACATAAACCCACAAACATGTCTTAGGAAAAGGTTTCATTTGCTTATTTTTCTAGAAAGAGAATAGTTAAAACACGTTATTCTACAGCTTGCTTTTGTAAGCATAATATATTATGAAATTCTTTACAATCCTTGTTTAACATATTTCTTAAGATGAAGGCCAATAAACATAATTTTCTCTCTCTGCTTCCCTTTCAGTATTGCCCTTTGCTTTCATTTTTATGCTTATATTTTATATAAATTATTATTAGATATTCTTCTTAAGAATAAACTTTTGGTCAATTTGCTTTTGGGGAACAGGGTTGGGGACAAGGTACAGGAAAAAAAATTTCAGCCACCTAATGGAGTTAGAACTCTGGACCCATTTCTCTGTAATAACTCCTTATTACATAACATAATTTTCTTCCTCTTGTCAACCCCCCTTCTTGGTCTATTGATTTGTTGATGTTAAGGATGACCTCACATCATCCTCTTACCTCAGTGGAACAAAGCAGATATACAGAAACCTTTAGAAAAAGCTGTTGAGGGAAATGGTTTCAACTTTTGAGATCAGAGTGATTTGGGTTCAAATTTACCCTCTTTTACCTACTACTAGCAAATGATCTTATCCTCCCTGTGACTTATTTATTACATATGTTAAAAATGGAAATAACAACATCAAACCTATGTGATTATAAAGATTAAATGGATAAATGAATACATATGACTGGGTTCAATAAATGGTCAAATTAATAAATGAAGATGAAAAAGAAAAAATGGGGAGTTTTGTATATAAGATCTTAGGACATGAGGAGATCGTTGGGCTCTTTCTAAACCTTTGGTAATTAAGGTTCTGCTGTTCTTAAACTTCTGTTACTTCCTAGAGGCCCAGTCAATTTCCTTCTTGTCTTGGGTAGTCTCTGGACCTACCTTGGCAGATATGTTCAAATTCTTCTCTACCTTGTTTCAAAAACTTGTTTCATCTTAAATAAATATTCCTCCCTACCTGTAAATTTGAGATCACAATTAATTTGTACTAATGGAAAGTAGCCAAAACTCTACCTTCAACATCTAGCTGAGAACTAAGATGATGCTCACTTTCCCATAGCTCAAGTCCAGAGCTTTACTGCAGGGTGTCTAAAAGGTCACTTGAGCTAAGAGCCATATTTCTGATCAGTTCAGTTCCCTTGGGAAATCTTGGGGAGAGATCGAACCTGAGGCAAAGAAATTTATTACACTACTAACAGAAAAAAAAGAGCAAAAAGTAAGATACAAGCTAAAAGATGAGTGGGTGTTAATAGGGGGCTATGTGATATGGAATAAATTGCAAGTAAATTATCTGCATTCAGTTCCTTCAGTTGAAAAATAGGATCAGTGCTTATACCTACACAGTTATTTATTATAGTTAAATATAATTATTTATATAAAGTGACTGGTATACTAAGCAGTCAATAAATATAAGTAACATTAAAGTAAGTATTTTTAGATAGTAGCATACATTTTAAAATACTTAACAGTCATCCTGACCAGTGTGGCTCAGTCGGTTGAACGTTGTCTTGCAAAATGAAAGGTCTCCAGTTCGATTTCCTGGTCAAGGCACATGCCTGGGTTTCGGGCCCAGTCCCCAGTTGGGGTGCTTGTGAGATGCAACCAATAGATGTTTCTTTCTCACATCAATGTTCCTCTCCCTCTCTCTCTCCCTCCGTCCCCCTCTCTCTGAATAAATAAATAAAATCTAAAAAAATAAAATAAATACATAACAGCCTTCCTGGGAAATTCATCGGAACATAAACACAAGATACATCAAGTGTACACCTTGATCCCTGCCTTCTAGGAACAGCAGAGTGCTTGTTAGACAGACTTTTTAAACTTCATTTAGAAAGAAAAAAATGTTTAATGGTTTAATAGACACTCCAGAAACAAACTATGATTCTACCAGCAAGAAGGCAAACAAGGTGAGGGGAATCAAGAAGTTGAAAACAAACAAAAGAAAACACTAAGAGAAGACCTAATCAGCATATGTGCTATGGCCAAAGGAGAGGCAGGGCTTAAGAGACTGCTGGAGGAAAAAAGTAAAAGGATTTGGTGACAGCCTGGATAAGGAGGAAGAAAGAGACATTGTGTATTTAAAAGATATATGTGATAACTAAGTTCGTAGTCAAGACAGAGAAACTAAGCAAGCGATGGCTTCTTTATAATGAAAATAAGTTGATCTACATAAAGCTAACTGTATTTACTCAGTGCATCTTCATAGGCTCAAAGAGAGGAGGGTACGCCCACCTGATGTTGGGGAGAAGAGAGTAATTTATTATTTGCTTGCCATTAGTGGGAAAATAAATGACTGCAAATATTCAGATTTGGCTCATAGTAGTTATATAAATTTGATTTGAATAGCAGGTTAATTAGTCTGATCACCACACTATGCTAACTGTAAATTTTTTTTTACATATATTACTTCCTTTAGCTCATCAGTGATTATTAATGCGTGTTTTCTTGTTGTTTGGGCTTTCTTTTTTTTTGAGAAGCCAGGAATTTTGGGGAGGAAGGCAAGGATTGTCTTCTAGAATTCCATTAGTCTTTAATCTGGGTTGTTTTATGTTTTAAAGTCCTATAGAGTCTCAATTCAGCTAAGTCAATTTACAACAGAATAATAAAGTAAAAAAAATAATAAAATAAAATATTATCAGTATAAAGTTACTTGCTTTAAAAACCCAAGAAAACCTTAAATTTTTTATTCATTTCTATAAAATAATAGTGAACTTATAGATGGTTAAGATACCAGATGACATTTGCTTACTGAATTTTCATTTTCTATTTAAATAGGAAGAGCATCTCAAAGAAAAAAAGCCTTGTGTCTGCTTAGGGAGTAGCAAAGGAGCCAATCCTGGATTGAATTCCAGATTTATTGTCTCCAATCTTTATGAAAGGTAATATAAAAATCAATTAAAACCTCACTGTTTACAACCCTACAAACATTAAACAAAATGGCCAACTATCTTGTTTGTACAATTGCTAGTGTTTGATTTTGCTCCCTCACACCACCACCCCACAACACAGACGTTTAATGATTTATTGTTCTGATTCATTGATAATGATTCATTGGCTGCTGGCTGGCAGTTAGGGCCTCGGTACAGAATTCGAAAGAACACAACAGTGTACTTACTGACTGGCTAGGTATTTGACTTAACTTTGTGTTCTCTCATCTTGATTAGAACTGTCCTTATCTCTCTATAAGGCTGATTGGGGAAAAAAGGAGAAGAAGAATAAAAAGAAGAAAAGAAAAAAAGAATTAGATAAAATGTGTAAACTCTAAAGAACTACTTCAAAGTCCTGGGTGATGTCATTGTTTCTGGCCTTGATAGGATAAAGATATTATCTTAATCCACTGACAACTAATTATTGGTAAATAACTGTCTAATATGTTGCTAGTATCCTTTGCTAAGTAAAAGAAAAAAAAAGAAGGTATGCTAAGAGATCAGCAAGACAGGGCTCAGGCCCCAGAAGTGTAGAGGACTGAATGCATTCCCTTACTTGCTTGTAAAGGTTATCAAAAGCATACCAAAGATTGAAAGCAGAAGAGTTTAACTCCTTAATCAGGCATAGCACAGTTTATTTGGAAAAATACAAATGAAGAGAATGGAGCAAGAAGTAGTGTTAACAGCCCTTACCTGTAAAAGCCTATGATAAATCCTGGCCTTATATGGAATTTATTGCTGTTTTTTTTATGTGTGGTTTGTGGCTAGAATTCCATTTCAGCCTTCTGCAGTTAAAACCCAGTATCAAAATATTCACTCACCCCATTCCCTCTTTCTGTGGGCAACTCCATTCCCTTCCCTTAGGAGGTAAATATGAAGGTAGGAGTGAAGAATGTGAAGAAGATGATACATAGAATTCCCCAATACAAGAATTGGGGAAGATGTTACCGAAAATACCAAAAAACTAAGAAAGTTCACACCCTATTTGTGCTAGAAAGTGAACTTCACTTCCCGGATCTCTCTACTTCATTTAGAACATCTTTTACTCTCGCCAACATGAAGGATGTATGTGTGTATGTGTTAAAAGATTGTTTAGTTTAAATATATTCTATATGATGTCCCTGGATCAGAAAGTTAATCACCGCTCCCACCTTTTCCTTCCCATCAGTCAAATGCCCCAGTTTTTTCTAATGTGACTTCTTTATCTCTAAAATCTCCTACAATAATGCAGACTTTAGGTGGGTGGCCTTAGGCAAATTCTAGACATCTCTCAAAGGCAGAATCTGCTACATAAAATTGAAGGTGTTACTACCTGCCTCCTTCACTTGTCTTAAGGCATTTTTCCCTTTTGTTTCCCCAGCTTTATTGAAGTATAATTAACTAATAAAATTATATAGATTTAAGATATATAATGTGATGAGCTGGTATATGAATATATCATGAAATTGTTATCACAAGAAAGTTAGTTAACACATCCAGTGTCTTATGTAATTACCATTTTCTGTGCTTGTGCGTATGTGGCGAGAACATTTAAGATCTACTGTGTTTTGCTGTGTATAATGTACACTTTTTTGCTGAAATTTTTGAGGGAAAAATAAGGGTGTGCATTATATATGGGTAGTGCCTGAAATACCTTATATCTGTTCTTGTGTTTTGTAATTATTTGCTACATAGAATTTCTTGTACCATAATATGTTCAAAAATAAATGCTAAAATTCCTTTATAATACAAAAGAAAAACAAGTATTGAAATATAAATAAATAAAAATTAGAATGAAAGATTTTTTTCCCCTGAAAGTTTGGGCCAAAAATATGGATGTTTGGCAAAATACAGTACTCTCTTAGTAAATTTGATATGTACAATATGGTATTGGTAACTGTAATCTCCATGATATACATTACATCCCAAGAACTTATTTATCTTGTAACTGAATGTTGGTGTCCTTTGTCCAGCTTCTCCCTGTTTCCCCCACCCTTCAACCCCTGGCAACCACCATTCCAATCTCGGTTTCTATGACTTCGATTTTTTTAAATTCCACGTATAAGTGAGATTATACAATATGTCTTTCTCTAATTTATTTCACTTAGCATAATGCCCTCAAGGTTTATCCCATGTTGTCTCAAATGACAGGATTTCTTTCTTTTTTTATAACCACACATATAATCCATCTTATTTATCCATTCATTTATTGATGGACACTTAGGTTGTTTTCAAGTCTTGGCTATTTAGAATAATGCTGCAATAAACAGAGAGGTGCAGATATCTCTTCGAGATAATGCTTTTATTTCCTTCAGGTATATAAGTAAAGTGGGATCACTGAATCATATGGGAGTTCCATTTTTAAGTTTTTGAGAAAGATCTGTACTGTTTTCCATAGTGGCTGCACCAGTTTACACTAGTACCAACAATGAACATGTGTGTGATCCCTTTTCTTTACATTTTCACAAAAAAAATACTGTTTCTCCCCACCTTTTCTTTTAATAATAGCCATCCTAACAGGTGTGAAGTAATTATTTCATTGTGGTTCCAATTTGCATTTCATTGATGACTGATATTGACAATCTTTTTCATGTACTCCATTTGAATGCATTCCTTAAAAAATGATCTATGTCGATATTTTGCCTACTTTAAAATTGTTATTTGTTTTGCTATTGGTTGAGTTCTTTATACATTTTTAATATTAATCTCATCATATAAATGGCTTCCTGATATTTCCTCCCATTCCTTAGGTTGTTTTTTTTATTTTGTTGATGGTTTTCTTTGCTGTGCAGAAGCATTTTAGTGTGGTTGTTTTTGCTTTTGTTGCTTGAGTGGCATTTAAAATGCTGGGCAATGGGACAGGTGCAGAGCAAGCAGAAACTATAGTGTGGTCACTTTCCTGATTTTTTTTTTTTGCTTGCTCCTATTTTTTTTAACCCAACTACCTGAGTAGCTCTTCACATCATTTACACTATTTAGCAGGCTCTCACTAAGAATAAAACAAAAGTATAAAATCCTAAATAAAAGAATAAATTTTAGAAATCTGTGGCATCATTGAACAAAGTTAAAAATTTTCTAAATATTGAAAAATTGAACCTAAATAAGGTCAAGCTGAGTGAGTCAAAAACAATGAACCACCACAATACAGTCTGAACTTTCCTTTTCACTCTCCCCACCTAGTTTCCCTCTTTTACTGGTGGCTGTTTCAATGGCTTTTTAACTGGTCTCCTTTCTTTTGTCTAATCCTTTCGACTCCATCCTGGCCACTGACAGCAACCTTTTAAAAATGTGGATTTAATCCTGTCATTCCCTAGGCATCCCTTAAAATTTACTGTGCCTACCAATTTCCTTCAGGATGAAATTTAACCTCCTAACCCTGGTATACAGAGCTCTTGGCCTGGGCACAGGGCCAGCCTCATTTCATAACCACCTCATTTCTTCTCCTTGTGCTTCCCCCAACCTTCGCCAAACTCTAAACCATTGTGCAGAGCCCCTTTCAATTTCTCAGGCACACTACTCTTTCTCTGATCTCTGGGACTTTTTAGTGTTTTTCTCCTATATTCTTTATTACCAAATCACTTCTTTATTTGTCATACCCTTCACAACTCATCACAGCCTTCCTTGACACCCTCTTCCTTAGTCTCAGATTAAATTAGAGATTCATTTCATTTGCCTTATTCAATCTCATTTCCCTCAAAGCTTTCATAGCATCTACTGACTTTGGTATTGTTTTATAAGAAAACACGTTGCTCCTTTCAACATGAGAGCATCTTGAGGGCAACGATTACAGTCTTTTCATATTTAGGCATTGTGCAAAATAGATGTTCAATAAATATCTGCTGAACGGTGTAATCAGGGAGATAATATCTTAAAAATGATAACTTAATTTTACAGAGTACTTATTAAATACCAGAAACTGTGTGTGGATTTTAAAATTTAATCCTCTCAAAAATTCTCAAAGGAGTTTCCATTAACATCCTCATTTTAACAAGTAAGAAAATTTAAAAAGTAAGAAAAAGGCAAGAGTAGAATTCTGTTCTGTAGTGCCTTAGTATATTTTCTGTAAAAGACCACTAATCAGAATACACTGAAGAGGCTGTAATGAATTGTTTCCTAAAATACATTACAATCCAAACTTCCATCAGCCATTGAAAATGACCACTGTTGGAATGCTTCTCACAGAAAGAGCTTAGTCTTCATCCTGAACTTAGGAGGCCAAGAGGAAAGAGACTGGGTAGAAGAGAAGATTACAGAGGAAACAATTTTATTTGGAAAATGAAGATGAAAGTGTTTAGGATTAAACAGGAATGAAGAATTACTAGATAAATACCTCAATTGAAATTTTCTTAGTTCTTTTTAGGATCGGCGCCACTGAAAAAAATTTAAAGTTCCTCTTCCCATTTTCTCCGATTTTATTCCCACATTCCTTTTTCTATTTATTGACTATCTAGGGTTTGAAATGTGAACAGTAAGCCAGATGGAAATATAATGGTCTTGCTGGTAATGCTCTCAGGTTAAGGAATATGGTCCATCCTGAGCTCCTTGTCATTTGCTGTGTTAACACCAGTTCTGAGCCATAAACAGCACATAAGTCCAACTTCCCAGTGACAGCAGCCCTTTATCCTGCCCTCTTCCATACTTGCATAATACAGGATGTGTCATGATCAAACAGTCGTGGACATCACTGTCTGTTTCCCCAAGTTCCATCAACCAGAGTGGGATAGGTTACACAAGCCAAACATTTACACTGTTATTTGTGCCTTACTATGTTTAGTTTTGGATCACAAGTTTTAGGACATCAGCCCTCCTGTTTTTAAAAGAGAAAACAAGAAAATATTCAAGCAGGTTAGCATTTTTCTGACAGTTGGCAAGCTTTGGGTACTTATTTCCTGCTCTAATTTTTCAGCTACTTTTAAATTTGTTTGTTACTGTGGTAGGTTCTTAGTAACAGACACATCCTTGGTTATTTAAAAACTCTAAGACTGCACAATGTAGTCATTCTCAACATGGTAGTAGGTGGCCTATCTATTGGTAGAAGACAAGTTTTCAAGTGATGATTTTTCTAGTCTTTCAATCCAAGTCAAAATTATTAAACCTCTGCCATTTATAAAGCATGCACTTCATTTAATTGTATATTTTAATTGATATCTCATTTAATGTGAACAATAATAATAGCTGCCATTCATTTTTGTGACAGGTCTGAACTGGTCTCTTTATAAACTTCGTTTCATTTTATTCTCACAATAATCCTGCAAGGTGAGTGTGTGTCTTACCTTCCTCCCCATTTTTTAGGGGAGTCTATGATTCTGTGAAGTTAGGATACTTCCTAAGGTCACACAGTAAGCAGACTGAGATTAATCTAGCCCTAAAGCCTATGTTCTTCCCATTACAGAAATAATGAAGAGAGAATGGGCATGTAAACCAAGTGTTATGTTGGCTCAAGCAAGGAGAGATCCTTTGATGTGGGGAATTGATCAGGCTTTATGGAAGATATTTATGAAATATCTTATGGATGTGGAAATGATTTGAGGAATACATTAGAGCTGCAAACCATGAGCTAGAACAAAGGTAATATATGAGAAATACTCAAAATATTCTTGGAAAATACTGAGTGGTCAGACTAGTTGGACTAAAATGGTAAGGCAAATACTGGGAAAAAATAGAGTTAAGACTGGAAAGTCCAATTAAAACCATGTAGTCCTCCTTCATGAAGATTGAATCAGTAGTAAGGTAGGATGCATTAAGTGGGAAGAGACTAGAAATAGTTTTAAATGGGTATAAAGATTTTTACCATAAAGCCCCATACTGAAGCATAATAAAAACTTTTAAAAAATCATTATATTTGCCTTTTTAAAATCCTTTAGTTCCCTTATACCCTCCACCCCCTCACCCTCAGCAATCACCACACCGTTGTCCATGTCCATGAGTCCTTTTTCCTTTTGCTCAATCTCCTCTAGTCCCTAAACTCCCTACTAGCTACGATCCTGGTCTCTATCTGCGGGTCTGTTTCCATTTTCCTTGTTAGTTCAGTTTGTTCATTAGATCCCACATATGAGTGAGATCATATGGTATACGTCTTTTCTGACTAGCTTATTTCAGTTAGCATAATATTCTCCAGGTCCATCCACACTGTCACAAAGGGTAAAATTTTCTTCCTTTTGATGGCTGAGTAGTATTCCATTGTGTATATGTCCCGTAGTTAAAAAAACACTTTTTTCTTTTACTCACTACTGGCAGAATACTCTGAGCTCCAAGTTGGTGTGGGAATTTCCCACACCAAGCCATTCTGCAACATCAGCTGTGCTTCTGTTGGGCTGGCCAAAAAGTCCTTATGTTTTTTTCCCATAAAATAAAAGACACATTTTTCATTTTCACCAATAACTTTCTCAGTTGGATATTTTGAGTATATCAGCTATCTTCTGTGTGGTATAATGTTGATTGTTCTCAATTAACGTCCCAAATTGATCACTATCAACCTTAACTGGTCTACCCAACCACAGAGCATTGTCCAGTGAGAAATCTCCAGCACAAAACTTCACAAACCACTTTTGACATGTTTGATCAGTTACAGCACATTCTCCATACACTGCACAAATCTTTTTCCTTTTTTGCAATTCAGTTGTGTTTTAACCTTTCTTGAAATAATAAAACACAATATGCTGAATATGTTGCATTTTTTCTTCCATCCTCAATATAAAAATGGCTACACATAAAAATCACCAATTTTGATAAGTATTTTTCTAAATGCACTATATGACAGCAATCACAATACAATTGTAACAAAATTGTTTCAAATGAAGTTAAAGACAACTAAACACTGCTAGAGCCATCTTATGGGGAAAAAAGTGAGCTTTATGGCCAACCCAACATAATCACTTCAGTTCTGGCACTAGCTGCAGTTAGCATCAGGTCCCACAAAGTAGGGGCTCAGTCCCACAACCCTCCCCCGCCAATACCCCACTTCAGACACCAATTGCACATACAGGTTGTTACCTGTGCTTCTGGCTGCCTGGCTAGAAATCAGAAGTTTCCATGACCGATTTCTTGGTTTAGATTAATTTGCTAGAACAGCTCACAGAACTCAGGAAAATAGTTTACTTGCTAGATTGCCAGTTATTTCAAAAGATATTAAAGGATACAAATCAACAGTCAGATGAAGAAATATAGAGGGTGAAGTCTTGAAGGCCCCAAGAACAGAGGCTCCTGTCCCTGTAGGGTTTGGGGTGTGCCACACTCCTGTCACGTGGATGTAGTCTTGGTCACCAACCCAGAAGCTGTCTGAAATCCATAGAGTTAATAGGGCTCAGGTGAGAATCCACATGGGATGAGCAAGTAGAGATGTGTATGAGCGATTTTTTTTAAATAAAAAAATATAATTATTTGGCATTTGAGTATGGGGGAATGCTGGCATTTTTAAAAATATTTTACTTATTTATTTATTTATTTATAGACAGGGGAAGGGAGGGAGAAAGAGAGGGAGAGACATACCAATGTGTGGTTACCTCTCTTGAACATCCTCTACTGGGGACCTGGCCCTCAGGCCAGACATGTGCCCTGACTGAGAATCAAACCAGTGACCCTTTGGCTCACAGTCTGGCACTCAATAAACTGAGCACACCAGTGAGGGCAGAATGATGGCATTAATAAGAGAAGTAGAGCAGTTTAATTGGTGAACTGTGGACATTCTGAATTCACAAGATGGAGAAGTGGATAAACCTCAGTCACGTAGATGGTGAGGTCTCCTGGCACCAGCTCCCGTGCTCAGCCCCACTCTGCTCTTCTACCAATCCCTGACATGATCCTTTAAAAAAGAATATTAAAAAGCTGTACAACAGCAATCCCTGAACTGCCTTGTGGACACAGTATAAAGCGAGACAACAGGGAACTTCCTTCCTTGACCTTTCCTGGACCACAGAGATGGTGAATTGCTAAAAGAAAAATGTCAGAAATGTTGTATTAGCATTCTACATGGAATTGGCATCTTTTGCTAGAAGCAAATACACTAAAAATGTTTTGATAATGAGATCTCAAAGTTCAGATGAAACTTTATGGTAGAAAATGTTAAAATGGAAACGGAAATGCAGTGGTTCGGGCTACAGCTGCTCTTTCAGTAGTAGTCCTAATCAAGAAATTTCGGGCATTTATTACCAACATAGGCCAGGCACCATTCTAACACTGTGTGTGCAAAGACATTTAATTCTCATAGAAAACTCATGAGATAAATTGAATCTTATCAGATCCATTTTGTAAACAAGGGAGTGAGATTTAGAGGTAAATTAACTTGCATAGGTTCTCAGAGTAGGTGGGTTGGAACAGGCTCGAAATCCAGGTTTCTCTGAGTGCAAAGCCTTTATCCTAGCTCAGTGAGCTACATAATACCCACACCAATTTTACAGACATGACCTGGGATAACGAGCATTCCTTTTCACTGACATTTTATTATTGGCCACCTTACCTTATACCCATTTTTTTCTGAATATACCACTGCTTTTATTTTCTAGAAGAAAACAATTTGCATTTAGTCACTTCTGTTATAATAGGGAAAAGAAAATGAGTAACGTTCCTTTTATTTTTCAAAATGTATTGTATTTTGAAATCCATAATAAAGATGCTTTTTATAGGTGACAAAAGAGAAACATTCGCTGGGGAACATTATTAAAATAAGTGAACACTGAGGATTATCTAGGTATGTACTGTAACTAGGTATGCACTGGAAGTGTTCTTTAATAAATCAAATATTTTCTTTAACTAAAAATCATGCGCAGTTTAAAAAATATATTTAATTGAATTAGGTACACTCAATTATCTTCAAAAGTTCAACTTCAATAAAAAGCCACCCCTATAACTATGAACACCACATTTATTCTTCCAAAGATCCTCAGTATTTCTTCATATATATACTCTGAATCCTAGGAATTGAGACCTAAGCATGAATTAGCAAGTAGCAGTAATATAAGTGGATACAATTTATCAATGTAAACCATAGAAGGATGTGATGAGTTAGAGATAATTTTTTTAGATGTCCCTATTTAAGGACTCTCAATTAATAGACAAAAAACTGGGCCTGAGGTTTATTTTCTGTAGAACAGAGGATGGCGATGACTCCTTCAGCTCCCCTCAGTTTGTGCTGAATCCTCTCACACACACAAAACCAGGCATTTGATGAATTTTTCAACTCAACCTGATTCTCCTTGTGAGACGTCTTTTAAGGACAATTCTTTATAAATAATTTGGAAATTCTAAATTACAAATAATTTAGATTAACTCAGAGGTTATGGGTTTATCATAGTGTTTTCGAAATTTGCATGGTTAAAAGAATCACCCTAAGCAAATTCTTAGGCCCCTCACTCTGGAAATTCCCTTGTGAATTTATGTTTTAAAATAAGGTAAAGCTTGTGATCAACTGAATTTGGGAAATGAGAAACCAGTCCTGATAGGAAAAACTCTCCAATGTTCAGAACTAAAATGTACCTTTGTACTGCAATGGAAGAGGTAGGGATGTCATTTAATCTGTAATTATAAGCATCCTTCACTATTTAAAAAAATCTAAGACTTGAGAGTGTCCTTCTACTATTTTCCATGGAAGTATGAGAGATATAGAGTATACTTAACTTCCTTGTTTTATGGGTGAGGAAACAGAGGAGGGTAAGTGATTTGAGCAAGGATAGAATTAAATATATGAAATAAACAAACATTCATTGAAACTTTATATCACCCAGCAATTCCTAAATGATTATCTATGAGCCAATGTTTCCTGTAAAATATACTCTATTTCAGTTATAAAATATGTTTTCTTTTTCTAATATTTTATTTATTTTTAGAGAGAGGGGAAGGGGGCAGAAAGAAAGGGAGAGAACCATCACTGTGTGAGAGACACATCCATTGGTGGTTGCCCCTCACACACTCCCAGCTGGGAACCTGGCCCACAATCCACGCATGTGCCTTGACTGGGAACTAAACCAGCAAACTTTCAGTTTGCAGGAGAGCACTCAATCCACTGAGCCACATGAGCCAGGGCATAATATGTTTTCTTTTAAAGACAGCTACTCATCTGTTCTTAAAAAAACACAGCTTCTCTTCTTCTGCTGATTCTAGAGCCCTTTTTTTCTTATCAGTTACAAAAGGTGGAGAATCTCCAAATCTCTAATCTTACTTTTCCAACATCTCTCCCTGGATTTCCTGAGAAACTAATGGTAAAATATTAATGCATGTGGTGACTAAGAGAAATGTTTAGAGGAAAAAATTCCATAGAACAAGAATGGACGTGTTCTCAATGATGTGCAGAATTGGAGAATACTAGCCCAGGTGTTTTACAAATACTGCCAACTGAACTGTTCTACTGGAGTCTCTTAACATAGCCACAGTGCCCAACAGAGTGAGGAATAGCGAGGTGGTTAATGAAACAAAGGCACGTATAACTCAGGCTTCTGGGAACACAAAGATGAGTCAGACAGAACTCTGGCCTTCAAAGAGCTCACAGTCTGATATGTAAACTAACAGGTTACTCCACAGTATCAAAAATATCTATGTAAATTTTAGAACATTATTTATGTATTTTTTATTGATTGATTTGCGAGAGAGAGAAAGGAAGAAAGAGAGAAAAACATTGATTCATTGTTCTACTTATTTAACCATTACCTGCCCTAACCAGGGATCAAACCTGCAACCTTGGCATATCAGAACAATTCTCTAACCAACTGAACTACATGGCCACGACCCGAATCTAGGTTTAAGAGGACTAGCAGCTTTCTGCAGGGGTCTCTGAGAGGTTATGCTACCATGTAGGAAGTTCTTTTGCCCTGCTGGAGACATCACATGGAGAGCTGCTGAGTCACATGGAGAAAAAGAGGAGTTCCTCTGAGCCCTGCCTTTCACCCATCCCCATCAAGGTGGCAACTTGTGAATAAAACCATGTTAGAGGTTCAAGATGCCCAGCCTCCAGCTGAAGACAACTGAGTGAACCTGTGTTGTGTAAGAACCAGCCAGTCTGGCACTGCTCAAGTTCCCCACCCACAGAATCACGAACTATAACAAAATGGTTGTCATATTAAGCCATTAAGTTTTGGGGTTGTTGTTATGCAGAGACAAACATATAATCAGAACAAAAAGAGTTATCGATTCTGACTCAGAAACACTCCTCAAATGGGTTTGAAATCCAAGCATGATTTTAAAGGGTAAATGGAGGGATTGCCCCAGGCAACTAAAGGGGAAAGGCACTTTAAGTTGATGGAGCAGTGTGAGAGAAGACAGGGGAACTTAAGTTTGGTACATTAGAATTTCTTGGCATTTTGTACAGGGAAATAAAAACAGAATAGAGTAGTGAATGGGGGGATGGGAATTAGGCTAGGGAAAGATGGACCAAAAAAGAAAAGATCTCATATGTCAACCTTTGTATACTAGATATATTTATATATTTATAAAGAAAATGATTAGAAGTCACTTCAATAATCTTAAAAAAGATGACAAAGTTCTGAAATAAAGATTTAGTAGTTTATGGGACATTTACATAATAGAATTCTACTCAGCCATAAAAAAGAAGAAAATTTTACCCTTTGTGACAGTATGGACGGACCTGGAGAACATTATGCTAAGTGAAATAAGCCAGTCAGAGAAAGGCAAATACCATATGATTTCACTCATATGTGGAATCTAGTGAAGAAACTGAACAAGGAAAATGGGGATAGACTCATAGATGGCAAGCAGGATGACAGCTAAGGTGGGGGGTTAGGAGGTGGAGGGATTGAGCAATAAGGAAAAAGGACTCATGGACATGGACAACAGTGTGGTTTGTGGGGGCGTGGGGGCTATAAAGGGACTAAATGGTAATGGAAAAAATACGATAACATTTTTTTAAACATTAAGCAATTTAAAACCATGAATTATGTAAGAAATGAGTTGAATGTGTGTAGAAGGAAGAGTCAAGAAAAAAGTATTGACTAAATTCCATTTTTTTAGATTTACTGACAGAATGGATGCCACCGACTGAAAAATGGAATAGGAAAAAGATCAGTTTGGACTATTAGATTTCAAACCCACTTTTGGGTGTATTTACTTTGAACTGTGATTTTTCAAGGTGGAGACAGAGAGATGTTCAGTCAGCAACAGGATTAAAAGGTTCTATAGCTTATGGGTCACATTAGAGTGTTATCCCTCTTTTTACACACACACACACAGATATTGGAGTCATGAGTGTGTAGATGGTGGGAAAGCAAAGTGCAAAGATGAAACTACCCATAGAAAGCAAGTGAAGTGAGAATTAAGAATACACACAAAAATAAAACACAAGACTGTGAGGGGTGGGGAGAGGGGGAATATCCAAATAAACAAGCTGAGAAGATCCAGTCTGTAAAACGTGTTGTGGAAGCCATGTTGAGAAGTAGATTGTTCACTTTAGTTGCTTAAAACTCACTTTACTCTACCCACCCAATAATCTGGACTTTATTTCAGTGTACTTTGGGTTGAGCTGCTAATAATATCTAGATGTTATATAAATCTAAATAACTATAGATTTAAGTCTGGGGGTGACATGACAATAAATATGTATAATTACGTTTTTTCTTTTAGGTATATATTTATTCCATACTGTTCACATGAATGCCTTTAAAATAGCCTTTTCACCACTATAATATGAAAAATGATCTACTTGTCTTCATATTGAATTATCAAACGATTTATTGCTTCTTTTCAATTCAATATCACAAGCCAAAAGAAACATAGTCAGAATTTGTTGTACTTTATGAAGTAACAGCATGTTTCTAAGTTATAAAAGAAGTTAGAAAATCATCAAATTAATGCATATGGCTTTGAGAATTCTTCTCAAAGTGGAAACTGAGAAAAAAAAACTTGAACCGAACTTCATTTTATTAAGGTCTATTTACTTCTGTCATTCTCAATAAGAACTGAATATTTGGGTTGAAACACCATTACTAATAAGCAACAAGTTTGCTTTAATCTCCATGACAGGGAGAAGACTAAGCCATTTTGAAAAGAGAAAATTCTAAGGCATGACTTGAGATTCCATATTTTTATTTTAGAGTAGAAATATGATTTTGGGCTCATTTTTCTACAGATCAAAATTTGAGAACAAAAAATTCCACTTCATTTTTTATTTTTTTCTGAGACCTTCAATCTCCTTTAAACGGAATATGGTCAATTCCTAGTTGTGGAATAACCACAAGACAATTAGAAGTTAAATTGTTGAGCAGCCCGCATCTAATTAAAGTCTCTCCATTTTAACTGGTTTATTTTTAGCATCTGAAGCAGTTTGTAGCTCTTCTAGGCTATAATCATGTTTATTTAAGAGTAGTGCAGTCCTCAGTGAGAAAATAAAAACCTACCAGAACTGCTATACTGAATAGAAGAAAACAGGGAGATGGGTGGTATGTTTAGTGCACTTTTCAGTTTATGATTTTCTTCAATTTACTGTACAAACATTTCAGCTGGAGTTCAAGGACTCCATGTCTGAATGAGTTTCCTCTGCATAATGTCATGAACAGGCATACCTACATTGATTTAAGAAGTTATCTAAGCTTTGTGTTTTTGCAGAAAGTTAAAGCTCATAAAGTTCTGAAGAAGCTGAGTAAGTTTTATTTTACAAGTCACTTTAGGGAGTCACCATGTCTAAAATTCTGTTTTTGAAAATATGCAGGAAAACATGAATGAAGCTTTTTGCCATAATGTTTCCCGGAGATTATGGACTATAATCTAGGATAAGGTTTTGCTTATTCAGAAGGAAAACCTTAGAGGATATGAACCTTCTGAATATCCTTCTGAATATTATCAGAATATCTTATTAACAAACATTCCTTAATTGCCTTCTGTGTTCCAGCCTCTAACAGACACCCTTCACATGGATTTTCCTCTTTCATTGTCAGAACAACTCTATGTGTTAGGTAATATTGCAGTCTCTCTCTCTCTCTCTGTCTCTGTCTGTCTCTGTCTCTCTCTTTCTCCCAGCTAATAAATGGACCAGGTTTTAAGTGGTTATAATATGCTAGTTATTTACTGGCAGAGCGATGTTTTCAATCTAGCAGTTGCACCTTATCATTTTACTACACTCAATATTATTTTCAACATAAAGAATATCAAAATAAACATTTTGTCAAGAGAAATATGTGAAAAATGTCCTTACTGCCAGTAGCTCTTTTTAAATGGGAGCAGCACAGAGCTCAATGCTCTGTCTCTGGAGTCACATCCTTATGAATAAGCTCTGTTCCTTTAGACAAGTCCCATCCTTTGCTGTTCCATCATTTGTTAAATGGGGATACTATGAGTACTTTCTGCCTGGTTTGTTGTGAGGGTTAATTAAAACATAAAGTATAATTAAACACTTAGCATACACCGTTCAGATCATCAAGAATTTTCAATTAACCTTCACATGCTTCTATTTTGCATAGATATTATTATTATCACAATTACATATTTCAGAAGGGAAGTTGATGCCAGAATTCAGTTTGGCTCACCAAGAGTTGTGGTATCAGTAGTGTTCTAGTTCTAGTGGCAGCTATCTATCATACACATAGAAATGCATTTTTCCAGTTTGGAAGGCACAAACAAACGAGTATTTAAAAAATAATTAAAGAGAATTCTAAAGATTTTCCCAAATTGAAAATAAAATAGAGTAAAGGTGTGAGCAGTTAGAAATGAGACTTATTGTGACAGGTGTCATTGCAGTGACCAAACCTGGGATGAGACAAAAAGGATCACCAACTCCTGGAGTAACAGTCAGGTGATGAATTTAACCACGACTTTGTTTTTCATTTGAAAGAACCCTTCAAATATCGAAAGTAATATTGGATAGTGCACTACAGAGCTAGATGCTGGAGTGAAGGAGTGATGTGAGGAGGTCGATGTGGAAAGACAGACTAGGTAAGGATGGGAAAGCCTGGCAGGAGAAACAACAGTTTAGGAGGGTTTGGGAAAATCAAGTCTGATTCAACGTGAGCCTGGAACTAATTATTATGGTGGCAGCGGGAAAAGAGATGTTTGGGGCTATGTCTGGCCTAGAAGAATGAGTCTACTGGTTGAATTTCAGGTGAGAAGAAGGCAAAGGTAGTTGAGTGTGGAGCTGTTTTGGTGGGCACTATAACACGTCCTCCAGTCTTACAAGATAGGTGGTCACTTGACTCAGTTCTAGAGATTATATACAGACCTTTTCTTATATACAAATGTTTTGTATTGTTTTCTACTATCCACTCTCTCTTATCCCTGTGAGCTTTTGCAGGCAAAAATCTTCCTCCAGTACCAACAATATCTTATAACACAGTAAAGCTATTTATTACAAGCCTGGGTTTACCTGCATCAGAATTCTTTAGGGTGCTTTAAAAAAGCAGATTTCTGGGCTCTACTCCATGCCTGCTAAATCAGAATCTCTGGGACTTGCCTCTGACAATCCATAGTTTTAACTGCTCCCCAAGTTATCCTTATATGTGCCAGAGTTTGAGAACCACTGTTTTTTTTTAAATGAGTTTAGGAGAGAAGTGAATCAGGCCTATGAACTTGCATTAGCCTATATGCTTCTCAAAGATAATCTATCAGTTTGCTCTAATCACACAAATTTTATGTTGCTTTCAAGAATAAATTATTTATTTTTTGTCTTCATAGTTTGTGGGCATATGAGGGTTCGACAAAACTGGGCTGGCCTGGCCTGGGCAGGGCTGGGCAGGGCTTCCAGCTCCATGTGTCTCATTCTGGGACGTTTCTGTGGCAATGGCAGAAATGCAAGCACATTTCAAGTCTCTGCCTTACTCAAGTCCACTAGCATCCCCTTGGCCACACAGGCAAGCCTAAACTTAAGGAGTAAGGAATTATACCCCACCTGCCCTAAAGCCAAGGCAGGGGTGTGAATTTATAATACCACTAGAGGGGGATGATAACTCGGGGCCCATAAATCCATCCACCATAGTTGGGAACTATTTCTTAATCAGGTTTGTATTCATACTTTCCAAGTGATTCCTTGGCACATGGAGGTGATTTTATAACGCACTTTTGAACTGACCAGCATAGCCATTATTTCCATCGCCAAGGTGGCAAACAGGAAATGATGAGAGGAAACATGGCAATGGGCTGTGGGCCGGAAGTAATCACTGCACACTGTGCACATTGCCATCCAGTCTGGGGCTCAGAATTTGTGTGTAAACTCTCAACCTATCTTTTTTATCTCTAATGGTGGCAAAATACACATAACATAAAATTCATCATCTTAACCATTTTTCAAGTGGACAGAATAGTGGTGTTAAGTGCATTCACATTGTTGTGCAAGCAAGCTCAGGAACTGTTTCCATTTTATAAGTTGAAACTCTGTACCCATTAAATGAGAACCCCCTCTGTGTCCCCCTTTCTCTCAGTCCCTGACAACCACTATTCTACTTCCTGTCTTTATGAACTTAATACTTCAGGGAATGTGCATAAGTGAAATCATACAGTATTTACCTTTCTGTGACTGGTTTATTTTACTTAGCATAACGTTTTCAGTGTTCATCCATGTAATAGCACGTGTCAGAATTTCCTTCCTTTTTAAGACTGAATAATATTCCATTGCATGCATCTACCAAATTTTGTTTATTCATTTACCATTGATGGACACTTGGGTTGTTGCCACAACAGTTGTTTTGGCTATTGCTGCTGTAAAAATGGGTCTACAAGCTGTCTTATTTCTTTTTTTAATTTTAATGTCAAATTACAGTTTACCTTTAGTATTACTTTGTATTAGTTTCAGGTGTACAGCATAGTGGTTAGACAATCACATACTTCACAAAGTGTTCCCCTCAATATTTTTAGCACCGACCTGGCACTGTTCATAGTTATTAAGATATTATTGACTATATTCCCTATGCTGTATTTTACATCCTTGTGACCATTTTGTAACTATCAATTTGTACTTCTTACTCCCTTCAGCTTTTTCACCCCATCCCCTAACCCCCAACCCCTCCAGCAACCATCTGTCTGTTCTCTGTGTCTGGGAGTCTGTATCAATTTTGTTGATTTATTTTGCTCTTTAGATTTCACATATAAGTGAAATTATATGGTACTTGTCTTTCCTTGATTGACTTATTTCACTTTGCATAATACCCTTTAGGTCTGTTCATGTTGTTGCAAATATTAAGATTTCATTCTTTTTTATGACTGAGTAATATTCCATTGTATACATGTACCACCACTTTTTAACCTACTTATCTATTGATGGACACTTGGGTCGCTTCCATATCTTGGCCATTGTAAATAATGCTGTAATAAACGTGAAAATTCATATATTCTCTCAAATTAGTGTTTTGGGTTTCTTTGAATATATAGCCAGAAGTGGAATTGCTGAGTCAAAAGGCAAGCTGCCTTATTTTTTATGCTCATATTGTATATTGTGGCCAGACTCTGCCACTTGCTGCCATTTAGGCAGTTTCCCTTTGTATTATAAAAAAACAAAACAACAAAAACACTAATAAATTTTAGAACAGTAGCTGGCAAACTATAGTCTGTTGGTCAAACCAACCCACTGCCTATTTTTATAAGCTACAAGCTAAAAATTGCTTTTACATTTTTAAATGCTTGAAAATATTTAAAAAAGATATTTCATGACATGAAAACTGTATGAAATTTAAATTTTAGTGTTCATAACTAAGTTTTCTTGGCATACAGCTACACCCATTCATTTACATACTATCAATGGCTGCTTTTGCACTACATGAGCTGGGTAAAGTGATTGCAACAGAGACAGTATTTACGCCTTGCAGGCCTTACTGTAGGCCTGCAAGGCGTAAATACTGTCTCTTTATAGAAAATGTCTGCTAATTCCTGTTTTAGGAATTAGTCACAACAGGCAGTAAAGAATGGCTTAGAAGCTACATTCATTCTTATAAATTATGGTTGTAGCATTTTAGCAAAATACTATTTTGACAGACATATAGTGAATCTGAGAAAAAGTATTTCTAATTCTGTGACATTTCACTGTAGCCATCGAAGCTAGGTCACTTGTACAAATGCTTATTTCATTAAGTTAAATCATCTTGTAGCATAAAGCCCTGTTGAAAATACCACTGTGGCTCTAGACTATTCATCCAGCTGGAGCTGTGAGAAAAGAAGGGATATCCAGATCACTGAGAGGAGCAGAAGGCTGGAGAGAAGGCTGAATAAGCTTGGGATGAGAACATCCAGGGGTCTGGGAGCCCTGAATGGGACCTAGGACTGTGGAAAGGAGTGTTACACACGAAATTTTAATTTACAAAATATGTCATTCGCAATATCCTTGGCACTTCAGGAATTAATTAAAATAATTAGCGGTCCTTAACTCTGTGGCAGCCATTGTGGTAAACCTCTTGCACATAGGTATTGTTTCACTTCATTCTGTCTCTAAACCCTGTAAAGATAGGTGTTATCTATTATCATTCCCAGTTATTAGTGAGGAAACTAATGCACAGCCACCCAAAAGTGGAGCTGGGGCTTGATTTGTGCCAGCAAAACCCCATGCTGGTACTTGAACTACAAGAACCAGGGATCTATGCGTTAGCCAAGGCCCTCAGGTGATCCCGAATGCACCCTGACCTACAATGGTCCTCAGGTGATCCTGAACCCACGCTGACCTACAATGGTCTGCCTATACAAACAGCAGTTGCAAAACCCTGAAGCAGCCACTAGAAACACCTCACAGCTGGAACAATTTGTAACATCAAACTGGTCTCACCTGGAGATTTTTTCAAACAGTAGTAACAAGAATTTGTGGTTCTGAACGAACTGTCAAAACTCAAAGCAGGAAAGAGAATATACTAGAGACCGGGAAAACGGAGGCTTTGGGAGCCTAAGGTTTGGTACTCAGCCTCAGGGATCTTCCTGTCCTACCTTCTGCTGAGGAGATTAAGCTTGAAGGTTTTTGAGAATCATCATCCTATGACTCCAAGGCCTCCCACTCTTTGCCAGTCTGTTGTCTCCCTTCGTCAAGGTCAACCTCACCAGGAATTTGCTTCACACAATTCCCGATGATCTTCAGCTGTTTGCCTGCCATTTCACATCTTCCAATCTCTCTCCATTAAGTTTCTGAAACAAAATGTTAAGCCCTGTGAAGGACAGACACTCTATTTTCTAAGCTATTGGAATCTCTCTTCATTCCTCTCTCCTCCACCTTCAGCCTCCCTCCTTGTACTTTTCAATTTATGGGCTATTGAGTAGATAGATACTTTACAGTACACCTTGGGCTTAAACACCCATCTGCACAAGCCCTGTGGCATAGTCAACCAACCAACTTTAAGGCACTACTTCTCTCTAAAATTTTGCTAAAGTTATTCTGCACTCTAGCTCAGGCATTCTCCTCCTAGCATTTGTGATGGGGTCCTAGAAGATCTTACACCTCTTGGATAATTTTCATTCTAATCCACTCTTTCTTGACATTGCATCCAAGTACTTTCTGAAGCTTGTCACTCAATCAAATTCTCCCTTAGCTGCTATGTTAAATACCTCATTTTATTATACTTCGTTTACTGCACTTCACAGATGCTGGTATTTTCTACAAACTGAAGGCAGGATACTCCACCAGCAAAAAGATTATGGCTGGCTTTATTCTCATACTCCCTTTATTGCGGTGGCTTAAAACTGAACCCACAGTGAATCCGAGGTTTGGCTGCACAAACCTGTGATCTCTGCAGTAGCATGTGGCAGGCAGTGTGGCTTAACTCTTAAGAGCATAGGCTCTGGACGAAAAATGTTTATGATTGAATTCTGGTTCTCCCATTTACGGGCTGTGAGACTTGAAGAGGTTGCTGAATGTCTTTGAGCTTCAATTTTCTCATCTGTAAAATGGAGCTAGTAACTGTTCTTCATAGGAGAGTTGTGGGACTTCAGTGTGAAAATGTCTTTTCAACAATTTAAGCACTTATCTGCAGTACCGTTTTCATAGGAAATCTTAATAACTAGTGCCCGTTATTATTATCAGTATGATAATAGCTTTAACACAGTGACTGGAGTTATATTTTCAGAATCTTATACTCAGCTCTGAAAATCCAGGCAAATGCGGGCCTATGGTGCTTCCTCAGTAGGTCCAACACTTTTCTGCTCCACGTGATTTTTTGGCTGCCAGTGTCTGGATGCTTTTCCATAGCTCCTATATGAGCTTGTCTAAAACCTTACCAGTTCTTCAAGAAGGCCACATCTTTGAAGAGGCGATCCCAGATCTTCCAAAATGGATATAATTTTACCTTTTTTACAGCACTTTTTTGTAACTGCCCTTAATAAAGTAATTTATAATAGTTAATAATATATAAAGTTATGTATACTTTATTTCTAATATTTGTTATCAGACCTTGGCAAATAATGGAAAGGGAGACTGAGGTGGAATTATTCAGATTTTACTTTTCCTGATTTCAAAATAGAAGCAAAGAACAAATACTTTGTCTAATTCTTAGCATTATTCAGGACTTTTGTTACAAGCAAAATATTAATTTAAATAAGGAAAGAAGAAATTTTATCCCAGGGTTTTAGAATTGAATCACAGAACCGAATTCTCAAATAGGAGATAAAACCAAAATGTGAAAATCCTAAGGACTCTCTTGTCTTTTTTCCCTTCCCTTCCCCCACCCCACCCTTATATACAAAATTAAACAGTCCCTGCTGATATGTTGCATATTTCTAGTGAAATGCAGAGATTAACTTGCACCAGCTCAGACTTAATTGCAAATATTTGGAAGTGGAATGTAATTGGCCAGATTTGGATCCGACACCCATCCCAAATCCCATCATAGTGCCAGGCAGGAACGGCCTCACCGCTGTTGGCCAGGGGCAGTTCCCAGAGGAGGGAGCCATCACTCTGAACTGGGTTGAGGGATCTGAACTGGTAAAAAGTATCTACTAAAATTTTCAACTACTTTTGTCAACTACTAGATATCATTAATAACTACTATCTTTAATAATATTGCAATAGTGTTTTTTCTGTTTCACATATTTTGTAGGTGGGGGAAAACTATTTCCTAACTATGGGTTTAATATTCAAGTTAATAGAGGCTCTGCTCTCAATGTATTGTATGATAAAAACAAATGATATGCTTCATAAAATAAGGCACTTAGATGATACTAAATCAATGACAAGGTCCTAAATAATTTCCAGGTTTTACACTGATGATTCCAGATCATGACCCAGCCCTTCTCTGAAACTGCAAATGGCTGAATGCAGGTCAACTCTAACTATAAAAACTGGTCTACTAAAATTTCTCTAAACATTGGGATGCAAGTAGCAGTGATTCGCTACTGCTCAGCACAATATAATAATGCATTCTCCCAAATTTCACCCCAGAATGTTCACAGCTCTGGCCCCTTGGGAGCCTCTCAACAACGGTGCTAGTATTTAGTTGAGGATTTAAGTGATCCGTGGAAGACTGCGGCATGAACTATCAAAGGCAGGAGGGCATGCTTAGCAGATGCAAAAATACTTAGAAGGAGGGAAAGTCATATTCAAAAAAGTCTCCAGGGCCCTAAGACAAATGAGGTAACTAGAAAAATTGTAGCATCAAGCCCAGGTGGTTATCAGTAGGTAATTGATTCATTTGGGAGTAGACATGAAACTATAACCCTTCTGTTGTCAAGATTACTTATAAGAGAAATTGAGGGTAAAATAAGCCAAATTTGTGAGCCATATGTACCCACAGAATGAAACCTAAGGGAAATTGTATTATTACTCAGGCTTTCGTTCTAAGAAATAGAAATATCTGCAATATATAAAGGTTAAAGTTGTAATGAAAATGCAAATACCACCTGCATAGGAGTAGATGATCCAGATCTATACAACCAAACAATTTTAGTGGCTAGACACATCACAATATTTTTTACTGCATTCATTATCATCTCCTCTGTTGTTCTAAGACAATTGCTGGTTGCATTTGTTGGAATCAACAGGGTAGACATCAGGTCTAGGAGCACAGGTGAATGAATACACAATTGACAATGCATTCCAATACCTGGTAATCTATTCTTGCAGACTTTATAAACCACCTTGTACTTTTCTATTCCCTTATCCTTTGGGCACTACGAAAACTACCTAGACTATCCTTTCCCTATTCTTCCATTCTAGCATTTATCACATTAAATTGTCTCTCTTTATCAATTCCTCACCTCCCGCTCAAAGTCCAGGAGTACAAGGCTTTTGTCTTATTTACTGTCGTTTTAGAACTCACACCCTAACGCGGTATTTCCCAAACTTTGTGTTTCCCTGTGGATATTCCTTTCCTTTTCTCGCGTCTCCCTACTTCTGCGGGGCACCCCCTCCCCCATGGCTCTGGCTCTCACTGTGCTCTAGCTCTCCTGCTAGGGAAGGAATCGCAATGACTTGCTGCCGTTCTTTCCTAGTGAGAGATATTTCTCAGCATTCCTCAGTGAGTCCTCGACTCTGCCCACAGCTCTATGACTAGCCCCTCCATTAAATTATTTTCAGTAAAACCCCTCTGAGTGGAATTCTGTTTCCAGCTGGCATCTTCTCTGAAGCAGGCCAGCTTTGCTTTTTTCCTACTACTTCAATATGTGATTCACCATTCCTCCCAGCTTGTAATATATTTTCATATTCAGCTTCTTCAAAATTTCTACTATTAGCCCTTCAGATTGGTTCCAAGTTAACAGAGAGAGAAAGAGAGATTTTTACCTACCATACTTTAGAATTTGAAACGTATTTGTGCTCAGTATAACAATCTGGAAGGGTTAAGACCGCATGTCAATAAAATTAACTCCCCCCCACCACATAGAAAGAGTAAAAATAAGGCAAAATAGAAACTGCCCTATAATCTCTAACCTATAGACCACTGTTAAATCATCAAGTCAAATTTCAAAAAAGACAGTAGCTAAACAAATTTCCCTAAAACACCTAAATTCATTTCTTTTTAAATTATATCCATTTTCCCCTACACGTGTCATTGTTGAATAATATGGTAATTTTTCTTTTGATGTTCAAATGTGGCAGATTACAGCAGCAGCTGGGCAGCTCAGTTGGTGGGACCATTGTTCTGTTCACCGAAAAATGGCTGCAGGTTCCATTCCAGGTCAGGGCACATACCTAGGTTGCAGGTTCGATCCCCAGTTGGGATGCATACAGGAGGCAACCAATCGATGTTTCTCTCTCTCAAATCAATAAGATGTTCTCTGGTGAGGATTAAAAATTATAATAAAAAATAAAATACTTCAGCAAAATATACACAGGAAAGAGAAAAATCAAATGGTAAAATGTTTACAGTTATGAATCTAGGTGGAAGATTTTCAGTGTACTATTTTTTCAACTTTTCCAAAATAGAAAAGCTGGAGGGAAAGTCTAGAGTCATAGTGAGTATTTTTTCAGAAGCATTAGTCAACTTGGAGCATTAGCAACATTTTGAAGTTGGTTCCAGAAAAAAAAATCACAAAGACCAAGGGAAAAGGATTAATATCATTTTTTAGATTCACATTTTGAAAACTACATATTCATCTAGCTAACATTTATTGAGTACTCAGAGTTTTCCAGATTTATAGAAGTTAATACTTCTTAAGCAGAGTTAGGGTGCAGGTTACCTAAACTTTGTAACATTCTTATGTGGCAAGTACTGTTATTCCTGATACAAGTGTGAGGAAAATAAAGTTTAGAGAATTTAAGTAACTTGCTTAAAGTGCAAAGCTAGTCTGTGGCAACAGTGGAGACAGATTTCAGCCAAGAACCTTGAAATGCTTCTCCATCAGCTTCTATCAGATGAGAAAGGCTGGTTAAGGTCCAAAGACTTGAATTCTCAATTCAGACTGCTTCTCTCTATCACTGACTAGTTGTCTGATTTGGGGAAAGTTACCTAAAATGAACATAATGATAATACCTACATTGTAGATTAGTTTGGAAGAACTAAGTCTATTAAAAAACCCTTAGGATAATACATAGCATGTGGTAAAAGTTTGATGAACATTGGCCATTAGAAAAAACCATGCTCAATGTTTTCATAGACATTATCTCATTCTTTTTTTCCCAGAAATTTATTTTCTTGAATGAATATTTTAGTATAGTTTCACATTCTTATGTATTCTGTACAACAATGATGGAAATAGGTTCCTCCCTTTTTTTACAGCTACTAAAATGAAAAAGCTACCATAAGTAGAGCCGAAGTTTAAACCTCAGTAATAACAAAGTCCATGTTCTTTCTGCTATACCACATAGGATTCTCCAAACACATTATCATCCTACCATGTTCCTTTAGGTTCTGAGTTTTATTCTTCTTTCATTTAATGAGAGTACACCAAAAAGAGTTCATTACTCTTTATACTTTATATCATCTTTCCTTTATTATATAACAAAGGATTATCCATAAACCCTCTCTTTGTTTTTAGTTCAAGAGAATTATCTTTCACAACATATAGGAGTTAGTATGAGATTTTATAAAGTAAAAATTATAGTGGGAATTAACAAATTTTAGAATAACTACTTCTGGTTTAGACTTTAAATCCAGGAATATGCAGCATCCATTAAAGTGCTTTTAACTCAGAAGCATTTGAAGGCAACTTAGCAGCATTTATTTTATAAACTTAATAATGAAGTCCAAATAACAATCAAGATTAGAGCCTATAATTAGAAGTTCAAGGTTATCACTAAACTCCATCAATGAAATTTAAAATATGGCAACAGAATCAATAAATGTTTTGGAGATACTCTTTTAGCTGTGAAGTGATAAATGCATGAAATTAGAATTAGTGAACCTGCTGGCATTTATATGCATATGTGTGGCCTGATCCACAAGAACCCTTCACTGAAAAATGAGTGCTTCATTGTGATTTTTCTCAAGCAATCAGTAGAAGTTATAAATATTTCTTTCTCCTTCAGTTTTCATGGCAATATTCTTTCTATGCCTGCTCCTGACATTCTGCATTATATCTAGGAGCTGTTGCTGCCTATTGGAGAAGAGAAAAAGAAAGCTTAAAGATGAAACAGATACAAGAATCAGCACATTATTAATAAGATGTCAGTGTCAGTTATTTTTTTAAATGCTCATTATAGCAATTACAATCTCCTCACAGTTCATATTTGATGATTGGACACTTCATTCGACACACTTAATTAGCATATATTTCCCAATAGACTCAGGTCATTTATCATTGTACATACGGGTCACTGGGGAATCCCTATTAAAGTAGTAAGTGCTGAGAAATGAAGATGAGGGTGTGACTATGACAGGATTGACAGTAACTCCCTGATCAAGAGCTTGCTCCCACTTTTTAAATATTCTAGTTGAATTTCTAAGATAATTAATCAAGTGAAAATATCTTTAATAATAAAAATAACAATTAGCAAGGCTTTGTTCAAAACTGTCAGCTAAGAAATAGAACAGAAATGCAACTGAATACCAGAAGTTACCAAAAATTTATTCAAAAGTCACAGAAATCACAATAAAGGGCTTAACAATATACAGTAATTTTCATGGAAACTAACTATTCACCACTGATTTAAGAGAATGTGCCATGTGCTCCTAATGGATTGTTTTTATTACTTCTTTTCCCCCACTCCCAGTCTTTGTTTTCTGTTTTTAAATGATGTTTTCCTTGTCTCTCCTTTCACCATCACCCCCCTGTCCCTTCCTTCTGGTTCTTGCTCCTCAGGGACATCTCTGCTCTGCAAATAGATGTCCCCCAGCCCTCCTTTCTTGGGGGTCTAAACTAGAGCATGCCATCCCATCACAGGCTTGGGTTCAGATCTCTGCGTCCCTTCCCTGTTCCCTGGACCGCTTTTCCACATTTGGAAATCCTGCTAGCAATTAGCATGCTACACAGACAGCTCTACTTTTTTTTAAAGATTGTCTCTGAGATTAAAATGTTTCTATTAATTATAGAAACAAATAGGAATGATTTGATCAGTTCTCACAGGAAGCAATCTACTATTATTAACTTTTTAAATTATTAAATTTAATGTGTCATTTTTCCCATGGAAATCTAAGAATTTATGTGTTCTTTAATTCACTTATCCTCTACTTTGCTTTATATAAAAATGAGTAAAAGTCCAAAACATGCTTAATTAATTCCTTATAAGTGTACTATTCATAGGAATTTGGGGGAGAGATTTACTTAAAGTGCAAACCTATTGTCTTCCCACCTGAACACGTGATTCACCCAGAGGCTATCTAGCTTACATTTCATGTAGGCACCTACCTTGGTGATTCCAATACAGGCAGGGCGCTTGGAGGGAACCTTGCATTATTAGTTTGATTAGGAAATCAAGACAAATGTCATCAGGCAATATGTTGCTTTAGTGAACAATTGTGTGTTGGTTCCTGGTAGAAATTTGAAAATCCTGACACAGCGATCGGTTTTAATTAGAATGCTGATGTGAAGACCAATAGTCATAAAAAGGATTAGAGGGTTGAACTCTCATAAAGAAAGAACTGAAATATGAATGGAAAAAAACTCAAAATAATGTTAATTTCATTAATAAACAGTGAAAAGTTAATTAAATAATATGTGAGCTGTTTTGACAGCTTATTTGTTAAAAATTTAAGCTCGGTAGTATCTGCCACTGGGAAAGATGCAAGGAATTGCATCCCCTCACAAACATGGGCAGTAAATATGGCAGAGACTATGGGAAGGCAATTAGCAGTATCTATCCAATGTAAAGTTAGACTTGTTTAGGCAAAACTTGTACATATGCACAAAGGAATATACAAGAATGTTTAACATTACATTGCTTGAAAGAATGCAAAATAAAAGCATGTGGTCATGATTAGGAAAATGATTAATAACCTAGGAACACCCATGCTGTAGAATGCTATGAAACCTTTATAGAAGAATGTGGCAAGAGTCCATATATTTCATTTTTGAATGCTCTCCAAGACATATTTAATGGATAAAAAAAAAAAACCAAAGACAATATAGGACTTTCCGATTTACACAGGAAGGATACATGTAAAACAATAGTTACAACTAGGAAAGTGAAAGGATTTGGGAGAAAGGAAAGGAAATCACAGAGGAAGACTTTCAAGCTATATTTTTTCAACATAAAAATATTTTTTTATTTTACAACAAAACATATTCATGTATCACTTTTAAATTAAAAGAAAATAAGGTGAAAGACCATAGGCAACAAAGTCCAAAAATAAGCAGATCTCAAACTACAGCAAAACTGCACTACTTCTTAGGAACTGGGAGAGGCTTGCTTATAAGGCATTTTTTTTGGACATGTGTTTTACGCTTGGTTTTTCAAGTGTAGGATCTCTTATAAACTAAGTTATAAGAATTAATAACTTAAGTGAAACATCAGTCAAATGTTTAGTAAGCCCAGTTCTATATTTTAAAAAGGATCATTACCAGAAAGGGAATTTTTGCCTACAAAAATTATTGGTAAAATGTTTGGCTGTAGATCTGAAGATAGCAAGGGAACTTAGAACTAGAAAATACTATGCTTTGGTGGGATATTATGGCTGCCTCTTAATTTTTTTCATTTTGGTCTCAATTGCTATAGCAGGGTGTTTATCCAATAACTACTCAAAAAGAATAGATTAGCCCAGAATTTTTATTTCATTAAA
The DNA here is from genome assembly GCA_028533065.1 of Trachops cirrhosus. Lineage (NCBI taxonomy): Eukaryota > Metazoa > Chordata > Mammalia > Chiroptera > Phyllostomidae > Trachops > Trachops cirrhosus. Next base: position 125,127,226 of record CM052542.1, read on the forward strand.
ACCATTTAAAAACAATGATTTTAGTCTAAATTCTTCATGCTTTAATAAATGTAATAGATTTTAAAAGTCACTTTAAGTTCAGTAAAATATATCTAGACCATTTCAGAAAGACAAAATCTGAATCAGTATAACCTAAGTTAATATAGTTTTACTATACCTTGCATTATAATTCCTAATTAAAGATTTCATTATAAGTCACTGCTCATTCTCAGAATAAAGACAAGCTTCTATTTTCATTATATATTCACTGGTGGATTCCACATTCTAATATTATTTAGGTTCAGAATCAGAAGTAAGTATATAGTTCTTCCTAAGTATGCTTAACATCTTATTTCTTTTCACTTGTTTGCATAACTGGGTAAACAGTTCTGTTCTGACATCGTTGCACTCTGTGGTAAATACTCCAGTATTTCCAGAAAGCAAGCCCCAATCCCACTCTATAGGAAAGGTAAATGCAGTAAGTTCATGCGACACATTCAAAAGGTTGCCTAACTTGAAAACTCCCTCCTGCTAAGTACTCTCATTGAAAAGCAAAGCCGACCAAATATTTGTGACTGCTAGGTCAAAGACAGAAAAGGTCAGCACTAGAAAAGGAAACCAGTATTGGATTCCACTTCCTAGAACAGTGATTCTTGAACTTCACAGCATTTAGAATTCCCGGGGAGCTTTAAAAACTCCCACCACCCAGGCAGGTTTCACTCCGTTGCAGTTACATCATAATCTCCACAGCGCGACCTGAGCATCCCTAGGAGCATACCTCCTGTTAATTGCACTTGCTTTATTGCTCTTCACATTCGTGTTTTTACAAATTGAAGACAAGACTCTCCACCAACAAAAGTATTACAACTCAGTTCATTGCAATAAACACTTCATTGTGGTGGCCTAAAACCAGACCCATAATATCTCTAAGGTATACCTGTCATTTTTAGAGTAGTCCAAGTAATTCAATAAGCAGCTAAGACTGAGAACCCAAGTCCTAGAACATTAAAAACTTTTGAAGCAGCCACAGCCAGAGCCACAGCCACAGCCACAGCCACAGCAAACTCTAATGTCCAGAAGTAGTATAAGTAATAGCGCAAGGTAAAAGGAGCCATAGACACCACTATGGATTAACAGGGCAGTGGGTGTTTTGTTTAAAAGGAAAAAAGAAAGATTTAGTATGCTAAATGAAGAACCACAACCTTTAAGACTTTGACACCTGTGCCTTTCATTGGAAATGAAATAATTAGAAGTTAGGCCACCTGTGTGTATTTTCCCCACCTCAAATGAGATCAAGGTTCAATTATTTAAAGACTAGAGTCCAAAGAATTAGAAGACACTAGAGATTAGCTTAAGCAGGTGGTTTACTGTTTTTCTTTCTTCGGTACTTAAACAACTTTCTACATATTACTCTGTGCCTTCTACAACAGGCCTGTGTCACCTGGCAGCAACCGAACACGGTTTTCGTGGTGATGAACAGTGTATCTGCTCACTCTTTTAAAAAAAGAAAGAAACGTGAAAGGCCTATGGCCACAGTAGGTGTTTAAACACGTGCTGTGCACTGATTTCAGGCATTGCAAGACCACATGCTTTTCAAAACTTCAACGGTTTCTAAAAGTGCATTTAGACACAGATATCACTGTTATTTATTTATTTTTTGGTTGTTTGTTTTTTGTGAAAGGTGGGGACCAGAAGCAGCCTGGAAATGTGTGCTACACCTGAACCCCAGTGAAAGGGCTTCTTATTTTGAAGATGGGGTGACCCCCAATCTTCCCCAGGAGTAGCAGGTTGGGAGGCACCCTTAGCATCAGCAGAAGCCAGAAGGATGGGTTTCCGGGGTGTCCAAACTTTTTGGCATCTCTGCACCACACTGGAAGAATAAAAGTTGTCTTGGGCCACCCATTAAATACATTATGACATAGAATCACAAAAAAATCTCATAACGTTTTAAGTGAATTTATGATTTTGTGTTGGGCTGCATTCACAGCCATCCTGGGCTGCATGAGGCCGGTGGGCTGCAGGTTGGACATCCTGGTTTATACAATCCTTTCAGTTCTCTCTTTTAACTCTGTAAATGGCAACAACCTGATTTGGCTTAAGGTGCAATCAAGAAATATTTAAGTGGGTGGGGAGGAGACTCCAAGGAAAGACTGGGACTTAGGGGAGAAGGGTAAGGTCCGGCCCAGCCAGCCTGGCTTCTGCAGGTCCCTCTCCCGCCTCCCCACCACTCCAGCTTTCCTGGTCCTAAGTCCTTCCTCCTCTTCCCCTTCTGGTTCTCCAGCCTGGAGTCCCAAGAACAAGCATCTGCTTCTCTGCATGTACAGCCACCTCACTATGGGGCTTTTGGTAAGTCTTCTGACTTCGGTGGGTCTCATTTTCCTGTCTGGGAACTCAGCTTTTCTAACTGGGGGGCTGGGGTTTGGTCTGGAGGCTTAAGAAGTGAAGGGAGCACTCTAGTTAGTATGAAACTACTTTGATCCGTAAACAGTTTTACTGAATTTGTTACTTGTAATAATCCATCGTGACGTTAGACTTTGGGTGAACTTGAGCCCTAGCTTTCTACCTTTGCATACGCTTGACCGTGACTGAAAGTGCCAACTTGTTTCTTCCTTTCCCCGTCTCATCTCAAGCCTTATTTTCCTCTAACAGAAACTGGGAAGGGGTAGAAATTTTACTATGAACTTTTTGAGTCGGTATAAAACACTGGGCGTCAGGATACCTCGTGTGGTTTCAGGTGCCTTTGGTGTGGTGTCGGGCTCCTCGTCTGAGGTCAGACTCAGGTCAGTTTGTGCTGCCTGTTCTAAAATTCTGCTGAAAATGACTGGGGTCTGGTTCTGTAGCTTGCTTAAAAAATCTTTTTAAACTAAATTTGGTGTGTTTTCTGTTAAAAGACAACAATAGAGTGTAGTTGTTTTGGTTTGGGTTAAAAAGCACTGAGTGATAACACACATTCAATCTTTTTATCTGTGTTCAGTTCTTTTCAGTTAATGCAATTTTCATTAATCCAGATTAATCTAGGGGGAAAAAGCAGCCTGTCATCACCCAAGAAACAAACATTTTAATAGAATCAATCAGTGGCCACTATAATTATAAATTCTGAAGCCCCAAGTTAAGCTGACAAAAGTCTTCCCTTTCCTCCCCACCTGCTCCTTCCCCATTTTTTAAAATTGACATATAATTGGCATATAACATCATATTAGTTTCAGGTGTGCAAAATGATTTGATGTTTGTATATATTGCAAAATGATCACCACAATAGGTCTAGTTAACATCCATCACCACACAGAGTACAATTTTTTTCTCATGATGAAAACTTGTAAATCTACTTTTAGCAACTGTCAAATATGCAATACAGTATCATTAATGTTAGCTATCGTGCTGAATGTTTCATCTCCATGACTTATTTCTTTCACAGCTGAAAGTTTATACTGTTTAACCCCTTTACCCATCCCCCCGATCTCTTGACCTTGGCAACTACCACTCTGTCCTCTATATCCAGGAGCTTGTTTTGTTCTTTAGATTCCACATATAAGTGAGATCATACAGAATTTGTCTTTCTTTGTCTGACTTATTTCACTTAGCATAATGCCTGCAGGATCCATCTATATTGTCGCAAATGACAAGATTTCATTATTCTTTTTTATGGCTGAATAATATTCCAACACACACACACACACACACACACACACACAACACATTTTCTTTATCCATTTATCTGTTGATGGACATGTAGATTGCTTCCACATCTTGGCTATTATAAATAAAGCTTAAATAAACATAAGTGGACATATTCTTTTTGAGTTAGTGTTTTTATTTTTTTCAATAAATTCCTAGAAGTGTAATTGCTGGATCATTTGATATTCCCATGATTAATTTTTGGGAAATCTCCATATTGTTTTCCATTGTGGTTGGAATTTACATTTACAGCAACAGTGCATAAGTGTTCCCCTTTCTCCACATCCTCACCAACACTTATTTCTTGTCTTTTTGACGATAGCTGTTATAACAGGTATACGGTGATATCTCATTGTGTTTGGGTTTGCATTTCCCAGATCATAGGGATGTTGAGCATCTTTTCCCACAGCAGTCTCTTAATACCCTTTGTATTTCTGTGGTATCCGTTGTAATGTGTTCTCTTTTATTTCTGATTTTATTTGAGTCCTTTCTCTTTTTTTCTTGGTGAGTCTAGCTAAAGGTTTACCAATTTTGTTTATCTTTTCAAAAAAACAGCTCTCAGTTTCATTAATTTTTTCCTATTGTCTTTTTAGGCTCTATGGTTTGAAAACTATTGATCTTTATGTTGTATGCCATGCTCTGGGACAAACATTTTGTGAAGTTAGCGTGCAAATATTAACAGTGTTAATGTGTGTATTTCCTTTTAAACCCTAAATGTCTCTGTTAATAATCATTTATCTAGTACTTCCCTAGATCTTGCTATGATGGGTGTCCAGCTAATAAATCATATCATGTTAAACTCCTTTTAAAAACTACCCTTCAGCTAATAGAGTTATAATTCATACTGACCAATTCAGCTATGTTTTTGAGGGTAGGGATTGGATGGATTTTTTAAAAATCCATGTATTCTTCTTTTCAGCTTTGCCATTCAGTGGCAAACTTGCTATCAAAATTTCTATTGGAATTGGTCCCAGCCTCAACACACAGGTCATAAAAAATTCCCAAGTTAAAGAAATGCCCTAAATATTTTCACTGCTAGCTGCAGTCCTTTGCAGGTAAGCCCATGCAAGTCAAGGTCTGAATTCCAGTTTCAAAGTCAACATGCATTCTACAAATCACTTCAAGATTGAGGTGGAAACATCAATACTTCTGGTATTGGGTTGGCCAAAAATTTGGTTTAGTTATTTCCACACAATGGCTCTAGTAGTGCTTAATTTTCTTTAACTCTATTCGAAACAATTTTGTTAAATTGTATTGTGACAGCTGTCATATCAGCATGCATTTAAAAAAATATCAAAATTGGTGAATTTTTGTTCAGCCATTTTAATATTGAAGATGGAAGAAAATACACATTTTCAGCATATTATTATGCTGAAATATTTTCAGCATATTATTCATGCTTTATTATTTCAACAAAGGTAAAAACACAACTGTGCAGAGTATGGATAAGGTGCTGTGACTGATCGAATGTGTCAAAAGTATTTTGTGAAATTTCTTGATCCTACTGACATTTCAGCCAAATGATTATTTGCTGTGGGGCTGTCTTATGCATTGGAAGATGTTTAGAAGCACCCCTGGCCTCTACCCACTAGAAGCCAATAGTTGGAGGTGGTCTACATATTAAAAATATCCAAATCAATAAAGTTATTGATGAAAATGAAAAATGTGTCTTTTATTTTATGGAAAAAGCTAAACAGACTTTTTGACCAACCCAACACTTTAACTGAAGACAGAACCTAATGGTCCTGGTTCCCAAATTTGTCCCCAATAGAATCACCTGTCAAAATTCCAAAGCCAATGCCACACCCCAGACAGATTAATCACACTTTCTTAGAACTGGTCACAAGTATTTGTAATTTTTGAAGTTCCCAAGTGATCTCAAAATGAGGGCAAAACTTGGGAACCACTGACTAATGGCATCCACAGAATTTGTTTTAATTTATTTGGGTCTATTGCTTGAGTTTCTATCCACATGTTGAAAATATTATTCTATCTCCCTTTAGTAAAAGGCAATTCCCTAATAATGAAAATATGTTTTATGCTCAACCTATGGGAACAAGGAAGGCTAAATGGGTCTCTGTGGTTACTGTATTTGAATGAATGAATTACAATTGAAAGTGAAATTTCTTTTTATGAAAGCCAGGAAAAATCAAGCTATCTGCCAAGGTCTTCTCAAAGCCATCTAATCAGTATGCAATACAAACAACAAAATATAACTTTAAAAGAGAAGAAATTATTTTGAAATATTTTAATGCTTTGTGGTTAATTCCTGTTTTTTACTTAAGATCATATTTATGTAATGTAATAATTATCTAAATCCAGAAACATGACAAAGATGTAGATATGGAAGTAATTTTGTCTAAACTTTCATTGAATTGGTTTTATTAATTACCTAATTGTTTGTGATTAGGCAGTTAAAAACTCTTATTTAATGAACTTAAATAGTTCTGTTGTCGAAAAAATGATGCAGTTATTGAGTCTTATATTTATGCGTTTTATAACTAATATCAGGGCACACCCATTCAGGGGAGACAGCACAGGAGTTTGCTAATTCATTCAACAGTTCTTGATGAGTAAACCCTATAGGTAAACCCAGAACTGAGTGCTATGGATAGAAGATGACAAAAAAGGTCACTGTACTCATGAAGTTTACAGTTTAGTAGGGAATGTAACTATTTAATAAATAAACATAAAGATAGTTTATTAGCTTTGGAGTAAGAGCAATGAAAAAGAACTTGTGAGAGGGCATAAAACATCCGTCTTGACCTGTAATTAAGGGTGGGTCAGGGGAGATTTTCCTTAGGAGGTAAACTGAGATGTCATGAGACAAATTGGTATTAGGCGGAAATGGAAGTGACTCCAGTAAAGTGATCTAATTCATCTCCATTTCAGTTTCTTTCACACAAGTTTGCAATTCAGTAAAAAGTGTTTTCTCAAAAGGATCTGCAAATGTATACACTCCAACACCTTAAAAAACCGAAGTTACCATTTCCATCACTGTTGATGTAAAGTAGGCTTTGGGGTCAAAGCATTCAGATCTCAGCTGCCACTCTGCTACTTCCTAACTATGCTATCCCTACTATAGTAGGGATACCAGTTAAGGATTCTTAGCACTCCTTGTCTTATTACCTTGCCATTATAGTGACCATTTATAAATACCTGCTAGGGTTATTGAAAGAATCCCATGAAATGATATATTTACCCAAGCTCAAGTACTGGTGTATGAGTCCTCAACCAGTACTTTCTTTCCACATACCCCCTACATGGCTATTCTGTTAGGAGTAAAGCATTTTGTCTAGGGGATATATAGCAGCTGGTTTTAAAATTAGATGTATAATATCAATCACAATGGAAGAGCTTTAAAAATCACAGATGCAGAGGCCGAATCCCAAGAGATTTTGATTCAGTACATCTTGGGAGGGTCCCAGGTACCTACCTGTATTTAAGTCTCCCAGGTATTTCAGATGGTGAGCTGAGTTTAGGAACTGCTTATCTAAGAAAGTCATAAAATGATTATCCTTTTGAAATATAATCAGGAGCATATGTAGAACCAAAATTCAGTACTTTGAATTTTTCTTGAACCTAAACTGGCATTAAAAAAAAAACCCTTCCTGATGGCACAGGACATACCACCATTGCGGTGTAATTTTAGCATCCTGAATTAACAAGTGGACTGAAATAGTTTTCACACAAGGACGCACTGAAAGCTCATCCGCATTGGAATCAATGAGCAGTCACAGCACAATGACTACTTGTTAAGCCCTTACTTTGTGCCAGGCAGTATCCTGAGACCTAAAGCTATGCAAAATGTCAACCCTTACTCCCACGTTCTACCTCAGTGCCTTGAGTTCATCATCAGCCCTGTGCTCTCAGGAAAACAGTCCCTTAAACACCAAATTTAGATACCTTCCTTGTGTGTGTCTCAGCTATTTTTAGCTCTTTAGGATGAATCCATGATATAATTATGCCAAACTTTTTTTTCTTCTTCTGGAAGTTCAAACCACTTAGCCCTCATTTGTTAATAAATAGCAAATGGTAACCATAAATGTAGTTGACACTATGCAAGCTATAATTTGAAGGATGGACTTAAAGGAAAGGCAACTATAATCAGAATGCAAAAACAACATTTATGAAACACAGTACACTTTGTGTATAGGTGACTTGGTAACTAGCCTTAAATGTCAAAATTTTATCATAATGTAGTTTGTAATACATTAATGTGCAGAAAGCATTCTCTTGAATGAGAGAATAACATGAATGTTTAACAGTGACTTTAGTGAATTAATTACCAGGAGAGTTTGCTTTAAACTCTCTCTAATCAAAAAAGAGATAGTGTATTTTTTAACTTTAAAACAGCTTACTTTCACAATTTTATTAATTTAATCTTTACTTCTTTTCTTTCATTTAAACCCACAAGCAAGACCACAGGACATTACGTGTCAAATATAGTGTTAAATGAAATGACATAAAAAAAAGTTCCTAAATTAAGAAACCTGAGGTGCTGAAATTTTCCAAGTCACTAGGTAAATCTTTAGCATGTTTTCAAGTAGCTGTTAAATAACTTAAGGGGTACAGAAGCTTTAATGGTTGAATACCCAACCCTATTAGTAGTGGTGAAGAGCTGGGATTTTGGAAAATATCTTTTTTCAAATTCTGGGTCTCTCATTTAGTAGGTACAAGACCTCAGGTAAATAAAACACCTTCAACTTTCTTTGCCTCAGTTCCGTCATGCATAAAATAGGAGTAATAAACATACCTACATCATAGAGTCTTTGTGAGACCGGGCAGCTGCCTCTATGCGGAACACTTAAAATGGCCTCTGGTACCTAAAAGGTGCTCGGAAAAACTATACTCATGATCATTTTCTGCCAATCGCATTGCTTAGTTGGGAAACGATTTTATTTGCAAAGTCCCCAACTGTGAAAGGGAAAGGAAAAATAGTCAGTGAATTCTTACTGTGTGCTTTTACATTTTCATTTAAATGCTAACAATCTGAATTCATGTGCACCCCACAGTTTCATGCCCTATTGTTTATCAGAGCAGTGGTAGGTTTCCAACCTGGGCACACAGAGGCAGAATTTGGGAGGGGAAAGAAGTAAAGGAAGGAGGAAGGTAAAGCTTGAGGTGTGTATTAAAGTTTAAAAAGTTAAATCTTAATGGCTTATTACAATTACAGTTTATTTCTTGCTCCTAAGTGGAGAGTAGAGGTGGGGGAGGGGGTGCAGGGGGGATCTGTATTATTTAGAAACCCAAGCTGGGAGAGGCTCTGCCACCTAATTGGAGGGTTGTCGTCATCTCCCTGGAGATCACAGATGGGGAGAAGCTACTGCAGTATCTCCAGGGACACATCCCCTGGGCCATGCTCAGTCAGGTGAGACCACTCCACATAGCAAGGAAGTCTGGGAAATGTGCTCAGGAGGATGGAAGAATTGGTTTGGCAAATAGCTAACAGTTTCAGCCACAAGATCTGAAAGTACAGGTCTGGGAAGCTGCAGCTGCAAAAGTTTAGGTAATCAGAATTAAAAAAGCCTTATGGAAAGAGTAAGGGAAAGAGATGAAATGAGACTGATGAAAACTAGGAAAGTAGGAATAGGGTTCCTTAAAGGGAGAGAGATGGTATGAGCAGCAAGGAGAAAGTTGTTGGGAAAAAAGTGTTAATACACGAAAAATATTAGCCAGTTTCCGAATTTTGCCCGGCTTTAGAGACGTGGACGTTTTAGCTTTATTCGTTTTAAACATTTTCTGCAATATGTGACTGAAGTGTCAGGATATAACAGCACTTGGTGCTTCTTGATTAAGAAGATAAGGCTGATAATACAACTCTGAATTGTACAGAGCTCTCTGAATACAGACTTTCTATTCTCTTTCTTGTCTCTAGCATTCTGTTTAAATTGACTCTAAAATTCAATCCTCCTGCCAGGAAGAGGAAGGAGATTTTTTTTTTTAACCAAAAGATATCTCTAAACCAAAGGCCATGTCCTGCTGTGCTGCTTTATGTATTTGTGTGATTGACGTACCATGCCAAACGCATCACAATATATGATAGTTGGCAAAGTAAATAAGGAGACAGAAGACCATCACAAAAGTAGCTATTATAACAGAATTATAGTTTCTTTTGTCTACTTTACATTCCTTTTAGATATTTTAAACTATTTGTTTTAGTATGTTTTGCTTTGTTGTAATCTTACCACAATTTACACAAATATCCCCATTTCTCCTTCATTCATTTATTTCTTCATTCAACAAATACGTGCTGTAGGTCTTCTCTGTAGTAAATGCTGTTCTCTCAGCATTCCTTGAATAGAAAAGAATTTGATCAGTAAGAAAAGAGTATTTTTGTTTTATTTAGTTTTTGGAAAATTCTGGGAGGAGTAACTGTGCACTGCCAGTACCTTACCTAAAAAGCAGTGTAACTTCCCAAGGTATAATAAAATATCTGCTTTGTGTCAAAAGGTACCAGAAAAACCCACATTTTAGTCCTACTTTTAGATTTACTACTATAAGAACATAGAAAACTAATAAAAAATGAAAAGAAAAAATGAGCTGGTTCCCACACTCCTCCCTTTTAGATTCTGCTACAATATCTAGACCTGGATATTTGTTATTAGTAGGTACGTTCTGTAATATGCTTCTTTTAAACATTCTAGCATGAAGAATTATGAACATTTTCCAGATAAATCGGATGATTGCAGAATATTTTCAGGACATAGCATACCTTATCTAAACAGTTTTTTTCTTCCTGGATAAAATTTATTTTTAATTTGTGCTACTAAAATGACACAGCAGGCAGATTTTTGTATGCATTGAAGATTCTGTCCTGGAAACAAATTTCTGTAAGTTAAACTGCTGCATCAGAGAGTTTGTTTTAAAAATACCTAAAAACAGCCTTTCAGAAAGGTAATGTCAATTGCAGTTCCTACTGGCAGTGATTCAGAGTGCTCGGGTTTTCCACACCTACACCAAGACTACTATCATCTGCTTTGAATTTGAACTTCAGAGCATCACAGATATATGAAGTACTTCAACAATAGGGACTCTTCCTAAAAGTAATTTTTCTCATCAGGATCAAGCTAGTGTGAAATATTGTGAAATGTAACATGGTGTTATCCTGCTCAGACATGCTTAATGTCTTCTTTCTATTATACTTTTTAAATATAATTCGTGTAATAGTTATAACTGCAGGAGGTCAGTTATCTCTGGCCTTCAATGAAGTTTTACATTTACTGATATTTGGAGACTGTGTCATATTTTAATTTATAACTTTTTGTCAAAAAATAGTCACCATGACTTATAACATCTGTGTACTACGTAAGTCAAAAACAAAATAATTCCTTTAACTCTAGTTACCCCTGATATGACTACTCTTGTTGAAAATAAAGTGTTATCTTTATAACACTTTTGGCAAAAATATCACCATGGCTTGTAAAGACAGTTTAGTAATCTTTTAACATAAAATATGTCTCAATCACAGTGTCAACTTCATCACCACCTAATATGGTAACTGTTGCTGAAAATGAAGAGTTTTTAATCATTTTTATTTTCTGGATGTCAAATTAAATTATAAAAAATTTGAAAAGTCCTTCTCTCTGGTATCCCATACTCTAGCCACCATGGAATATCCACCCCCCCTTTTTTACATAGTACATATTTTTATTTTTATAGCTTTATAATTTGGATTACATTACTTCCTCCATTTCTAATACTCTTTCATTTCTACCTGTCAGCTCTTCATCCTTTAAAACTAATATGTGGTAGACATAATATGCGGTGACTGATTCTACACATACCTTCTTGTAGAACTACCAAATTCCTATTAGAGCTATACTGGTTGTAGTCAGCGTGTTTATATTTTCATGTCCAGATAGCCAATCTAGCCAATTTGACTAGAGGCGAACCTCTGACCAAAACTGGGGCAATTGGAACCTTCACCCAGAAATTTGAATAGAGTTTCTGAGAGGCTAAGCAGTTTGCTGAGCAGAGCTGAGTCTGACAGTCGTTTATATTGGGGACAGAATTTATGCCACCATGACAAGCCATAGACATTTGCAAATCACAGTAGAACAGAACTCATTAGCAAGCTAATGAAATAGTCCGCAGAATGGTTTCCATACTGATTTTCATGAGTGGTAGCATTACAGTCCATGTATCCTTTTCATTTTCTCTGGTTTAAATGGTTTCTCTCCCTTGAGATGAAAATGGCTTAAGTACCACAGCTTCCCTGAAGCTTTTCGAAAGCACCTATAGGCTGATTTCATTACTTTTTGATCTGTTGTTTTACGTGTGTGTGTGTGTGTGTGTGTAAACAATATGTTTTTATAAAATATTTTGTCCAATAGTAAAGACCTAAATCGAGTGCTAACTGTGAGCTAGACATCATGCTAAGTAGCATGATAGTGCATGTATTATTCTCACACCTATACTCTAAGGTTGGTGTTCTCTTCATATTATCAATGACGTTATATCTTTTTGCCCAACATCATGTAGGTAAAAACTGTGGGAGCCAAAATGACACACCAGGTCTATCTGATTTCAGAGACTGTGCCTTTAACCACTATACAAACCAACCCCCAGCACTCAAAGTTGTTTATCATTTTGCTAAATGGTGAGCTGCTTGATGCTCCATTAGATAACATAATTTTAAATGAGTACATGATTTTAAATGCCAGCATAGTGCATACTGCACATGACAGGTTCAATCAATGTTTAAATTAATTGAGCTAAGATTCCATAGCATTATACAGATTGCAGTCTCAGGTTATTGATATGATTGACTATTTCTAAGCAGTGGTCATTAGGACAAACACATAAAGGCCCATGTATATACACACATTTATACAAACAACAGATTCATGAATTATGTAGATTATTTGTTTTCTGCTTTTTGCTACTATACTCAGAGCAATATTTTAGAAAGTATGAAAATTGTAATCCAAAACTCAGTGGAATACATTTTATAGACCTAATGGTAGCCTTGCCTATTTTTCTTTAAGACCATAAAAGCAAGTTGGTAGCATGATAAAGTTAGATAATTTATACAGTTTAAAGAAGAAGGAAAATTGAATGACTGATTTCACCTGAAATTTCCGTAACAGTCAATGCATGGTAATTTGACTATGCAATTAGAAATACTAAATCTCTAACAATATAACAGTATAATTGTTACTAATTCCATGATTGAATTGGTATAATTTGATTTACCATGGGAAAAATTCATAAAGTATTTTGATATGAATAACCATACTTAGGCAGGGTATCTGCTTTTTAAAAAAAAACAATATGTCTCCATCCTCATTTTTATCAATAGGTTTCAAGTTAAACAAAATTTGAAATACGTAAGTCTTCTAGCAAAACAAGAAAAAGGACTGGAGGAATGACTTGTTTGTGAATTTATTTAATAATTATTTTAAAATCAAAGGAATCAGAGAAAGTCTACCTTTAACTGAATGCCAGAGATTACTGTTTACTGTGAAATGGTTAGGATAAGCCTGCATTTCCCTCTTCCTCCTTTGATACAGTTTAGCAAGAGTTTAGTCATCACTAGAACAGTGATAAGTAGGCCTCTTGACAGTTTGCCCGTGCCACTCCTTATGAGTAGCTACAGAAAGCATGCTTTTTGATTTTTGGATTTTGCTTCAGAAGTCAGTCATTATCTTATCCTATAAGTATACTGGCACAAGAACAGCAACATAAAAATTCAGTAGTAATGGCACAATATCTGTTACAGCAAAAACACTGGAAACAATTTACATGTCTCTCAATAATTGCTTTTAAGTAAATTATGGTATAGCCATTCCAACATACTGTACTCTTAAAGCAACCAGTTAAAGGCAACCATTTAAAAAGAATGAGGCACCTCCTTATATATTTCATAGAGTGTGACCTGCAAGACACATAAAGTTGAAAAAAAAAAGGGAAGGTGCAGGGCAGCATGTACAGTGCCTAAAATTTGATCGAATACCTTGCAAATGTATTCCCAGGTGCAGGATTTCCATTCATATAAATTGCTTAAAAGTCAAATCATACACATATTTTAGGCAACCACTATCTAAAATATTGGAGATTCCTTATATGATTCTTTTGAATTTGTGTTGTATCTGACTTCTATCTTCCAGCCCCCATAACTAGCTAAGCTAATACAGTATCTACAGTTTTCTTAAAAGTCTCTTTTCACCTTTATCAATGTGCAGAATTGAATTTCTTTTCATCTCTTCCTAACATTGCACTGGGACAGGAAGAAGAGGCATCCCTCCTTGCTCAGTTTCTCATTCTCCCACCCTTGTCATGGGATGGGAAGCAAAAAGGCTTAGAACTCTGATTGATGTGCTGAGCTATGTAGAGACAGAGAGTCTCTGGCCAAAGTTGGTTCCTGTAGAAAGGAAGGGATTCCCTAACTGAGCCCTTTAAATGTTCCCTCCTTTTGCCTCTTAGACAGAGGCCTGCCTTTCTTCTTTCTGAAGAAAGGGTTTCCTGTTTCCTCTCCTCTATTGTGTTTTATTGGAGATGGCAGGCCTTAGAATTGGCCTTCCTGGCACTTCAGAAAAGAAGCACATGTAGAAAAAGAAAGTTTCTCTAGGGTGAGGAAGCTGAAACTTCCAGACAAAAGGAATGTAACAGCAGACATCCTGCCAGTCCCCTGCCCAGTGAAGAACCGACCTACACTTGTGGCCCTTTGGCTGAGCCCCTTGAAATTGAACCACTTCCAGGAATACGAAAACAACAAACATTGTGAGACATCTGCCTTATTTAAGGAAACTTGTTGATCCGTCACTGTCCTTCTGAGTGCCTTACACCCAGCATTTTGTGGTTTTGATGTAGACTTCAGTATATTAGGGTGTAAGTGTAAATTGAGACAGTTGCTTTTCCCTTCCCCAGTATTAGATTTGCCAGTATCAAAGTTGGCAGGTGAAAATGCAAAGCCAGTTTGATTTCATTTCTGCAGGCTTTCCTTTAAACAATACACCCGCAGCCTTATTCTAATCAACAGAATACAGGTTAAGCAAAAATGGAAATATTCAACTCACCTAGCAAGAGATGAAAAGAAGATCATGAAAGAGGATTTGTGGTTTTTATTTAATAATTATTTTAAAATCAAAGTAATTAGAACTAGTCTTTCTGGCATGAACTAGTATTTAAGATACTTTAAATTCACTTAACTTGGTACAAAGCTGCATGTACTCATTAACTGCATTTCTACATATACACACCCTCTTCCTGCTAACCATCAAGTCCTTTGCTCTGGTATGGCTTTTTTGGAAATGTCCTTTGTTGCCCAGTAGTTACTAACCATTTAGGTAGATATTATTAATTTATTGGAAACTATTTTTGAAAGTAGTAATGTAAGAATCAATCTTATACACCATCATCATTTGAGCTTGTTGATGAAGAATATATCTTTAAAATTACTAATAAATTGATCAATATTGCCTTACATTTAGAGAAGAGAAAGAGACCGTCTTACAAAAGAGACAATAAGCTTTCTCTAATCATCTTTCCACATGTCACATTTCTATCCCTGTACAACATACATAAACACACGCCCTTAAGGTCACAATGTCAAAATATATCTATACTTGTAACATTTCATGGTAGTAAGTGTAAAATTTTATTTCAAGGACTACCACAGTGTATGTGTGTATGTGTGTGTGTGTGTGTGTGTGTATGGCACTGAGATAGTACATTTCAGAAAATAATTAGTATTTTTATGTTAAATTTTAAATATCTATCATTTGTCATTCTAAAAGCTCCTTGCCATCTAGATTCTAGAATTAAAAGGGGAAAGGGTTATGCATTTTGGAAGTACAAGCTAAAATTATTTATTACAGTGTAATATAGAATATTTATCAGAGTCAAGATAATAATCAGTGTGTACAAAAATTTACATAACAAGAGGAACAATAGACAATGCAGCACCTTTAGAAAAAAATAAGTTTCATTGCATTTACAGGTAAGTGCTACACTGAGAATTTACAACACAGTAATTTACTGCAATTGATGACAGGAGAGTTCCATAAAGAAACAAAGCTCTTACACTCCGATTTTCAGAAGGTATTATTGGAATGCTTAACTGTAACCACAAACTTTGTACATCCTTAAGGACTGAGCTGGCAAAAGTCACAAAAGGTTCTCATAGCACATATTATATAAAGGAGTCCACTGTGTTTGGACAGCTGGCTTAGTGTCTCTGACAGGTGTGAAGCCTAGAGGAATTACTGGCTTGATGGTGATCTTTCTGTATCCGGCAGGACAGACCTTCTCCGCAGTAACATCGCTGGAATATCTCCAGCCCGTGAGAGCCTTTTCTCCTGTGCTTGGTGCACACTTGACCTTCTTTGAGGACAGGTTTACAGATTTTAGACCAGAAGTGTCTAGCACAACACAAGCCTGTAGCACAATCTGATGATCGGAGACAGACAGAACCTTCTTGTCCTAGGAAAAAAAGAGACAATAAGAACATTGTCACTGCTAAACCTGCATCATTTCATTAAGGTCATCTAAAAGACACTTCTCTGCTAACCAAAAAGAATGAGTCTTTGGGTCCCTAAGCCTACCTTTGGTATGATAAATTTTCGAAGACAGTGTAGTTCTTCTGGAGTACCCATCCAGGGTGCTGTGATCATTACCGAAGCTTTCAATAACGGTTTCCTCGATTTCCCCTCGATGGAAATGACTGTGCTCAGAAGGCATACATATCCCTGAGGAAGCAGGAGATGGTGATTAACTCCCACACTCTGTGTTACTACTTACAACTGTGACAGTGGCAGTCTGTTATGCCTGTACCAGCTTGAGAGAGCCCATTACAGTGACATGATTTTAAGCCCAAGCCAAACTTCCTCCTTGGTGTTAGTGCACAACTCCCTAGATGGACAAAGTATCACTGTGTACTCTATGCAGTCATATGTAACATACTCAGTATTGTCATTTAATGTATTTTCCTACCAACTCAGGTAGTAACAGTGATATTTCTGCCAATTTTAATATCACCCATGGAGTAAAAAGAAAATCGGTCACTTAAAAAAGTTTTTAAAAATAACTTCTCTGCCCTTTGTGCTATACGAATACAGCCAGACTAAGTTAAGCAAATGCAATACCATCTCCCTGGAAGATTGCAATCTCACCCACCAGTTACTCTACTGTGTAATTTCTATATCATGAAGATCTAGTTAGTTCATCCCGGAGTATTACTGGGTCCAAAGGAGGATTGCTACCCTTACGTTTATTTCTGGAGTCTTCTTTGGCTGCCTGAGTCTACTTTTTTGAAACATTAAATTTTAGTGGATCTGTAGTTGTAGGGAGGAGTACTTATTTTAAGGTAGCAGGGGGAAGAGGTAGGGGAAAGGATGGAGAAGCTAGGATGGGGGATAGCAAGATCGCCCTTAAGAATGGCCAGCACAGATAAATCGCTGTCTTCTGGCTGACAAGAGTTTCAACGGGGATCATGAGGGAGAGGCCAGACTGGCAGAGCCGTGACAGGCACTGTAAGAAAAATGGACAGGGCAGGTAAATGTCACCAGTGCTTGCCTTGGATTCCTTGTATCATCCCGCCTCCTTCCCCATCTTCTTTCTCAAATGACATCAAGGTCGTCCCAGACCAATTTTTACGGAGGCATCCACTCTGAGATAAGCCATCATGTTAAATCATTGAGGGGCACAGAGGAAAATAAAGAGCTCCAAGACCTCTGTACTTTTCTCTCCTTTGAGATAAGCACGTTAATAAGACGGTTTAACAGAAGTGAGCCTTGCAGACTGAATACCCATTTGCAGGTGGCGCTGCAGCATTCTCAGAGCAGACAACGTTGCTTTTTTTCATAGCCGTAGGCGAGCAAAGGGGTGCCAGTGCGAGTCCAAAGAGAGCTAAGGAACTCACCATTTTTGCAGTAATTGCCTGGGCAGCACATAGCGTGACGCATGCAGCGTTTTCGGCGCTTCCTGCAGGCCAGGCAGATCTGCGCACCGGTGCCCCCGCTGCGGGTGGGACTCGCGCAGTACTCATCAGTGCTGCACTCCTCGTCCTCCGCGCATGGATACGGCTGCGGGAAGGGGGCCGGGAGAGGATGAGGCACCTAGGCACCCAGGTACCCACATTCTTGGACCTGGATGCTCATCACAGTTCTTTTCTGCCCTCCTGTCTAAAAGTTATTGCTGCCCGCTGCTCCCAAATGCAGTTTCCAAATTCTCCCTGAAACGCACACACTCAGCACGTTGTACACCCTTCTGCCCAGATGACACCTCTTCAGGGTCACAGCGTTCCCAGGTTCCCAAGACCCTTCTCACCTGGTAGTTGTCAATGGTCTGATACTTGTTGCCTCCATCATACAGAATTCCGGGAGCCACGCTTACTGGTGAGCCTGGGTGCCCTGCAGCGCCGCCCAGCGGTGGGGGCAGGTTCTTGATGGCGTTGGAATTGAGAACGGAGTTCAAGGTGGCACTCACTCCCAGCAGAGGGTGACTGCAAAGAGCTGCAGCTACCAGGGCGACCAAGACCCGGGCAGCACCCGCTGCGCCCAGGGCCTTCATCTCAGAACTCAAGAAAGAGGGAGGAAAAAAAAGAAAGGAGGAATATTACTTTGCAAGCCTGGTCCCCAGGAAGCTGTGCTGGTGCGGCTGCAGATCAGGCTCCCGGGAGTCTCCAGCTGTCCCACAGTCCAGACTGCGGGGCACACGCAGCTCTGCGCCACCGCCACCACGGCTGCCTTTATACCGCGGGCTCTGAGCATTCCGGCCCCTCCGGGGGAGACAACAAAGCCGGGATGGGATTTCAAAGCTTTGGGAGGGGCTGGGAGGGGGTGTGTTTGTGTACAAGAAGGGGGGCCTTTGACACTCCTCACCCCGCCCCTTGCGCAGTAGTTCTGGACCCGCTCACCTTCAGGGTGATTGTAATCAGTGAGCATTAGAGCAGACTACTTTAATAAATGCAGGAGGGAGGAGGAGCTTCGGGAACTCCGGCGCCCTTGCTTTGCAGTAGAGGTTGGGTTATCGCAATCTCAAATACTTTACAGAACCGGAATAGTGATGCTCTCTGCAAAAGCACTTTGCTCCTCTCTCCCTTATGCCAATACTGGTTTATTTTGCACAGAAATAATATTCAGTATTAAATACAATCTGATCAGTAATTCAAAGTCTCAATCAAAACATATCAGCTAGAAGGCCCAGGTGGCCAGTGCAAGTTGCTGATTAACCCTTTAGAGTCACGGTTTGCAGATTTGGGGTGAGTTCCTTGGCTTTGAGTTCATTGAACTCCTCCCCCTTTCCTTTTTTTTTTTCCGCTCCCCGTCCCCACCTTGTGCGCCACAGCTAGAAAAATGTGCAAATAGAAGGGAATTTGCATATCAAACGATGGTTTAAATGGAAGAAGTAATTCTCTTTTGATGAGAAATTTAGAGCAGAAGGCGAGAGACTGGCGTTTGGAAATTAGATCACGGGTGGAGGGAAGAGGGAAATGGCCATCCGATAATCAAACTATTTAATGTAGTTCTTTGAATCTGAGCAGTCTCGGCAGTAGATGAACTTGATTAGGCAGGCAGGCGAGATCAAAGTGGCCGGAGAAAAAGCGGACGGGGTCCATCGGCCGGGTCAGTCCTCCTTCGCTGGTTTCCCCTTCTCAGTGGCGGCTTAGTGCAGGGAGATAAGAAAGCCTTACCGTTTAGAGCCTGGCTTCCTCATTAGCATTTCATATCACAAAGCTGGAGCACACCCGTGTTTGATCCCAAGTCAGACCTTTCCTGGACCAGGAATTACCGCTTCTAGGGAGATAAGAGACTAGCTTCAGGAAAAGGGAAGCTAAAATTGAACCAGAAAGCGAATTTGATGTCATTTAAATCAGTGAGTAAAAATAATGAAGTAGGGGGCTAGTGTGTAAGAATGCTGTCCTGCTTATAAATTGGAAATAATTGATTTTTAAAACAATAAATTTCTCCATTACTAGTACGCTCATTCAGCTCTTATCTTTATTTTTATATTCCAGGAAGTTCTTTTGCTCACATCATTTAGAAACAACAACAACAAAAATAAAAATCCTTGAGCATCTTGTCCAATTAGAAAATTTTAATGTTTTCCACTTATCATTATAAAACCAAGGACGAATTTATAATGTTTTTTTTCACGTAGCTGTTACACATAGGGCAATCTCTTTAAGGAGGGGTAAATTACTCTAAAAGAAATGAATCCTAGATAGTTTTCCCTTCAAGGAAAGCCTCTTGTTGTTTAAATAAACTAATTGTTTAAAAATTTAAAAAAGGTGGGAGGCACAACCAGGAAGGGAGGACTGGGCTTTGTCCCTGGCATTGGGCTCTGCTTTAGGCTGTTGCCTGTAGGGGGAGGGGCACAGCCAATACAAATATTATGACACTGTTCTAATTACAGGAATAATAAAAGATAAGAAATGTACACAATTCTTTTTAAAACAGGTTGATAAGTGTCAGAAAATGGATAACTGCTATGCAAGTTTAGAAAAGAGACAATTGAATAATCACTATTGTATATATTTATTTTGTGCTCAAAGATATTTATAACTACCCATCAACCTACTCTGTCTAGGAGTGGCACCATGGCCAAATATGGCCAGTGACAGTTGTCAAGTAGAATGATCCTAAATTTAAGAAGGGCAGGGATAAGTTTACCAAAATGTTTGTAATGGTCTCTGTTCTGGTTCCTTGGGTTTCAGAGGTCATATTAATACACCTTCTAAACAATTTTTTAGTAGTGCCTCTAATTGTACTGATTCCCTTCCCATCCCAAATTCCATTTGTCCTGTGAAATTTCCTCTGGCGTAGTGATAACTCTACTTGAAATTCTAATGCGATTAAATCCCACATATTTCTTTACATTTTATTATGAATATGTACAATGATCTAGATTTGGCTACTACTCTAATTTTGGAAAAATTTGTAAATTTGATACAAAAAGGAGGTTGTATACATTTGATTTTTAAAAATGAGCCTACAAAACAAATAAGTTAATATACCTTTTATTGAGAGTCAGCAATGAGGCAGTTCTCGGTTGGGCAGATATGGCTCTACTTTCAGTTGACTTGCAGTTTAAATAGATGGGAGGTCTTATAAGGTAAAGGCACAAGAAATATTAGATGCCGTATTGTCACTCGCAGCATATTAATAACAATGTCAATAATCAATGTGTTGATCACCTCTGATGTGTCAGAATATCTACAGCCTGTGTTAAATTATTAAATATTAAAAGGTGGAAAAAGAATTATCTGACTTTGGAAAGTGTGAAAATGTTTCTTTCTAGTCCCATTATCTTAAATAAATATTTCTAAATATATGCTTGTGCCACAGTAAAGATCAATCCCTTTTCTTCCTTTTGCAAGGTCTGGTACATGTTAATACATTTAATAAACTTGGTTCATGAAGGGCTTGAATTCACAAACAAAAACATTATCTAGGGCACAGGTGGCAAACACAAGTCCTGCGGGCCAAATCCAGCCCTCCGCCTTGTTTTATCCAGTCTGGCACCTTGTTTCTACCCAGCGGCAGCGCTGAGCTCTTGCTTAATTGTTAAGGCATAGTTACATTTATACAGTCCTAAAATTCCATTTGGCCCTTTGAAGGCAACTGCAGGGCTGATGTGGCCCCCGGTGAAAATGAGTTTGACACTCCTGGTCTAGGGTCATTAAAAAAGTGGAACAATGTAATCAACATAAGGAAAACTTTAACAAAAGGTATGTTGCATAAATTCAATCTCGATTCCTGAATATGTATGTCTGTGGGAGCTTACTATTCATTAAACCTGAACAGAATCTGTTGTATTTAGTTACGGGAGCTAAACCAAGAGTAGGGTTTCAAGAATGGACTTGGTCCTACCTCCTTCACTTCCCAAGTTGTTCCTGAAGTTGTCAGGATTTGAAAGCTAATAATGCATTAATTCGTCAATATCTGAGTTCCTACTATGTGCTAAACATGAGACTTGGCATGTATGACAAAAGATGAGGACTCTATTACCTTCAAATAAATGAGTAGGGGGAGGGAAGGGAAGCTCACACATTATATAGGCGAGAAGTTAAGTAGGAGGGAGCCAGGCAAGTATGTAACAAGCCAACTCTTAGCTCTAAATGGAAAAATTTATTTTTTCAGTGGAGTCTCCATCTGGAAATCTTTTCTAGGATTGAGTTTGCTCAATGGCACCAAAAAAGCAGGGTGGGTTAGGAGGTCAAGTAAAGTTCATCAGCAGCTAATTAAAATTTGATGAGTACCCATTATATGCAAAATGTTACCCTAGTACCTTTGGGTGTATAATCCTAAAATATTAAAGCCATGCTCCTTGTTCTTGGAAAGCTTTCTATCTATGAGTAGTTGAGGAAACAAACATACTTACCTGGGAATGGGGGTTACAATTTTTCTGAAACATATTTTGGCACATATTAGGTCATGGGGAAGAGAGAACAAGGTCTAGGAACTGGGGCCAACAAATTGGGAAACAGGGTTCCGATGACTTTCCGAGTCTCTTCTACAGCAAGGTGATGGTGGAGGGCAGCAGAACAGGTGTATTTAATCTGTCACACCTACTTTATTCTGTAGTGAACCCTGGCTCCTATTTGATTTGATTTTAATATAATTAAATGTGGTTTAAATATCATTAATGCAAAAAGTTTAATATTTTGTGTGAAATTTTAAAATGGTGAAATATGTTTATCAAAATGGAATGAAACCTCATAACTCAGGAACAGCATGCTGATACATGCCTTTCTCACATTGTTGGTGCTGTATGCCAGGCACAGAATGCTCACAACCCCTTCATCTGAGAGGAAGACAGACAGACAAATATGTTCCCCCCAAAATACTGTGGCATTTGCAAATTATTTTTCCATTTTTGTTATTTGAGGTTCTTGTGTGGCTGCTCTATTTTTCATTCATTCCCTTCCTCCCTTCTTTCCTCCTGCCTTTTCTCCCTCCCTCTCTTCCTTTCCTCCCCCTCCTCTCATTTTTCTCTATGCTAAATCAGAGGAAGCAGATCTGTTGCCATTTAATTTTACTTCACGAGGAAAACATTGCATGAATGACATTCCTTATGGCGAGTGTTGTCAACATTTTTGTTGGTACCAATCTTGAATTTATAGTAGGGATTTTTTGTTTCTGAGTTAAAAAAAATATTATGACTTTCTCCTTGCCCTTTAAAAGATTTTGGTCTTAATGCTCTCCATTATGTTAAAAGAGCTTTTAGACCAGTGCCCTGTTATGACTCCCAAGAGGCTGGAGCAGGCTTCCCTGCCCTCCTCAGTGCACAGAGAAGGCATGATTTGACAATGATTGTGTTTACCTGGTCAGTGGAGATGGCCAGCCCAGATAAATCAGCCTCCACGGTAGCTGTCTAATCCAGATCAGAAGATGTGTTTTAAAAGCCTGGACTATTAAAAAAGTAATTTGAACAAAAAGCTCAGGCCCCGAAACTTTTGAATAAAAAACTAGAGAGGGCCTTTTCTGACGTGCTGGCACTCAGCAAGGTCCATGGTGTGTAGCTATAGGGAGTGCAAAATAACCCCCTTTAACACCCCCCCACCAAATAATTTCACTTTTCCAACTATGAAAATTAGCCAATGACAACAGAAAGAAGGATGCAAGATCCTCTTGAAATAGTCTCAAAATCTAGGGCAAAATCGTTTTTCTCCATGTTACTGAGTTCCTTTATGATGCGTGTGCTCGCCAAGGGACATGGCCAGGACAGGTATTTTACCATGGTGTCCAGCCTGGGGCTGGGACTCTGTGTGCGGGGGTCTTCTAGTGTGGCAGCTGCTAGCTGGCTGGCAAATTGGGATCTGGATGAAACCATTTAACTCTCACTGTTGGTGTTGGTCTTTCACACACACACACACACACACACACACACACACACACACACAGCCGTACCACCAGAGAGAAAGCAAGACAGTGAGAGAAATTTTCTTTCACAAAAGTGATTGTTGTGGAATTGTAATAGGACCTTGAGGTGAAAAAATCGAAAGAGGGACTTTCAACACACTTTAGTGTCCCAAGACCCCGACTTAGAATTGCCAAGGAATGGACCAAGGACAGAGAATAAAAACAAAACTATGAACTTTTAGAGGGGAAGAGGAGGGATGTATAATTAGTGCCAAGATTCTTCATCACCCTGAAGTCACAAAAAATAATTTTTTATGATGAACTCAGGAGCCGAGAAGGGTGGAGGCAAGCAAGTGGGGTAGCTACCTATGGGGTGGACACAAAAAACCCCAAAATTGCCCCTCACGATTCACGCCCAGCCTCTGGTGCTGGAGAATTCCCCAGCCAACAGGCCCTTGTGCCTTGCACTCAACCAAGCCTCCAGTCCTCATTGTTCACTTGCTCCCAGGAGGCCGCTCCTGGTGGCTGCACTTTGGTGTCACAACCGTAGTCAGCATACAGTAGTGCAAAATGAAGCTTGTTTAGGACTTTCTTTGATGAGCGAAGATCAAACGGCCTGGGGACCCCAGGTCTTAATCAGACTTGAGTCAGGATGGCATTTCCACAAATAGTCCGTTTGCTAGGCTTTGAGCAGACTGTGCTCAGCACATTCACCCGCCGTGGGGCGGGTAATCCTGGCTGAAGCCCCTTGCCTGATCGCAAATCCATTCACACTACAATGCTTGCTGTTGGTTTGCTGTGTCAGTTCATGGGCAAATAAATATAGGGCCCTTCTGACTTAATTAAAGGGGGGTAGAGGAAAGGCGATGGAGGAGAAGATGAAAGCACCAAGGGACTTTGGCTCCAGGGTGTCTCCAGGGTCTGACGGCAGTGGGAGAAACCCGCTCTTCTGCTGCCCCCTTGTGGAATTTTTTAAGTTCTTCCTAGGGAGCTATAAATGATTTATTAATCCTGCAATTTGCTTTTGAGATTAATTTCCCTGGTTCAGTTTTGTGTGTGTGTATTGTATACTTTCTCCACCTCCTCACACTGCAAACAATTCTAGGTTAAACATTCTCCTGAGCTTCTTAATTCTTCCACAATGCCTTGTTCACAGAACAATTTATACCTTCAAAAACTGGAATTAAAATGACAAATACAAGAGATTATTTTCTACCAATTTAAATAAGCAAATACTAATAATTTATGTTTACAGGTTCAAAAAGAAGATGCAAACTATATGCTTATGGATAATAATAGTTACAGTACACTAATACTTCCATTTCTTTAGAGCCACTTGTGTATTACAAATTACATAGAACATTAGAAAAATTACTAAAACAACACACTGGAGGTACAGCTGCAAGTATAATATATGTAGCTGTTAAAATTATTATTGGTAGTTATGTATTGTTATTATTTAACAATTAGTAATTCTAAGCTAGACCTAAAGTTTTCCTTACAGCTCCATTTTCTTAAAAGTCATGAAAGAAAAAAAAATGTTCTTCTAGTGTCAGATTTCTTTAAGAGAGTAAAGATTTCTGGAAGACGTGTGAGTTTAAAAATAAAAAGAAGCCATTTCCATCCATCAGATTTGCAGATTAATATTTTTAAACACCAATGTTGGTGAAAATGTACAGCAATGTACAATTCTTATACACTGCTGTACAAATGTAAATTCTTACAGCCACTTTGCAGAACAATTTTGCAATGTTTAATAAAGTTTAAAATGTCCATATTTTACAAATCAGTACTTCAACTCATTGACATTTTTCCTAGAAAAAATTTCACACAGATTCACAAAAAGATATATGTAAGGATGTTCACAGAAGCATTTTGAAACAGCAAAAACTACAGAAATTGAAATATTCATTACCTGGATAATGGGCCATTAAATGTGGTATATTCAAACAATAGAATGTGATACTGATATAGAGGTCTATGCCCAGAGATTATCATTTGAAAAAATTGAAGTCATAACCTTATAATTGAGTTATACTTATCACAAAGGTAGTAAATATACAGCTATACCTGTTTTATTTCATTTTACTACTCATTTGTGTTCTTGAGGTTATTTACACCAATTGTATCTCTATGGTGGAAATACTTCATAGCTTAACAGTAAATCATATCAGATTTAATAATAAATTGATTAGAAAAACAGCAGACTAATGCAATTTCATTTGTTAAATCATGGTTGAATTATACCCATAGATTTGCTATGTATAGAAGAGTTCAGTAAAAACCAATAAAAGCACCTATAAGAATTAACTGGCTATAGAATTTTCAGATTGATGTGTATTAAATTTTCTTACTATTTGTAAATTATGTGGTATATATTCTTTGTGAGTAAAATTTACAACACACACACATATATATATGCATGCATTTTTCAAAAATGCTGGTTGCTAACCATTTACCAGCATACCACAAGTAGTAGGCATCTGATTACACAAGCAGTCCAGGTGACCGTTTTGATCAGTAAGTCTGACCAGTGCTGAGCAAGGGCAATCTGTCCCAAACCCCTGGCTCTGCACCAGAATTATTTGGGATATTAAATATCATAATAAATATTTCTAGGCCCTGCAACAGACATTGAAAATGGGAGCCCAGAGCAAGGCTCTGGGCAGATATATGCACGTGTAACGTGCGTGTGTCCCAAAGTTTGGGAAGCGCGGAATTGAGAACTGTAGTTCAACATGGGGCTGAGAGTGAGGAGTTTGGTGCTAGAAAGGTGACAGACCTGGTGGTGAGGACAGATGGGTCAGTAGTGGAGTTTTTCAAAGTGTATTCTAAGGATACCTGCATTACACTTCACCAATGGAGAGTGTTAAAAATGGAGTCATCAGTTTCACTCCTGGCCTCTGTACTAAAAAATCACTAGGAGCAAGGTCTGGAAATACACATTTTTAACAGGCATTCTTGAGTTATTTTTTTAGGTACAAAACATTTTAAGATTCACAGACCTGCAGAGTTCTTAATAGTCTTTCAGGGGAAAAAAGCACCTTAATTGACTAATAATTATCTTTTGATGCCTACAAAAACAAAAGGATTCTATTATTTTCTCTTCCATTTCCTACACACACACTTGCAAGGAAAAGCTTCATTTATTTAGTTATTTACATACTAATTTACTAATCTCAGGTATATAAAACCATAGCAAGGTAATTTTCCAAACAAATTTAGAACTATGCCTACCAATTGGGAACTACACCCAAAAAGAATAGACTTCACAGCTCTAGCCACAGTTCTCTTCTAAAATTATTAGCAATTGCAAATAATAGTGTTATCAGAAGGAGGTAACAGGATATGCTTTGGATAGAAAGCCAATTAGCTATGAGATTCTCTGCCTGACACTTTCATACCTTCTAAATAAGTTTGTGACTAAACTGAATTTACAAAGGTGTTGATATTTGCAAAATGCTCTCAATCATTTGTTAAGCATAGACATTACTTTAAAGAGAGCTCTTCTTGTAAACACTCAGCTAGATAGAGGTGATACTGTGAGAAGATGATGCAGATACTGATGGGGAAGAAAGCTCAATCCAAAACTGGGGATAGGGCATCGTCCAAAACATCAATGGCAGTTTGAAAAGTTTTATTGAGGTCGATTCACTTCTTATTTTAAAGTCATTCTTATTAAAAATATGTTTTAGATGATAACACTAAAATAATAGTACACAATTTTATATTTAGAATCTAACTTATAGCTAAGTATTTAGAACACAAATATTTATTGAATATTTAGAAATAATATTCTCAAACATCTTCCAGAAATCTTTATTCTTTCAAAGAAATTCTTTAGTAGAAACATTTTTTAACTTTTTCTCTCAGGACTTCCCTTTAAAAAACCTGACCTGCAAGAAAAACTTTGGGACTAGTTTAAAATGACTAATTGTTAAATAATAACAATGCCTAAATACCAGTAGTAATTTTTTTTCATGATTCCATTTTACCTGGAATTTCCATGATACCTGGACCATTATCCAGGTAATGAATATTTCAATGGAAAAGGCAAAAAACTGTAGGGGCAGAAAACAAATCAGCGATGCCCAGAGGCTGGGGCCAGAAGGAGGAGGGGCTGCAAAGGCAAATGAGAGAAGTTTGGGGGATGACGGACCTGTTCCATATCATGATAGTCTAAGTTTATTAAAATTCCGAACTGTTCACAAAAAGGACAAAACGTACCCTATGTGAATTGTAACTCAGTAAACCTAACACACGCACACGCATGCAAGGTAACAAAGGGCTGTGATGCTTTAATGACATCCCTTCTGAGTCCCCTGTGATTTTTACTGATGTTCACAGGCATAATTTTATCTAGCTGTCATATAAATTGATGCTTTATTTTGCCTTTTAAAAATCTGACTAATTTTGCCACTTTAACCAAGATCAGCATGATGGCTCTGCAAGGTAAGACCCCTCGCACAGCATGCTCTGTGCGCCAGGCCGTGGTGCTTTTCGTAAGTTGGTTGTATTCCTCGGTGGTCTTCTCAGGATTCCACGCACATATACGCTCTTAACTACCAAAGGAGGAAGTCCAACCAGTACTAATTCTAGTAACTACATATATTATGCTAGTAGCTGTGCTTCCACTGTTGTTTTATTGTTTTCCACTGTTCTATATAACTTGTGCATTAAAGAGAAAACTTGGCTCTAAAGAAATGGAAGTATCAGTGCATTGTAACTATTGTATTATTATACATAACCATATAGGTTTGTATCTTCTTTTTGAACCTTCAATTAATAATATTTGCTTGTTTAAGTAGATGAAAAATAATATTCTCTTATATTTTTATTGTCTCTAAATAGTTATATACATATGATTTTCTGAAGATTTGGTTGGCCTAGAATTTTCCTATAATATGATATTTATAATAATCTGGAGACCTTAAGCTTTTATCTGGGAATGCAATGTAGAGCTTTTCAACAGAACCACAATAGAACTACATAAATTGTGAACCTGATCTTAGATCCTAATTGTCAATTTAATTCTAATTTTGATGCAATTACAAATTGGATTGTTTTCTTAATTTCTCTTCCTGATAGTTCATTATTAGTGTAAAAAAATGCAACCTGTTTCTGAATATTAATTTTGTATCCTTCTAATTTACTGAATTCATTTATTCTAATAGTTTTTTGGCAGAATCTTTAGGGTTATCGAGATATAATATCATGTCACCTGCCAGTAATAACAGTTTTGCTTCTTCATTCAACTCAGATGCCTTTTTTTTTTTTTATTGTCTGATTGCTGTGGCTAGAACTCCAATACTATGGTGAATAAAAGTGGTGGAAGTGGACATCTTTGTTTTGTTCTTGATCTTAAGAGAAAGCTTTCAGCTTTCACCATGAAGTATGATGTATTATGTTGAGGTATGTTCTCTCTATCCCCACTTTGCTGACAGTTTTTTTTATTTTGTCATAAATGGGTGCTGGATTTTGTTAATGCTTTTTATGCATCTATTGATACAATCATAAGGTTTTTATCCCTCATTTGGTTTACATGCTCTGTCTTTCAATGACATGTGGATACTGAACTAACCTTGCATCCCAGGAATAAATCCCATTTTATCATGATGTATGATCTTTTTTAATGTACTGCTGAATCTTCCCTGGGTGGTATGGCTCAGTGGATTGAGTGCTGACCTGAGAACCAAAGGGCCACTGGTTCGATTCCCAATTAGGGCACATACCTAGGTTGTGGGCCAGATCCCCAGTTAGGGAGCCATCCACACATTGATGTTTCTCTCCTTCACTTTTAAAGAAAATGTATGGCTGAACTTGGTTTGCTAATATTTTGTTGAGGATTTTTTTGCATCTATGTTCATCAGGGCTATTGGCCTATAATTTTCTGTTTTTGTATTGTCTTTGGTCTTAGTATCAGGGTGATGCTGGCCTTGTAAAATGAATTTGGGGGCTTTCCCTTTTTTTGGAATAGTTTGACAGAATAGGTGTTAATTCTTGTTTGAATGCTTGATGAAATGTAATGTGAAGCCATCTGATTCAGAATTTTTGTCTTTTGGGAGTTAGGATTACTGATTCTATTTTGTTAGTAGTTATTGGTATTTTCTGTTTCTCCTGACTTTTGGAATATTGTATGTTTCTAGGAATTTATTCATTTCTTCCAGGCTTTCCAGTTGTGTCTGCTAATGCTTCTATCACTGGACAAGGTTGCCCCAACCCCTGACCCTCCAGCTCTTGCCCTGTAGTCAGCTTACAATTGTTTCACCCTGTATAATGCATACTCATGTTTTTGGCCCATACTTTCAGGAAAACATCTTTTGTTTGAATTTTTTAATTCAATTATTATTTATTTATGTTTAGGTGCTTGTTTTTTATATTATAAAGGCTATTTTGTATATGGTTATCATTATTGCTTTCTGGAGTCACACTTTTAACACGTAAGCATAAGTAAAAGAATTACAAACATTTATATAGATAAGGAATTAATACTACAATGTATAATGCACAGCCTTATTTTTCCCTCAAAAATTTGGGCAAAAAAGTGTGCATTACGCATGACAAAATATGGTAGTTCCTGCCTATAGGTCCCTGGTACTTTCTGAGCTACTGCCCCTACACTGGAGCTTAGAGTGAGTTTGTGAGCAAGCGAGTCTTTTGAGGGCCCACTGACAGCAGCAACTCGGTCTCTAGCACCCCTTTGTCTTCTTCAGAGGCAGCACCTGCTGGTTTTCCCAGTCTGATGTCATAGGGACTTCTCTTCCCAGCACTGTTGCCCAGGCCTGGGGAGTATGGTGTGAGCCTGGGACCCATTGCTCCTCAGAGGGGACCTCCACAGCCAAGAAATCCCTTCTGATTCTTAATCATCACACAGTGGGTGTGGGATCTGTCATCTTTTTGTCTCCACCCTCCTACCAGTCTTGACATATCTTCTTTCCATTTTTAGTTACAGGAATTCTGTTCAGCTAGTCTTCAGGTGGTTCTCAGTGATGGGTGTCCTATAATTGAGTTGTAATTTTGATGTGGTCATGGGCAGAGGTGAACACAGAGTTGACCCACTCTGCCATCTCGCCTGGAAAGTCTGCCTTTTCATGGAGATGATGGTTTCCTTCACTCTCCAGAAAGCTTTTTAGTTTGATGTAATCCCAATTGTTTATTTTTATTTATGTCCCTTGACTTCTTTGTATTTTTGAGATAAAATTAAGTTGGCTACTTTTAACATATATATTTGATTAATTTTGTTAATATTTTGGGGGTTTTGTGTGTATGTTCATGAGAGAAATTGAAATAATTTTTTTGTTTTTTTCTTGTATTATTCATGTCTGATTTTAGATCAAGATTGTGCCAACCTCATAAAATAAGTGGGAGGGTATTCCTTTCCTTTCTGTTCTCTGGAATACATTCTGTGAGGTTAGAAATATCTTTCTTCTTTACCTAATCTGGAAATACATAGTAATTTAAGGCTTCACAGCTGGCTTCTTCTGCCATGGTACTCTACATCAGCGCAGCCTGATCGAACTACCTGTGTTGCTAGGAAGTTGTGTATCTGCCCTAACCTGTGTGGTAGCCAATAGCCACCTGCGGCTACTGTGACTGAGGACTTGAAAATTTCAAAATTTCACTTAATTATAAAGAGCCACATGTGGCTAGGGGCTGCTACATGGAACAACACCGCCCTATACAAACTCTTGTCCATTGCCCAGGCCTCTCCCTGCTTCTGTCTCCCAGTACTCCTCCCTTGCTGTTCTCTCACCTTTTAGCACTAAACTCTCCCTTGGTCCTGAGCTAAAACTTTTTTTTAACTGTGTTTCCTGTTGCTAAGGCAACCATGTCTGGCTTCTTGCTTTTCATTTTTTTCTTTTTCAGGAATTTCTTATAATCTCTTGTCTACCAAGAATTTCCCTTCTAATCTGTATGTGTACTGCTGTACTTACTCATTTATTTTTAAATATTACAGTTTTTCCCTTCCTTTGGATTTGTTATAGTTAGTGAAAGATTCCTGAAAGGGTTTAGTGTATATTCCTGTATAGTTTTTCAGATGGGGAAAATATGATTCAGAAAAGTGAGGTTACTTATTCAAAGTCATAGTATATTAGTGTCAGCATCGGGGCCCTACTTGGAACTCCTAGTCTCCTTTTCACCAGCCCAGTGCTTCTCCAATAAAATAGCCATAAAGAAATTAAGCTATATTTTGAACTTTGCAGTGTATCATTTATAAATACAAATAAACAATTCATAAATTGTCTTGGGTAAACCTTTTTACATATCAAACTTCTTTGAAGTGTAGTTTGCTCAAATTTGTTCCACACTGAGATAAATTTATCTCCCAAGTGTCCTTCTAGAACCTCAATAACTGCTTTCTAGCTGTTTCCCAGTGGCCTCAAGATGATACAATCTCCATCATGTTTCTCCCCATCCTTCCCCCCTCAAAAAAAAGTCACAAGCTTTTACAAAGTCCTTCTTCACTTCTTCAGTCGTTAAAGCAATGCTTTCTTTATCTAAATATGCAAGCTTTGGACCAGTGCTTATAAACCAAGGAAGTACATAGTTCAGAGAGAGCTTTCTTAAGGTAGTTATGCATCTGATCAGAACAACGTCAATTAGTCATTGAAAAGTGAGAAGACAGTTGAATTTTTGTTCTCTCTCAGAAAGTAGCTGCAAAAGGCTGGAGGCCAAGCAAGTGGCTGGAGACCCAGATACATTTTAAAGAGTCTGGGAGCTAACTTCATTAAGAAGTTTGACAGCATCCTGAGGGCATCCAGGAACCCTTGAGGAAGCTAGGAGTTGCAAGATAAGATTGGCATTAAAGAAAAAAGAATTGTTCCTCAATAAGGAGAATAGATTGGAGGAAGATTAGAACTAAAGGAATAAAGATTTTTTTAAAAGATTTTATTTATTTATTTTTAGAGAGAGGGTAGGGAGGGAGAAAGAGAGGAAGGCAAACATCAATATACAAAAAATGTATCAATCCATTGCTTCTCGCATGCCCCCAACTGGGAACCTGGCCCACAACCCAGGCATGTGCCCTGATCAGTAATCAAACTGGCAACCCTTCAGTTTGCAGGCCAGCAATCAACCCACTGAGCCACACCAACCAGGACAAGATTTTGAAAAAATATATTTTAATTGAAGTTATTTTTACACATGAGGAAAATGTACAAAGCAGTAATGCTTCCTTAAACTTGGTCTCAAAGACCAAGAAACAGCAGAAAGCTCATCATTTTTGGTATATCATATATTTTTGTTATATGTTTCAACTCTCTTTAAAGTGAATTTAAGTGAAATATACAAACACATAATTTGCTGAGTGTTGGCAAAGTGAACACACTTGTGTCACCAGTCAGATCAAGGCTTAATTAAGCTACCAGAGCCCCAGAAGAAGTCACTACCAGTCACCACTCTCCTCCCCAAATTTAACCACTATTTTAATTTCTCTCCCTATGGATCTTTTCAATTAATTTTTCTCCTAAGAAATGAGCTAACACTTTTATAAAAACGAAGAATGCCAAGTATAATGTAGTTCAGTAGTTTTTCAAACATTAAAAGTTAACAGAACAGTTTCTTCAAATGAAATTACATACAATCTTAATATGTGGAAGAGGTAATATCAGGATTTCTGATTAAATTAGAATTTGAAAAGTGGGACCCCTGGAGCCTACTCACTGCACATCTTTCTGTAACATACGTATTCTCCCCATAGCCCACCCTGCTGGACTCTGAGACGCCACTTCCATACCCCGCGGCTCTATGGACAACTCAATTAGAAAATCACTGGCCCATTTTAAGTCCTTTCTTTTGAATAGTGGTTGGCAGATTTTTCCAGAAAGAGCTGAATAGTAAATATTCTAGGCATTAATTGAAGTTATTGCCTAGAATAGTTATATGACATCTTTCTCAATATGACATCTTTCTCAATATTCAACTTACATGCTGCTGTAGGGTGAAAGCAGTTGTAGATGATTTGTATTGAACTTTTCCAATAAAACTTCATTCACAAAAATAGGTGGAGGGAAGTGGGGCGGACTCATCCTGTGGGTGGTAGTTTGCAACCTCTGCTTTTGAAAAATAAGGAAAGGGAGGTTCATAAAAGTGAAGTGACTTTGAATCCCATAATTTTATTACTAAAATAAATTTTAATAATCATCTTATGGGTAAGGAAATGAAAGGCCTAGTAACTTACAATAATTCACAAAGCAATGTGTGGCACATGTAACCTAGCAAGGAGTTGCATATGTGATATCATAATATTAGTTAAGATGGTATTTTGTTCCTATTCCAACCTGTTTTTATTACTAAAACTCTCAGCCTCTCATTTCTTTCCAATAATCTTGAAGAATCATTCATGCTCTCCCTAAGAATTCTAATCCTCATTCTCCTCACTAACATAATTTCTCCTGCAGCTCTTTGCTTCTCATGCTACTAACCCTGGTTCTTCTAAGTTTCAGTCTTCACACCAGGGGCCCGAATAACTGGTTGCACCAGTTTTAGGTGGGCTGTGTTCTGAGCATGTTTCCCTCCATTACCCTGTTAAAATGCATCTTTGCTTTGCAGAGTTTAAGGTAGTTTTGTCAAAGGACTAAGCATCTCAGTGAACTCATCAAATTTTTGTTGCAGTTATACTGCCCCTCACACTGAGTCTCAAGACGTACACCATTATCTTCTCTGCCTGGGAGTGGATTATTCACATTGGCAAACTCAAATGCAGAGGCAGGGACAGGCCTTGGCCTCTGTCCATCAGAAGCTTATGCTGCCGAAATAGATAAAGCCAAAATCTTAGTGGCTTCAAGCAATAGTATAGTTCATCATAAAGCCTTCGTGGGTTGGCTAGGGGCTGTTGGTCTTCATCAAAGTCCTCATTCTGCTTCATCTGCCACTGATGAAGAATTGCCTATCACAGTATTATAAGGAAAGGAGAATATGTTGAAGCAAAAATTGGCTCTTAAGATTCCTTCTTAAAGTGACAGGCTTACTTGTCAATGACAGAGAAAAGTCAAAAGGCTAAACCTGACTTCCATTGGGCAGGAAATACCTCAGGTAAGGAAACAGGACACTGGTCAAAATGCAGCTGAGCCGGAAGCTCCAGACTGTTACCATTTCTCCCTAGAGGACTAACAGCTGTCATGCAAATTAAACTTTCATTATTCCGCCCTGATATACCAGGCACCAGAAGTAGGGATAAACGTAACTTTTTGGCTTTGTAAATCAAGATGTAGATGTATTCCTCAACAAAAATAGTTGGTTATTAACATGCTATTGTAGTATGGAAAATGGAAAGGACACTTACATAGGTGGAATAAAATGTCATTTAACATATTTGAGGGTATTTAATAGGCTTTGGATAACCATGCCTGTCTATAGACATTTTTCTTTCCTCTTTCACCACACTATTTTTGAAATGCATTCCCATGGGCCTTTTCCTGCTTCTCCTCCATGGATGCATGTAAATGTTTTCATCAAAACAAACTAAGCTGCTGGTTAAAAATTCAGATTTCTGGGGTTATACATCAAAAAAACTCTGGGTGATTCTGTAAATCTATATTTTTGCCATATTTCCCATATACATTTTGTGACATTGATATTTGAAAAACACTGGTCTGGACCATATGCCTTAAGCCTGTGCAACAATTTTTATGGAATATGTGGTCAACATTTGGGGTTGTTAGGAATGTCTTGTTTTCTTTATTTTCTTTGTTTTTTTTTTTTTCTTTCTGCATGAAGGTGAGACTTAATTTGTCTGGCTTAGCTAGCTGGCATGTGGATGGATTTGCCTTTTGTTCCATAATCTCACCCTGGGTAAAAATTCAAAGATACCAG
Organism: Trachops cirrhosus; assembly: GCA_028533065.1. Classification (NCBI taxonomy): domain Eukaryota; kingdom Metazoa; phylum Chordata; class Mammalia; order Chiroptera; family Phyllostomidae; genus Trachops; species Trachops cirrhosus. Next base: position 125,162,502 of record CM052542.1, read on the forward strand.
AGGCAAACATTACTGTTTTATCATTTTATAGTCCTTTTGAGTTGGAGAGAGAAAGGATAGGATAGAGGAAAACTCTAAACAATACTCTCAGAATATTAGTATGGTGGTTGTCCTGTACTCGTATTATGCACAACACACGTTTTTAGCCATAACTGAGAAGCTGAGAATAGGTCTGCAAGCACAACATTATCAACACATTCATCTTAGATGCATTTATAATTGATTCTTATTGCCATAGTAGAATAATTGTGCAGTGATTTACTTCATTTGGAGTTACCATGTAGAAGACGCAACAGTGTCATGGACATAATATTCTCACCTTTGCCAACTTCCCCTGTCCTCGTCCCTCACCCTTCCCAGCCACTCCTCTGATGACTGAGTATTGATCTGTGTGCCCCTTCCCAGCCCAAACGACAGTGTGATCAATTCAAAAATAACCTTTCAGGATCAAAAAGGACCATTCTTAGATCAGGGTATGAAAATCACAGAACTTAAAAAATACATATTAAAACTTAGTTCACTTCTATTTGCAGGAGAAATGAAATTATTGGCTGTGCCCTAGTAACATAATACTTTTAAAAGTTTTTATTGGCTCTGAGAGCTTTAACTGGATTGAATTTCTAGTTTTCATTACAAAGGGGTTTCAATTCACTATCACTGGCAATACGATATCAGTAAAACAAAGGCAGCCAGAGTAAGGGAATGTTTACATTGCAGTCAGTTTTTAATTTGTGCACCATTCACTGAAGTGAGGAACAAAGGGATGTAGGAAGAATATGTTCACTAGGACTTTGGAGCATTGTTTGTTGTGATTGCATTGTTCTCTAAATCTACATTCTTTATGCATAAGAAGTTTTCCAGAGAGATCAGGTGAATAAACCTTAAGGCAAAGATTCATGAAGTTGCTTTTCATAAGAAATAATTCCCTGCTAGCATGTAGTATTATATCAGAACTATCACTTCGATGGTATACCTGGTTCAGAGTTTGACGTGTGGTAGCCGCAAAAAGGTATATGGTGGTGGTGTGCAGAAAACTGCTAATTTTCAGGTTTGTGTGGGTCTCTACATTTGCTTTGCTATTCACACTGGATGACCTAACATTATCCCTATTGAATTCTTTAAACCAATTTGTCAGATTAATTTTATATTTGCTCATAATGCATTATTTGATGGAGGGCACTTGGTTATAAGTATTTTCTACACTGTTATGATGACAGTCTTCAACAGCCCTGCACAGTATTTCAATTCTAGTAATGATATACCAATGCTATGCTTGGAATCTTGTCTGGAATTAAACATCAACTAGGTTCAAAAGTAATTATTTTTTTATTTCAATTCTATAAAGTGTACAACAGGCACTCAGCAATTACAGCTGCAGGAAAAATACAGAGCAAATCAAAGCAGAGTAAGTTTATGAAAAAGTTTTTAATCTACATCAAAAGAGTGCAAGTGGTCAATGACCATTTGATGACAGTTGTTGCATTCTGACTAACAAAGAACTCTTTCATGTAGAACAAATTGTAAGAGGACAATCAAATAACCATAGCTGTAAGAGTACAAAAGAACTGACCAGTTGTAAAAACATCATACAATGAAATAAACTTGATAAATGATGCTCAAAGAAATGGCCCTTTTCTTGAAAAGCCCAACCTCTGAGTCATTGTCAAGATCTCAGAACTCTGTCTGTTGTTGATGCAAGGGCAGAAAGAGAGCAGGGCTAACATCACACTTTCAATGTTTAGCTTTCTAGGTCTGTTGAAAACTTGCCTCAGAAATGATTTGCATATACAAGAACTCAGAGAAAGCATCCTGTTTTGTTGAGTGGTGCACCAAGATACTCATCGGTTTCATCACAAGGTTTGGTTAGCAGTCATTTCTTAATTTTTCTTTTGAGTTGGACCATTGTTATTAGAGTCTATAAAATGAAAAATATTAGAACTTGACAGTACTAATTTTTTAAACTGAATCTGCACAGCTTAGCAAAACAGGAATACCTGTATACAGACCGTGATAGTATGTCATATATTAATTTGACCTGCACATACATTTATACATTTCACAGAAATGACGCTGTATCTCATTAACAGATACACAGCTCTGGTACATTTAACAGAAATAAGAGAACAACTTCATCATCTCTGTAATTCATCAATATTATATAATAAAGGCTTATAAATTGTTAGCAGAAAGAACTGTAAAACGCAGCAAGCTAAGAAAGGACAACATTTTGAGGTGTGTTTGTCTTTGTCATGCAGCATAACACCAAATTTGTTTTTTTTTAATAGGATGCCATGAATTTAAGGCACTTGCAACAATGCCAGATAGCCAGGTCATCTTCTAAACTATGGGACAGATGAGTAACAGTACAGTTGACGTAATTTTCAATAATACTGACAATTATGACATTAATTCAAGTCTACTTAGACCTAAAAACATTATTCAGTACAAATAAAATGAAATAATAATGCTGTGAAACACTAAAAAATGTTATATGTATCACAAAATATCACACAAAAAATATCTATTTACATAAATATTTGTCTGTGGTCCTATTGTGAAAGAAAGATTGTTATGGATAATGCACAGATCGCCGCTACTGTAAGAAATCAGTTCTAATGTCCTTAATTTCAATATGGTTGCTAACTTCTTTCAATTTAAGTTTCCCATCAGTGTAGTCATTTAGAAATGAAACAAGAAAATTCAAGGGTTGAATTTATATATTATATGTGTGTAGTTCACATGCATTTTAAGTAAAAATTATGACTTGTAAAGAATATACTCAAAATAAATGTTTTAAATGCCACATGGATCTGATTCATATATTAATAACAAATAAGGTATAAACCTAAAAATTATTTATAACAATTTTCTAGAAATCATTTTTTCTAATGTATTCAATCTACCTCATATATGCTATTATGATGTTCCTTCCCTTGGCAGTTTTCAGTTTTCCTGTGAGTCAAGACACAGAAAGCCCTTATTTCCCATACGTAAAGTAGTAACAAGAAAGTTAACAAGTCAAATAGGCTGTGACTAAGAATAGTGACACTTATCCAGATGTCCTTAGTGTAGGAAAAATAGAGGGGCCATGAAAAATTCAGAAGCAAAGTGAGACAGACTTTATGAAGCTGACCACGAATTTTAGCCCTAATGTCTTCATTAAGACAAGATTAATTCCTTAAAATTCAATGTGGAAAATTAAATGAATGTTTTCTTTTAGTAATTCTTGGATGATGTGCTTCACTTTCATTGTTTGGTGATTGCTTTAGACATCCAAATGTAATTCCACAGGTAAAATTAACGAAGATGCAATAACACGTGGGAGAAATGACCTCCAGGTACATTGTGCTGAGCATTACTTCTTCCTTCTCCATAGAACTTGTACATGTTGGTCGTCTTAGACTTGAACCACAGTTCCAAAAGCCATAGTAAGTGCTAATCTCTGGGGCTGTTGGGATTTTTGAAAAGTTGCGGGAGCAGATTCTTAATATCTAGGTAAATTTAATATTCTAGAAAACCTTTAGCATGCCTAACGCACTCTCTCTTTTAACAAAAATCACTGAACATTAACTATAATATTGAAATTATGTATTTTAAAAGCCAATTAAAAGCAATATACAACTTCTGAAATAGTGTGTATAGCTGGATTTTAGGTTGATATGTTTAATTTTATACTCCAAAATCTTAGGGAATAGATTGATTTTGAGAAATTGTTTATAAGGGAGGGAAAAACTCCATAACACAAAAGTAATAATATCTTAGAATCAAACTTTTAATTTAATTTTATTCTAGTTATATATAATATGTCCATAATACTTTTATTCTCCAAATGTCTTAGATTATTATATTTTATAAGATATATTATAAAGTTGTCTTAGTAATGAAAAATTCAAACAAAAATGATATTATATGCCTTCTTGGGTACAGTAAATGATCCAGGTGGATTTTTTTTTTTGCAGAAATGTCTATATTTGTTTGACTTTTGTTTGACTCTACTAGAAATATGCAAACCCCTATTTAATATACCAAATTATATACACAGTTCCAAATCAGGATGACAGCCTGTAATGTTATGCATTTGTCTAAGTAGATGTAATGCTATTTGTCAAAAAAAGCTTCCCGATGGTTCTGCTACTTATGGCAGCTAATAATAGTCAACTGGCCTGCTGGCAAAGGACTCGGTTTAAGTTGCTGACTTTCCCCCATGTGAGAAAGATAAATCAGTTCGATATTTTCAAATCCAGTCTGTTCTAGGTAGTATGATATTTCAGAATTATAATATTTTTGTTTGATTTAGTTAACCTTATTTTTAGGAAATCAATTTACTGTTTTCTTCTCTATTGCCTTCCTACTTTCACAAGCACATGGACTCATATTAGCTAATTCATCACAGTGTAATCAATACCTGGCCAAATTCTTGTCTTATCCCTTGACATTAAGTAAGTTTTCTCATCTAGTGAATCAGTCAATCTCAATGATTTCTTCTTTCCTTCCTTTATTTCTTTCTTCCTTTCTTTTTTCTTTCTCTTTCTGTCTTTCCTTCCTTCCTCCCTCCCTCCCTTCCTTCCTTCCTTCCCTCTTTTGCTTTCTTTCTTTACTTCTTTTTCTTCCTATTCTTTTCTTTTTTCTTTCTTTGGGGGGCTGGGGGGTTCAGGCCTAAGACAAGAAGCTAGTTCAAACAGGTTTTTAATAACCTTCCTCTATCAACCCTAGACTATGTTGTATAAGTGAAATCTGACAAGAGTTTGGTTTGATAAATTTAGTGAAAATGCTTGAGTCTCTGGCTACACATGTAATGATTAGAATTTGTGTTGTCTGTTCAAACACTGACATTTACAGATGAAAGATATACATAGCACCTATATAGTTTTTTATTTTTATTTTTTGGATGAATCTTGATCCCTCTCCATCCCACCCCACCCTGACCCCAAGGGTTTATTTCTATAAAAGGGAATATTTTAAGCCTCAGTTTGAGGGTGTGTTAGGTAATAAATAAAAACCAATTGCTGCTAGTCACTTATTTCCAGGACCATCTTTAAGCATAATATTTTTAAAAATATGAAATGGTTGTGAATTGCTTTTTTCCACTCTGTCATGCCAATTTATCCAAAGGAAACAAACAAATATCATGCATGTTGGTTTTTTTCAATCCTCTGTGAAAACGCATATATACCTGCTATGGGATTTCTCAGCAGAACCCACAGCAGTTGTGCTTTTAACATACCATTTTTTAAAATCTGTCAGAAAGGAAAGGTAACATTCAGTCTTGTTATCAGCACGGCTGGGAAATGAAATCATGGGACTTCTAGCACTGGTTTGACACGAACTCTGTGACCGACAGATGCGTGGTCCTCTTTTGTGTGGTATGTACACTGGCCTGCGGTAACAGATCCTCCAACCCTCACGTGAAGAAAGGGAAGAGCCCAGTTTTTGTACCACAGAAATCCATCGTACCCAATATATTATTTTTGGATCTTGTTGATCATTCTAGCAAGGTACAGACTCTCTTACGAGATTGAAGTGTTTCTTACTGTCTTTCAAATTATAATCAGAGCGAAGCTAGATCATTGCAACAATAGAAAACATCTCTTTACTGGTGAAAGGCTCTGCTTCAGGACCACCATGTCAACTGCTATTTTTAGGTTCAAACAGAAAACATGTAAAAAGAGCACTATTGTCATCTAAGCGATAAGTCCTAATGCCACTGGAGTTACTGGAGCAGCATCGATCAAAGGCATCATGGTGACCCCGAGCACTAATCTTCTCTCTTTCCCTCAGGTTTGCTGGCAGCTGTGTCTCAGAAAAAGCTGTCTTCAGCAAGGCAGAAGCAGGTAAGAGAAATACATTAGAAGTCTATGTCCCATCCTGAGTTGTCATCAGGTGGTGGTTCATCATTGTCCTCAGGGAAACTGTCAAAATTGCTTGTGTCTGTGGGTGATGCAACCTAGAATGAGAGAATGAATAGTAAAAAGGTGTCTGATTCTTTAGTAAAATCCCATGACAGATTTTAAAATATCATTCTTTATTTATTCCTTAATGAAATGACTATTTTTTGAGTGTCTTCTGGGTAGCAGGTTCTGTACTTCATTGTATTGGGGGTAACAAGGTGACTAAAAATAAATACGTTCTTGCCCTCATAGAGTTTATACTCTAGTGAGGAATGAATTGTGTGATTATAATTATCTATAGATTTTTGTGATTATTTGTTTTACATTTTGGTTAGTGCTATAAAAAAAAAGGTGTCGTGAGAAAATAAGTGTCATCATGGAAAGTCTACTTGAAAAAGTATTATTGTAAACCTAAAAAGCAATGAGTTCACTAAAGAGCACTTGCAAAGGTCCTGAGGTGAGAGAGAGAGCTCCATGCCAGAAAATAAGCAAAAGAAGCCAACACTGCTGCTGCATCTTAAGACAGAAGGGGAGTAGAATGAGAAATAGGAGAAACAGGCAGGAGTCAGCTTATGGAGAACGTTGTAGGCCATCTTAAGGATTTTGTGTATTTATTCCAACTATAATAATAAGCCATTTCTAAACTCAAGCAAAAATTTACTGGACAAAGTTCAATCTATAGAGCATCAGTTAAAGCAGTGAGGAAACACACTTTAGTTTCCCTCCTCTTCTAACATTTAAAATTGTTTACGGATATATAGCTCCCCCTTTACTGTTACTGTTGCATAAAAGGAGACCCCCGATAATATATTTAGATTAGGATAATTTAGGCTTAATATTTATTCCTCCAAGTTTCTCATTCAGTGCTTCTAAAAACAAAACTTCATGAATGCAATTAGCATCTGTAATGGTAATGGCTTTTCTGTTTTGTTTGTGTTTGTGACTAAACATAAACTTTAGCACAGAAATAAATCTTAGAAGTAGGGAAATGTTTCTGCATATGGAACAGTCTTGAATTAGTCCCAGAAAGACACATATAAATGAAAGGCACAGGACCACACAGCAGGCCTCTCCCCTTAGTTAAGATGCAGCACATTTTATTAGACATATGCAGTATTGAATAAAAATAAAAATACAATCAGTTGAAACAGATTTCAAGTTAACATAGTGTAAACACTTAGTCTCCTTAGTGGACTAGCTATTTAGCAAAATTCTGGATGTGTTAAGAAAAGAGAGGGGGTTTTTTGGTTTGTTTTAGAGCCCTAATGAAAGAATAAAAGAACACAGTTGTGCCTGGGATTGCCTCAGAGTAATATGGGGGCAGTATTTCATCTTTTTTTTTTAATGGCCAAGTACTACTCCATTGTATATATGTAAAAATTGTTTTTATCTAATCATCCATTGTTGAAGGACATGTAAGTTGTTTCATGTCTTGGCTATTGTGAATAATGCTGCAATAAACAGGAGTATACATGCCTCTATGATTAAGTGTTTTCAAAATGTGGAGGCTAGACACACAGAAGTGGTATTGCTGGGTCATACAGTTACTCGATTCTTAGTTTTGGGGGAAACCTCCACACTGTTTTCCATTGAGGCTACACCACACTTTACATTCCCACCCAGTCGGGGTTCCCTTTTTTCCACATCCTCTCCAATGCTTGTGATTTCTTGTCTTGTTGATAATAGCCATAATAGCCATTTTAACAGGTGTGAGGTGGTATCTCATTGTGGTTTCAATTTGCATTTCCCTTACAGCAAGTGAGGTTGAGCATCTTTTGATATACCTGTTGTCCACCTGCATGTCTTCTTGGAAAAAGTGTCTGTTCAGGTCATCTGTCTAGTTTCTAATTGGTTGGGGTGTTTTTTTTTTGTTTGTTTTTGTTGTTGAGTGGTATGAGTTCTTCATATGTTTTGGAAATTAGACTCTTATCAGAGGTGTCATTTGCAAATATCTTTTCCCATTCGATAGGTTGTCCTTTCACTTTGTTGATGGGTTTTTTTGCTGTGCAGAAGTTTTTAGTTTAATTAAGTTGCATTCATTTACTTTTTGCTTTTACTTTTCTTGCTTTTGGGTTCAAGCTCACAAAAACCCCTTCAAGACTGGCATCCATAGTTTAGTACCTGTATTTTCTTTTATGTATTTTGTTGTTTCAGGTCTTATATTCAAGTCTTTAATCCATTTTGAGTTAATTTTTGTGTATGGTGTCAGAAAGCCTTAGATTGATTTTTTTGCATGTGTTTTTTTAATTTCCCCACCGCCATTTATTGAGGAGGCTTTCCTTTCTCCATTGTATGTTTTGAACATTTTATTGAAAATTAGTTGCTCATATATGTGTGGACTTATTTCTGAGCTCTTAGTTCTTTTCCATTTTTCTACATGTCTATTTTTCTGCCAATAACATATTACTTTGAATCTTGTGGCTTTGTTGTATGGTTTGAAGATGGGGGGAGTAATACAGTAACAATAAGGGGGGAACTATGTAGGGGCATACATGAAACAATACTTGCCAGGAATCCATGGCTGTTGCAAAAGACTGCCAGTCTGCTGACAAAACCCAACCAGAAACCAGAGGAAAGCTTTGCTGTGACTCTTAGGGTTTGGCTCTTGGGGACAGCAAGATACAGAGTAAACCGGAATCATAAACACAATATGACACACACTGTTCTAACTGCCCAAGTGCACTCACATGCATACGGTGTCTTATGTAGAGAGAACACATATGTGGAGAAATTTAAAACATACATTTTTCTGATAATTATTCATGAATAATTAATTAAACTTGTTAGTGTATTCTTATTCTTGGGCAATGGTATATAAAGTTTATATATTATGAAGAAGAAACCCGGTTGATGGAGATTCATTATATTCTTTTAACACTTACCATACCAAAAGTCGACTTTTATTCACAAATAAAAGAAACAAATTAGAATGGATAGTTAAAAAAGGCAACAGTAAAATACATATGCTGTATATATATAACCATCCCCTGGCTTATCTGTTTTTAAGCTTGGATTTTAGATGTCATTATTCTAATGTGGTCACTTCTATTGTTTATTTTATCTGATCTTAGAATAAACTTTGAAAATAACTGACATAAACACTTTTGTGTATATCAGAAATAGACAAAATGGAAAGTCTACTTACACTTGGTATTATAGGAGGTGTCAAGGTGCCTTTCCTTAAGCCTTCCCAGTTAAAGCCCTCAAACCATCTAAGAAAGAAAAAACAAGTAGAGTTAAATGCATTT
>CM052542.1:125172137-125232509 GCA_028533065.1 Trachops cirrhosus
GTGCTTAATCCACTAAGCTACACCAGCCAGGGCTGATTTTTTTATTTCTTCATGATTAAATCTCAATAGGTTGTATGCTTATAGAAATGCATCCATTTTTTCTCAGTTGTCCAATTTGTTCACATATAATTGTTCATGGTATTCTCTTATAACCTTTTTGTATTTCTGTAGTATCAGTTGTAAGGTTTTCTCTTTCATTTCTGATTACATTTATTTATTTAAGTCCTTTTTTTTTTTTTTGGTGAGTTCAGCTAAGGTCCTTTTCAAAGAACCAGTTCTTAGTTTCATTCATCTTTTCTTTTTTCTTTTTAAATCTCTATTTAATCTGTTTCTAATCTGATCTTTATTTTCTTCCTTTTATGAACTTTCGGGTTTCAATTGTTCTTTTATTTTCAAGTGCAAAATTAGGGTGTTTATTTGAGATTATTCTTGTTTCTTGATCTGAGCATTTATTTATCACTATGAACTTCCTTCTAAGAACTGATTTCGTTGCATCTTATACATTGTGGAATGTTGTATTTTCATTTTTTTGTCTATATGTAATTTTTTATTTCTCTTTTGATATCCTTAATGACTCATTGGTTGTTCAGTAGTATGTTTAATTTCCACATATTTGTGATTTTTCCTGTTTTCTTTTAAAAATTGATTTCTAGTTTCATATCACTGTAGTTGGGAAAGATGCTTGAAATAATTTCAATTTTCTTAAATTTTTTAAACCCTGTTTTGTGGCCTAACATATGAATTTTGGAGAATGTTGCATGTGCACATGAGAAGAATGTATATTCTGTTGCTTTTGGGTAAAATGTTCTGTATTATCTCTTGACTTCATCTGGTCTAAGGTCTCACTAAAGGCTGATGCTCCCTGGTTGACTTGATCTATCCATTGATGTAAATGGGATATGAAGGTCCCCTAGTATTATTGCACACTGTCTATTTCTCCCATTGGTTTTGTTAATATTGGCTTTATACATTGAAGTGCTCCTACATGGAGTATGCAAATATTTACAAATTTTATGTCTTCTTGCTGAATTGACCACTTTATCATTATGTAATGACTTTGTCTCTTTTACAGTCTCTCTTTAAAGTCTATTCTCTCTTATATAACTATAGTTACCCCTGTTTTCTTCTGGTTTCCATTTGCATGGAATATCTCTTTCCATCCCTTTACTCCTAACATCTGAAGTGAGACTTTTATAGGCAGCATATAAATGACTCATTTTTTAAAATCTATTAAGCTACTCTGCCTTTTGATTTGAGAACTGAGTTTACTTACATTGTAACATAATTATTGGTAACTAAATACTGACTGCTATTTTGTTAATTTTGGGGGGCCGTTGAATGGTTCCTCTCTGTTCTTCATCTCTTGCTCTCTTCCTTTGTGGTTTGATGAGCTTCTTTAGTGGTATCCTTAGATTCATTTCTCTTTATCTTTTGGGTATCTATTTAGGTTTTAGCTTCATGATTATCATGAGACTTAACCTATAACAACTTATATTTGCAACCATCTTATGTTAAGTGGATAATAATTCAAGTTTGAATGTATTCTAAAGCATTGCATTCCCCCTCCCAATATTTTATGTTTCTGATACCACATTTTATACCTTTTTATCTTTTGTATCCTTTAATTATTTATGGTAGGTAGTTTGTTTTGTTTTATTTTTTGTTTTTTGGTTTATTTTTTACAAATTTTGTCTTTTAACTTGCTTACTAGCTTTAAGTGATTGGAGGTTTTACCATACATTTACATTTACCTGTGACATTTTACTTTCATATGTGTTCTTGTTACTAATTAGTACCCTTTCTTTTCAATTTAAACAAGTTTCTTAACTTTTTTTCAATGGCTGGTTTACTGGTGATGAATTTCTTTAGCTTTTGCTCATCTGGAAAACTCTTCATCTCTCCTTCAATTCTGAATAATAACTTCACCAGACAGAGTATTCTTGGTTGGAAGTTTTTTTTCTTTTCACATTTTAAATGTATCATGGTACTCTCTTCTGCCATTATGACAGGTATGAAGTGGTGATCTCATTTTGGTTTTGATTTGCATTTCCCTGATGATTAGTGATGTTGAGCATCTTTTCATATGTCTGTTGGACATCTGTATGTGTTCTTTGGAGAAATGATTTTTTTGTCCTCTTTTTATTTTTTGATTAGATTGTTTTTTTATAATTTTCTTGGTATTGAGTTGTACAATTTCTTATATATTTTGGATGTCAACCCCATATAGAATATATCATTTATGAAAATATTCTCCTACTCTGTAGGTTGTCTGTTCTTTTTTATGGTTTCCTTCGCTGTGCAGAAACTTTATAGTTTGATGAAGTCCCATTTATTTATCTTTTTCTTTTGTTTTCCTTGATTGAAGGAACATATCCAAAAAGATATTACTCAGACTGATATCAAATAGTTTACTACTTATGTTTTCTTCTAAGAGTTTTATGGTTTTAGAACTTACATTTAAGTCATTAAACCATTTTGGGTTTATGTTTGTATATGGTATAAGAAAGTGGTCCAGTTTCATTTTTTTCCATGTATCTTTCCATTTTTCCCAACACCACTTGTTGAAGAAACTATTATTTCTCCATTGTATATTCTTGCCTGCTTTGCCATAGATTAGTTGACCATATGAGCAAGTGTTTATTTTCTGCCCCTCTACTCCCCTCCCCTGCAGCCATCCCCACTTCCCATCCCTTATCCTACCCCCCTTTGGCTTTGTCCATGTGTCCTTTATACATGTTCCTTGATGACCCTCCCTCCCATTATCCCTTCCCACATCCCCTCTGGTTCCTATAAGTTTGTTCTTAATTTCAATGTCTCTGCTTATGTTGTGCTTGCTTATTTATTTTGTTAAGTTCTACGTATAGGTGAGGTCATATGGTATTTGTCTTTCACCACCTGATTTATTTCACTTAGCATAATACTCTTCAGATCCATCCATGCTGTTGCAAATGGTAGGAGCTCCTTCTTTATTACTGCTGCATAGTATTACATTGTGTAAATGTACCACCGTTTTTTGATCCACTCATTTACTGATGGGCACTTAGGTTGCTTCCAGTACTTGGCTATTGTAAATTCGGCTGCTATAAACATTGGGGGGGCATAGGTTCTTTTGAATTGGAGTTTCAGTATTCTTAGGGTATAATCCCAGCAGTGAAATTGCTAGGTCAAAAGGCAGCTCCATTTTTAGTTTTTTTGAGGAAATTCCATTAGTTTTCCACAGAGGCTGCACAAGTCTGCATTCCCATCAACAGTGCACTAGGGTTCCCTTTTCTCCACAACTTCACCAGCACTTGTTGTTTGTTGACTTGTTAATGATGGCCTTTCTGACCAATGTGAAGTGGTATCATCGTGGTTTTAATTTGTGTCTCTCTGATGGCTAGTGATGCTGAGCATCCTTTCATATGTCTCTGGGTCCTCTGTATGTCCTCCTTGGAGATGTGTCTGTTCAGGTCCTTTGCCCATTTTTTTACTTGGGTTGTTTGTCTTCCTGGAATGGTGTCATGTGAGTTCTTTATATATTTTGAATATCAAACCCTTGTCCAAGGTATCATTTAAAATATATTTTCCCATATGGTTGGTTCCCTTTTCATTCTGCTGATGTTTTCTTTAGCGGTGCAGAAGCATTTTATTTTGATGAAATCCCATTTGGTTACTCTTTCTTTTATGTCCCTTGCTCTAGGGGACATATTGGTGAAAATATTGCTGCATGGAATGTCTGAGATTTTCTTGCCTATGTTCTCCTCTAGAACTTTTATGGTACTGCAACTTATATTTAAGTTTTTTATCCATCTTGAGTTTATTTTTGTATATGGTAGGTATTTTTTTTGGCATGTAGCTGTCCAGATCTCTCAACACCATTTGTTAAAGAGGCTATCTTTGCTCCATTTTATGCTTCTGCCCCCTTTGTCAAATATTAATTGACCATAGAGACTTGTGTTTATTTCTGGGCTCTCTATTTTGTTCCACTGATCTATGTGTCTGTTCTTATGATAGTACCAGGCTGTTTTGATTACAGTGGCCTTGTAATACAGTTTGATATCAGATATTATGATCCTTCCTACTTTGTTCTTCTTTTTCTTAATTTATGTGCCTATTCATATACTGTTTTGATTATTATAGACTTGTAGTATAGTTTGAAATCAGAATGTGAGATACCTCCAACTTTGTTCTTCTTTTTCACAATTGCTTTGACTATTTGTGGTTCCAATAAATGTTGGAATTATTTGTTCTAATAGTTATGAGAAGCATGTCATTGGTATTTTGATATGGGTTACATTCAATTTCTAGATTGCATTGGGTAGTATGGTCATTTTCATGATATTAATCCTTCCAAATCATGAACATGGTATTTCATTCTTTTTGATGCAACTGTAAATGGGATTGTTTCTTAGTGTACAGAAATGTGAGGGCTTTCTGAATATCAATTTTGCACCCTGGTACTTCACTGTAAAAGCTCCCTCTGGGAGATACTGACATGCTGGAGAGCAATAGCAAAAGAGCACAATGAGAGTGCCCACTAGCTTGAGCAAGGCAGAGGAAAGGCATAGAGATGGCGCTGGCCAGGAAAGAAAAAAGAGAAAGAGAATAAAAAAAAAAGCATAAAATTTAAAAAATGTCATTCATCAGCTGCAGCAAGGTGAAAGGAGAGCATGGAGATTGTACCTGCCAGTTTCTGTCCCTGGAGAGCACCCCAACAGGTTCCCAAGTACGTCTTACATCAAACACTTGCCGCTCAGGCCAACACTCCAAGACAAGCAAATGAGTGTCTCCCACACAGTGTCCAGTACCCCTCAATTGGCTGCTTGTGCACTGGGCCCTGAGGCAAGTGAGTCTGAGTGCCAGAGTCCTTTTAGAGCCATTTTTCATACCACTGTTGCTTTGTAGGTCTCACGGTTGTGAGGCGTGTTGGTTTTCAAAGCTACATGTTTGAGAGGCTCACCTCTCAGATGCAGGTCTTAATGCTGGAGGTGCTTGATGTGGGGTTCAAACACTATGCTCCTCAGTCTGAAGCTCTGACTTTGAGTTTCCTCCTGATCGTGTGTTGTCACACCAGGGGTGGGGTTTATGGCAAGACTGTGTTCCAGCCTCTCCCACCCTCTTCAACATGGGCCTGCTCTCATTCACCCAATGCAGAGAAATCACTTGGCCAGTTTTTAGCGTTTCTTTTTTTTCAGCAAAAGTTGTTCCATATGTAGCTGTAGATTTGGTGTGTTCATGGAAGGGGGATGAGTTCAGGGTCCTCTTATATTGCCATCTTCAACCATATCCTCCTAAGCTCATTGATTTTTTTAATCCTAGGTATTTATGATATAAATATGATAATAAAGTAAGTTCTGCTTTGGCCATACCACACAGATTATGAGTTATAGGGCTTTATTATTTCTATTACTATTTTATTGTTTCATAATTTCTATGGACCTGTGGTTATTTAGAAAAGTGATTTATACATTTTCAAGTGTTTAGATGTTTGAATATTTGTATTAATTTCTAGTTTCATTGTGTGACAGTCATATATTGTGACCTGTGAAATTTCAGTTTGAAACAATGAAGAATTCTTCTATTAAGAATTTCATTACAGTTTAGTATATACTATTTTTTAACAGTATGGTTTTATATTTTTCCTTATTACTCAATAAATAATGATTATAGAAAAAGTTTAAATGCATAAAGGGAAATAGAAATTACCATGGTTAACATTTTAGTCTAGTTATCAATGGTTAATACTTTAATTCTTAGTTAATAGTTTTCTTCCATTCATTATATAATTGGTTTTTATAGACTTTTAAAGAACACCAGAAAGGTTATCTCTCCATCCATATACACATATATGTATGTTAAATTCAACTTTCTCTGTTGTCCAAATCATTGATATACTTACATATCTACTTAATTTGTCATATATTTAAAATAATTTACCTTTAGGCCAATGGCAAATATTGAATAAAATTGGGTTAGGTCACAGATAATTATTTTGAAATCAACATAAAAGTTCCAAGAAAAATAGTTTAAAATGTCTACAAATAAAATTAAAAGCACAGCATAACTATCCCTGGCCTTGGTAGTAGCAGTAGTAACTGCTAGCATTTATGAGCATTTACGGAGGGCTTCTTATGTTTTAGATACTCTTCTAAGTGCTTCATACATTCACTGATACTTCACAAAGAACACTGAGTCTAAAGGTCTCATTTTCACTGTAGCTACTAAGTTCTCTTAACTAATTCTTTCATATCCCACTTCATGCATATCCCTCTCTTTCCACTCTCCCGACCTTATTCTGGGCTCTCAGCATCCTAGTTCTAAATTACTAAAATGATCTTCAAACTAGCCTCCCCATCCACCTTCCAATTTGTCCTACACACTTCTGCTAGCTATTGTTCCTTAAATATAATACATAACACATGTCACTCGTTTGTCAGAAAAAACTCAATGATTCCCTCTGTGGATGGAGTCCAAATCCTCAGGTATAGCAATTGTAATCCTTGGAAGGTGACTAATTAATTTCCCTTCCTTTTTTTAAAAACATGAACCATATTCATGTCTTTGCCCACTACTGCATCTCTATTTAAGTCATGTCTCACTTTCAGCAATGCCCATTTCCCCATTTCCCCCCATTGCTCTCTGGATTCTTATTGTCAGGCCCAGCTGCAGTCTTTTCTTCTTCAAAATCCTTCTGGATAAATCCCAGCCTTCTGAACTCAGTAGGTTGACCCTAATTGCTCACTGTCCTGAGTGCATGGCTTGGTGGTGTATTTGTTTTTCTTTTTGTCAAAATGTTTCTAGACTGTTTTATACCTGGTAGTATCTATAGTACTTTTTTTAGTGTTTATGACTATAATATTATTACATAAGAGACCTGCAAAGCATTCAAATTTCATTTAGATACAACAATTGCTAACAGGGCCTCTTATTTACATACATAGTTGACCCTAGATATTTTTATATGCCTTGCTTCATTGCTGGCTAAATGACTAGGCTCAAAGATCTCACAGAAAGACACTAGATCATTCCATATTCACACATGTATACAGAATTAGCAATAATGAGCCCAGAAGTTGATGTTGTTTATTGCCCTCATCTGAATCATTTTAAACTTTGCTTTATGAACCCGAGGTCATCTGCATCACTAATTAAAGTGTGGTAACAAGATATGGTGAAAAGCACTTAAAGAAGGTCTAACGAGAGTGACAAAGGCAGGAGTGTGTAGCTGTTTCCTGGTCTATTTTCATCAGCAGTTCTCAATCAATGTCCATACCTGCCAGTCAGAAGTTCATACATTAGAATTCCCAGGGACCAATAGTCGGCTGAAATGTCATGGCCTTTGTTTAGGATGATCTCTGGGGCCACATACTCTGGAGTCCCACAAAAAGTCCATGTTTTCTTTCCAAATCCTATTTTCTTTGCAAAGCCAAAATCAACCTTACAAAGAGAGAAAAACAAGATATTTCAAGCCACTTATGTTTAAGTTTAAAAGCAAGAAGTTACTTTGCTGAAGTACACTGATGATAAAAAAACAAAGAGATGTAAGTTAAAATCCTGTCTTCTAAAAGGAATCACCTATATTGCAAACAAAGCTTGCCTGGTCAAATTTGCCTTCAATGGGATAAACTGAAACCTAAGTAAAGGATGAAATTCATATAATTAATAATAAAGGCAAATTTTTTCTGGAAACACTTTCTATTTTTCCTTCATTTATGCCAGTGGAAATTGGGGCATAAACAAATAATTTCTCTTTTAAAAAATATCATTTTATTTTAGAGAGAAAGAAAAGGAGGGAGAACAAAGAAGGGAGAAACATGGATCTGTTGCCTCTCACACGCACCCCCAACTGAGACCTGACCTGCAACCCAGGCATGTGTCCTGACCAGGAGCCGGACTGGAGACCTTCCCGTTCACAGGCCAGAGCTCAATACACTGAGCCACATCAGCTAGGGCGAGATCATTTCTCCTTTACTCAAAATTTTAAAGAGACTACTTGGACCAACTTGATATATTTCTCAGAGTAGACGAGTATGTGATTTCTGCTGGAGTCAGTGAAATTGAGAATTCATTTAGTCTTAATTTAGAAGACATTCTATTGAAGGAGCTAATAACAAAGTGAGGAGACCAATGACTGCTCTTGGTCAGCACCAGCAGACAGAAAAACAAAAATGTTTCCTTCATTTTTCTAGGAACATTTTGAAGAAGGATCCTCAAATACAGAAAACCTATTTTTTTCTAAAATGGTTTGGTTGAGAATACAAATAATTAACTGCCATTTACTTAATTTCTTTGAAAATTTTATGCTGAATAAAAATTCTAAATGTTAAAAAATTGAATCAGGTACTGAGAGAATCAAAGACTTCAAAAGTCATGCATTTAGAAAATAAAAATACATAAAAACTTACCTTCCATAATATGTCTTCAACATTCTTGACCAATTTTTTAAAATTATTATCACCACTACTACTATTATTAGCATGGTGTGGATAAAATTGTCTACAAAGGCCATTTTCTCCTAATTGCATTAGTGTCAAATCTAAAATATTAAAATGATTCATAATTTTCCATAATATAAATACCCATTCCCTTTGGAGCACAGAAAGCCAGCTAGAAAAAGAACTTCTACAAAGTTCTTCCAGGTCTGTGAACACATGCCAGCAAGCATGAGTTCACTGTAGCATGTTTTGCCAGGATATTATTAATTCAAATCAGCCAATTTAATTTCTCATACATTAAAGAATATTTAGCTGAATATAGTGACACTCAATCCTGCCTTAAAGAAGAAAAGTTTTCATATGTAAAAAGAAAAATGAGGTTTTATAGTAGCAAATGAACACAACTTATAAACCAGCATTTTAAAACTACAGGGCAGAAAATGTGTGAAATATACTGACCAGTTTGGCGTAACCTCGGTGATCTAGGATGAGATTTTCTGGCTTGAGGTCCCTATAAATGATTCCTTTGGAATGCAGATAGGCAAACGCTTCTACCACACATGCTGTATAAAATCTGGTTGTAGAATCTTCAAACGAACCTCTAAGATACAGAAAATGGAATAAAAAGTATGTAAGTTAGTTTGTCTAATAAGGTTTTATTTCTTATTTCACTATATTCCTGTACCCAAATTTGACCCCAGAGGCCAAATCCTACCCAAATGTACTAGATAGCTACTGTACTGGGTTTTCAAAAGCATTTGAGGATTAAATCAAGGAGTTCTTTGCCCTTATAAAAAGGATAGTTTAACTTCCTGAAAACACCGAGGAAGGGTTGAAATTCATACCATGTTTTATGTAGTTGGTGCCTTCCTCCTACTGGCCCACTACAAGCAAAAAGGCATGGATGCAGTGGTGGGCAGAAGAGAGAAAAACCCTCTTCTAGAGCTTGTCTATCAAGGGGTGTCTTTTAAAGGAGAGTTTATGAGGTTAGTCATATTTATCCAGAGAGGACTTGTTTTTGAATCTTTCTAAATAATATGGATACAGTTCATGAGAATGTGATTAAAAGTTAGTATTTTCAAAGAATAGCTTTAAAAATGAGTTGAGATACTTCTGATATGATCACACCACAAGCTAAGCATTTTTCTGTGTTTGAAACTTCTGTCAGCAAGACAGCAATACCTATTTTCTACCCTGCTACTTTTTTAAAAAGAAAGATTTTATTTATTTATTTTTACACAGAAGGGAAAGGAGGGAGAAAGAGATGGAGAGAAACATCACTGTGTGGTTGCCTCCCACATGGCCCCTGCTGGGGACCTGGCCCACAACTCAGGCATGTGCCCTGACTGGGAATTGAACCAGCAGCCCTTTGGTTTATAGGCTGGTGCACAATCCACTGAGCCACACCAGCCAGGGCAACTTTCTTATTAGAAAGAAAAACGGAGCTAATTTGAAGGAAAAAGGTAATTGGATAGGAAAGTTTATTAGTAAACTTGTTTATGCTGCTTATCAAGAAAGCTCTCTGTCTCTGCCTGTCTCATGCATTTATTTAATAAAGTAATAATAAAGGGAAAAACCTTGACATCTAAGGTGAGTTCCTTGGTTCTAGGCCAAAGCTTTATAGTTTATTATCTTAATGGAATTCCTTAAAGAGATAAACTATGAGTTTTCCCCTCTTTTCCCAGTGGTGAGCACAATTTAATTATTTCATGATAATTGAAGAACAGCAGTGTGAACATCAGCTCTTGAGGGGGCTGAGAGGTAACATGGGAGACAAGCACTCAGGTGGTCTGGGGTGGTGTGCAGCAAAGGGGAGCCCCAAGCTTGCTTTCCCAAGGGTCACTGATGTCACTTTGCATTTTGATGACATTTGTTTCTCTTTCAATACTGAGAAGTCGAGTCTAACAAACTGGGAGGGGAAACATGGCTGCTATTGTATAAAATTAATTGATGAATCCAAAGCCAAAACTGCCATTTTCAGGTCATTTTTTGGAAACAGGGTGTCTTCCAGAAAGGTATTCTTCACATCAACTCCTAATGTCCCCTGAGTTGTCACTGACATAATTAGCTCTTCCCAAAACAAATCTTCCTTTTGAAATACATTTGAAGCATGATGATATCTCTTTTAGATAACATTAACTATGATTACTAAGATTTTAGTATCTCTCTTCAACAACACCCAAATAAAACAAATATGAATTATAAGGACAAAAACATTTGAGAATTGTATCTATAAGGAAATGAATAATATATTTCATGCTGTCATTTTCTTCTAACTTGGAGCTACCTCTGCAAAGTTAATACTATATAATCCTATGTATTGGGAAAGGGATTAAAGTAGGGTCTTTTTGGCCCTTTCTTCTCTGTGCTTAATTATGTAGGTTTCTCTATCAAGAGCAGTATATTTCTTTCAACTGGAAAGATTATTTGCTTAAAATAGTAAGCATCCATAATAGATCACTACTGATCTATATATAACAGACCAGAGATAGCAGGTCATTAACATAGAGCTTTGGCTGGTTGAGTGCTGTACTTGAGGTCGGTCCTCCACAATGGAGAGCACTAAGAAGCTCAGGCAAAAGCTCAGGCAAAGCTCAGGCAAATCAGGCAGAGCACTCAAGGCTCAAGGAATAGAGCCTTGTCTTATTTCACACTACATGTATTTTTTTAATAAGAAAATCAATGACTTCCTTGTATCAGGACTGTCTTAATTGTAATTTGCATGGGCCTTTTGAAATGCCTACAATTTCTTGATTACTGTTAGATTATTTCTGCAGTCATGACTTCGGGTAACATATCTGTGTTCCTTAATACTCAGTTGTTAATGCAACCAAATGGAAAGATGCATTGTTAATGTTGTAAGGAGAGTAAACGCTTATGTGAAAGATCAATTTCTCATGAAAGCTCTGCTGAAAGGTACTCATTTATATTCTGAATAAGCTGATTATTAGCAGGAAGATGGGAAAAATCTTACTACAACTCAAAGTCATCAAAGGAGGCTGTAGGTTAAGAATATGGAATCTGAAGCAAGGAACCTAAGCTCAACTCTGGGTTTCACTTACTGTGCAACTAAGTATACCTTTCAGGGTCTCGGGGTCTCCCTGTGCAAAATTAGACTAACGATAGAAACTATCTCACTGGGTTTTCCTGAGCATACAGGAATTGATGCATATATTTAAAATGAGGGCCTGGCATACAGCTGGTGCTCAATAAATAATAGCCATTATAATTGAGCACCAAAAATCTCTTTATCTTAATGTACGAAAACTGATACAGGACAGGTCTGAAGTCTTCGGGGGATGGGAATGGGGAGGTTATTACACTACTTATCACTGGTATTTGCTGCTTCGAACTGCCAAGGCTAACTGTCACCAGTCGGCTTTGAGGAGCCTCCTGCTAGTGCCTGTTCCTTTTACTTTTCCCATGCTTCTCACAAATGTAAGGGCAAAAATTACCCTTTCATTGTCTGCCAGTCAAAACTCTCCTTTTTTCCCCATTAGGATGTGAAGTGAGCACAAGCCATAAATCTTTGGGTCTTCAGTTCTTGACAGCCCTGCTCATTAGTTTCAGGATTTCCCTCCTCCTGAGCCATTTTGGAATTTGGAAGGTTTTAGGAAGCTGGTTTCCTGTGTTCAGGAGATCTATATTGAGACTCTCCCATATATAAACATATCTGTAACTGCTTTTGAAAATTAAATAAAAACCTTATCTCAATTATGTTTCCATGTTATATGATGAATCAACACAATGTATGAGCACAAACTATTTACCAGCAACTCAGTGTCATTGCTAAACTTTTGCTGTAGGTAATTTGAGGATTTTTTAGAAAGCAGTCACAAAGCATTGTATTAGGGTGACTCAAAATGAAAAATTACTATTACAGTTGGAAATGACGATGTAAATTTGAGCTAAACCATAAATGAAAGCTTGTTTTACCAACACTTAGATGGTTGCTTAGAGAAATAAATCACTGCCTCATAGCTCTTTGAAATAATACATTATGCCTTAGCAATTGTGTCATTTCAATTACAACAAGTAAAGGATAGGTTCTTATACCCGTTTGAGGAATGAGTATTTATTTTAACTAGGTGGCAGTATATAACAATGATTTTACTGAATTAGATGGTTATATATATTGATAGACACATTAAAATTTAATCGCAATGTTTGATTCACTTGACATAAATCAAGTCCTGAAATGACAGAATGTATGTAACAAAGACAGAGCATCTCTTACAGAAAAGTAAGTTCTCTCCTTTTACTGAGCAGTAACAATAATTATTAACAAGAGCATAAACATAAAGTACCTTGCAACTTGTGCAGGTACCTTGCCTTTTGTAAAGTTTGGGAGTAAATTATTTTGACAACAGACTCATTTCCTTGAAATACTTTCAACCTATATCATCTATTATCAGGTCTTTTAAGATGGAATGTAAATAATCAACCTCTATATGACTTCCGGTCAAGATGGGGAGCAGAAAATTGCTGTGCTCACCTCCTCCCATGACCACATCAAAATTACAATTAAATTATAGAACAACCATCATTGAGAACCACATAAATACTAGCTGAACACAAGTCCTATAACTAAGGGTATCAAGAAGCAGCCACGTCAAGGCTATAGGAGGACTGGAGACATGGAAAGGGCAGGTACCACACCCACAGGCAGTGGTGAAAAATCGGGAGGGGTATCTTGGCTGTGGAGGTTCCTCCTGAGGAGGCAGGAGGCCCAGCCCCCTACCCAGCCCCCCAGCCCCAGGCACCAGTGTTGGGAAGAGGGGTCCTCATAACATCTGGCTGTGAAAACCAGTGGGGACTGCTTTCCTTCCGAGTGAGATTGAGGGCTTCTGGAGTCCCAGGTGTTTCTCTTTAGGGGCCATGCATGGATTGACTCATTCTCAGACTTGCTAGCTTTGGGCTTTGGTACACAGACAGCAGGTCAGAGTGCCAGGGCCATATGGGGAAGAACTGAATTGCTTGGCTTCAGGGTAAGGGCTAGAGGAGCAGGGGTTGGGGCGGCTGTCTCTAGGGACCAAAATGCTGGCAGGCACAGGAACATGCCAAATCTAAGTTCTCCATTAACCTGAATAACACCATTCTCCCCACCCAGGTGATTCCCTGAGACCCTGTAACACCCAACTCACATGTCTGGCTGCACCCCTTCCAGCAGCTCCCCCACACAAGTGATCTGCTTCGGCTTATGCTGCAGACTTTCCTAAAATCTTCCAATGGCCCAAAACCCTAAACAAACAGCAGCCAGACTCTGTATGCCTTTTCTTCTTGCTAAGTGCTTCCAAACCTTGCACAAGAAGTGACCAGTCTCACCTTGCACTGTACCTCCCATCAGGTGGACCCAAGCTTGGCATAAGCTGTGGCCACTGCTGGCCTAGAAAATAGCTTCAACTAAGTGGCCATAAACCTGGCACAATAAAGGACTGACTTCAGCCCACATCGTGGTGCCCACCAAAGGAACCGAAGCCCAGTACTAGTAGCCGCTGGCCTCAGTTTTCAGCATCGTTTTACCCAAGTGCCTCCAAGCCCAGCACAAGAAGCAACCAACCATAGATCACTCTGTAGCTTCCACTGGATGGCCCCATGATGGGCACACACAGCAGCTGACCTTGGCCTACACCGGAGCCCCTCTGAAAAACCTCCAGAAACAACACACCAGGTGGCCAGCTTCAGACCACACCAGAGCATCACCTAACCAGCTCCACAAATGACAAACCCACAGGGCAGACGAGGCTGGCCCCAGAGCCTCACTAAAGCAGATCCTGCTCCATGGGGTCAGCTCCTGCACAACAGCTAGTCCACAGTAGTAATGGCCTGCTGTCACAGCCAGTCTGAGAATCAGTCTCCACAATGATGGGCAGTGGCAATCAAGACTCACTGCCAGAGGAGGGCGCATACACAAGGGACACCGCTAGAGTACCCAGCTCAAGTGACCAGGTGTTAGGGGGATGGACAAGAAAGTGGAAGAGATCAAAAAGTACAAACTGGCAGTTATAAAAATAGTTATGAGGGTGTAATGTACATCATATGGAATATAGTCAATATAACAACTATGTATGGTGTCGGGGGTGCTAGACTTATTGGGTGATTACTGCACAAGTGATGTAAATGTCTAATCACTATGTTGTATACCTGAAACTAATGTAATAGTATATGTCAACTATAATTGAATTTTTTTTTAATTTTAAAAATCACTCTCCACAAACTAGCTGGAATCAAGGAAAATAAACATAGAAAGTCACTTGCTGGCCTAGAAAACACATCCAGGAAGACACATGATGAAAAGTGAGATGTGCACGATTTGGAAATTATGGTTCTTAAAGCAATTATTTAAAAAATTTAGGGATAAACTGACACATGCATTAAAACATTCAAATTAAGTAAATATTTGAAATATTAAATTCCATTAGATTAGAATATGTATTAAATACTAATACTAATATATAATATATAAACACTAATGTTATATACTAACATAAATACTTAATATATAATTTTTAAAAATCATTTTAACCACTTACATTTTTTAAAAAGCTACGGGGTTTCCAATTCTTTAAGTGTTATGAAAGAAAGGTGAATAAAATATAGTATGTACCAACCTATTCCAAATAATGGAACAGAATTTGTGGAAAGCAAAAAGTCACAAACTCAGAAATAAACCATCATAGTAATAAAGAGGAAATAGTAAAGTAATTGCAATAATTAATACATCATTGCTATAGTTCATATCTAAAAGTAAAAAAAAATAGTCGTCCTATCTCCTTCATATATATGATATCATTTTAATTCTTGATCCCAAACAAAAACCGCTCTGTGTTTCTCTCCTACGTTGATGAGAAGACGGGGAGAGACAGGAAGGGGTCTGCACAGCTCCTGGGAGAGAGGAGAGTGACCGCTGCTCTCAGAGAGAGGCTGCCTCAGCTGCATCCCTGGGCCTGGGGCCAATGCCGCCTGTCAGTGAAGAACAAGGTCACTGAAGGCGCTCTCAGAGGGGCAGGGGGCAGGAAATAATGGGGAAAGAAGGGGAAGGGTTGTCAAGGAACATGTATAAAGGACACATAGACAAAGCCAAAGCGGGGTAGGATTGAGGGTCGGAGTTGGGGGTGGGTGGGATGGGTGGGGCAGGGGAGAGTGGTGGTGGGAAAATGGAGACAACTGTATTTGAACATTAATAAAAAAAAGGATAAAGAAAAGAATAAGGTCACAGAAGGCTCTCTTAAAATTAACCCAAATACGTTTCCCTTATATGTTCAGAATAGCTTCTCTCTTATTGCTTTTTTTCCCTGGGACACAAGAAAATTGAAAGAATTGAACATGGTTTGTTTTGACTAAGGACATTTTCATATATACTATAACTAATACCATAATTACTTTCTTCTTTTCTTGGCATTTTTTCTAATAATTAACCTTTAGGATTTTCAGCCTCAATTTAAACAATGAGAAAGTTAGTCAGTGGCACTATTATTAATTGGAGCCTGGATGTCCAAATCTATGCTTTCCCTTGGCAATTTCTTAAGAATGAAAACAAAAGTCTTAGAATGAACCAATAAGGTTATATACATATTTAAGAAAGAAAGTTGGCTGAAGAAAATTATTCTGAGGGGATTTTATATATAATCATTTCACTGATTTTAATGTTGAGACTTCTGCCCTCCTGCATCTTTAAGGAGGAGTCAGGTAGCTGCTGGTTCTCTAGGTCATGACTCTTTGGGGAACACTGGAGGGGGGTGCTCGGCGACTCTGTGCCCCAAGGAGGATAAAAGGGAGGAGAAAGAAAAGAATCAAAAATCAGCCTGGTGGAGGGAGAGAGAGTGCCATTCATGGATATTTTGCTTCCATGTACCACTCCTAAGACGAGCTGCTTCTCGATAGCAACACTTAGCTGCCCTGGCAGATCACCATCCATCTCCCTCCGAAGCCTTGACAGGCAGTTATGAACCAACAAAATGCAAATTCCAGTTAAATAGGGAAAAGTAGAAACAATATTTTCTTTAAAAAAATAAGCTGGAATTGGATGCCTATGCAAGACTGATGCCTCACAAGTGGACTTTAGATTTATCTTTATGTTGTTGTTGTCTAGTTAAGGAAGCTAATAGAAGCTTGAAATAGCTGTTCCTTTCTTTATGTGGGTTATTATTGCTTTCGTGTTCACTTCTACCTGTAAATCTCCTAATTAGAACAAAGTAGAGATTTCAAATAGGTCAGTGAATTGAAAGGTCAGGTCAAAACAATATAGCATAGAACCATATTAGGATAAACCAGACATTAATTCACAAATGAGAATAGTAAGTTTGTGCAAGAGCCTGTAAGTTTGAGGACTGGGACCTCTTCTGTTTCTCCTTGTATCCCCAGCCTCTATCAAAATGCCTGGCACATAATCTGTACTCAAAAATTAACTAACAATAATAATGTAATAATCCACTATGATATAGTATTTAGTACAGTTTTTAACCCTGTCCTGTAATGCCAAAATGATATGTTCTCTTGTATGCTGATTTACCTTAAACAAGGCACCATAAAAAAACACAATCAGAATGAGACTTTAAATCAATAGCTTGCACAGAACCACTTATTCTGTTCTAGAATACCTGTAAAGTAGCAAGTTGTCAAAAAAAATAACATGACAGGAACAAATATAGAGGACACATGGACAAAACTACAGGGCTTGGAAATGGAAGGGAGGTGGGGAGGGATGGGTGGGTGGGCTGGAATGGGAGTAAAAGATTGAAACTGTACTGAATAATCTAAAATAAAAAAAAAGAAAGTAAAAAAAAATATTTGATATCAGTCTAAAAAAAAATAACATGGCTTTCTGTGAATGTAAAGGCTGACTATGGTTGAGTTTTAGAAAGAAGATGAGGGGTGACACTGTAACAAAGAGAGAAAAAGAGATATCTAAAGCTGAATGTTCAAAGGAACAAGGATGATTTTTGGATGTTGTTAGATCATTAATAGGAAATGATCAAAAGATCATTCACAGGAAAAGAAAATTGTGGTCTTTCTTTTAAGTAAACATTTAGGGTTGGTAATAATCTCCTGAGACATTTTATAGAATATATTTTAAAAAGATTTTTTGTTAATTGCATAAATATGAGATAGAAAATGAATTTTGAATAAATAAAAAAACAAGCACGAAATAGACCAACTTTACTTTCTCTGAAATGACAAAAAAAAGGTAACTCTAAGTTAAATTGTTTACAATTCAGGGGTGTCGAACTCATTTTCCTCGGGGGCCACCTCAGCCTCACGGTTGCCTTCAAAGGGCCAAAAGTAATTTTAGTATTGCATAAATGTAACTACTCCTTAACAGGTAAGCAAGAGCTTGGCACTGCCACCAGGTAGAAACAAGGTGCTGGGTCGGATAAAACAAGGTGGAGGGCCGGATTCAGCCCGTGGGCCTTGTGTTTGCCCCCTGTGCTTTACGTATTTACATGAAATACTGCTTATGAGTGGATTCATTTTCCCCCGCTAGGACCACCTAATGCCTGAAAGGAGTGGCTGAAAACTTTCACTAACTGTGAACCAAAGAGCAGGTAGAGGAAAAAGTTACTTTGGCAAAAATTCTCAGTGCCAGGAAAGGCAGGCTGCGCATCTGGAGAAGAATGGAGCAATTACACTGATAGCTAATCCAGATGGCAACTACGCAGTAACTTTCTCTTCACGTTACAGCAATGAATTGAATTTTAGGTATACAGTTGTCAGATTCATCAGAATTCAGTTAAACTAAGGTCTTTATACATACCTCCCTGGGTGTTACTTTTATTGCGGACTAATCCTGTATCATTAGTTACAAATCTGAAACACGGCGAGTTTCATATTCAGAGGGAATCATGCGTATAGTGGGCTGTGCCCCATATTTATGCTGCATTTTGAAACACAGCACATGTTGACATGTAAATATTACTTTTATACTTTATGATAATTGTCTCTTTTTACAGACTATCATAGTCAACTACATTTTTAAAGACATGATAGAAATTTCTTAAAATGCCTACCGATCCCTGAGAATGGTCCAGAGCTCTCCACCTAGGCAAGCTTCCATCAACATATACAAATATTTGCTGTCCTTAAATGTTCTGTACAGTCTGTGAATTGCAAACAAGAAAACAAAAGTTATAAACATTACTGCCTTTCAAAAGCATGTAAATCTTTGAGTGCCATGACTAGAGTCTTATCCTTGGTTTGCCAAGCTTGAGATTGTGTTAAAAAAGTGAGATAGATCTGAATTGCAAACAGGGAAAAGGAGGCGGTGGCTCATGACTAAGACTCGCACGTGGTGGGCGCCAGTCTCTCCTCCGAGATTCATTAGTCCCGGTGACGACGGACACAGAGGGCTTCTTGGGATTCCTGCAGCCCCAGTTTGGTTGATATTTCAAACGTGGACGCTTGAGCAATATTTGGTGATTATAAGCATGCAGTGTAGACAGATATAAAGTAGGTACCATTTTGCAAATGCAGATATATGAAATTTGTGTTATTCACTTAATGTTCATATTATATCCTATTTTCAGCAAATGCCACAGGCAAGTTAACTAGAGAACTTCTGCATTTAAATATATTCTCCATTATTTTCTTCCTAGTGCTCCAAAAATACTGAGCTGGAATAGCCATTTCATTTAAAAAATTTTTTTAAAAATATTCAAATACTTAAAGGTAAAAGAGTTTGATTTTCCACATTTTTGTTTTTTAAGCTCTGGAGGTCTATGTAGAGTTTTGGAGAAACTGAGAAGATAACAATGAAACATTAGACACCCTGATATCCCCTTTGGGGTATCATGTTCTTATCCCAGATATCTTTGGGATATTCTGGGAAAGATCATGTTCTTTTCCCAGAATCTTATTGTCTTTAAACAAAAAGAGAAGGTAAAAAATCAAATCTTTTTTTCAGTCAAACAAATTTTCTTAAAATCAGATTTTAAGTGCTTGTGTGCGTGAATGAAATGTGCGTGGTATCAGCGGCAGAGGACTGTGTGGCAGATTTGCACCTGGACTCAGGGCCTTCGGTCCCTGGGGCCGGTCTTTACCTCACTATGAAGTCGGAATGAGCCCCCTGCATGATCTGCTTCTCTGAGCGGATGTGCTCCTGTTGTCTGGTATCCACAATATGGCGTTTCTTGAGAATCTTCATTGCAAAGGTTTTTGATTCTTCACTTTTCAACTGGACCTTGGAGAAAGGCAGAAGGGAGTAAGTAGGATAATGCCCATACGGTCAGTATAACAGAGCGCACTCTTACCCCCAAATCTACAGGAGCATGGGGCACTTAAGTGACACCGCAACCACCACAACAAATCCTTGCTAGAACTGGGTTTAAAATCCAGGGCTCACAACTATTGTCTGGCCTCACTCCACTAGATGAGGTGAATTTAACTGGGTTCCTGAATAATTTTGTGCCCCCTTGAATTAGAAGAAGAGAAATGTACTTGACTGTCGTTTCATTATTTCATTTCATATAATGTGTATGAATATATCTGATAGTTTTTCTCCTTCGATCATAGAAATAAAATTTAATTTCTTCCCTAATTTTACTTCAAGTGAGTGTGGCAAAGGTAGAATCCTATGGGCCTCATGCCCTTCCTCTTTAGTCCTGGTCCACAAACATTTCTAAAGTTGTAAATTCTGTGGCAGACCACAGTCTCTGCTCAGATGGCAAAAGTGCAGCCTTTTATTTCGTCTCCTTTAACCTCCCAGTTTTCCCCTCCCTCCAGTTACAAGAGGAAGAACAGGAAGAAGAGGAAGAGGAAGAAGGAGAAGAAAATAAATATAAACAAGATATTTTTCAAGATATTTTGAAAACTTTTTTCCTTCTCAGATATGCATGGTAGCTGCAATCCTCTTGCACCGCAGCCCTTGGTGTGCTGATTGGGAGACCTAAACTGTGCCCGGATGTCCCCAAGGCCTCCAGGCCTCTCTCACAGCCCGCATGACGCCGAGGGGCTATGGGGTCCTCACACAGGCTGCTGGTCTGTGTTTATTGTTGTACAAAAATTTCAACATGGGGACTTAAAATAAAAAGAGAGAGAGATAATAGAACTGATGACTTAATAGCAATAAAGAGTTATTATCTAGTGCTCTCCGCAATGGAATCCTCAAGATAATGCCCAATAGCCCACATTATTCAGAAATAATAAAAGCCTTGAGGAAATAACATGACACACTGTTCTGCTTTTCAGCTGAAGTCTCCATCCCCTCTTTAGTTGTGGATTGTTTTTGCCTCATCTGCAGGGAGAGTGAAGTTCTTAAGTGTCTTGTACATGTACAACTGCATTCAGTCTGAGAGGGTGAGGACATTAATGTGGTAGGTTCCTTAGAAGAGAACATGAGGACACTTCAAATAAATGGGCCTCACTTTGCTGCCAGCATTTGTGAATCTGTATGGCAGGTTAGAGGGGAAGAATGGATAGCTGAAAACGCCTGAGCCGAAGGCACTCTACTCCAGCTGTGAAACCCTTTAAAATGACAGATTAGTTTATACAAATGCATTCAGTTGTAGTTCATAATAAATGTGAAAACCTGCTTCTCACAAATGCATTCAGTTGTAGTTCATAACAAAAAGTGAAAACCTGCTTCTCACAGAAATTTGAACAGATAGGAAAGATGGCATGA
The DNA here is from genome assembly GCA_028533065.1 of Trachops cirrhosus. Classification (NCBI taxonomy): domain Eukaryota; kingdom Metazoa; phylum Chordata; class Mammalia; order Chiroptera; family Phyllostomidae; genus Trachops; species Trachops cirrhosus. Next base: position 125,193,168 of record CM052542.1, read on the forward strand.
AAAATGAGCTGTGTTACTCAAATTTAGAGGGAAAAAAAATCATATTCCTCCTGAGTCTTAAATGACTGCAGACTCTTGCATAGTTCACACACCTGATGTAAAAACATTCTCTCTGGTTATGACAACACACGTTTGTACTGTGTATAGGGTGGGAGGAAATAAGTCAGCCTTCACAGTCACAGGTCTGGACTTACATCTTGACTTCAGTTAAGGTCTCTCTGTCTCTTATGGAGTTATTGTGACATCAGATGAGAAGGAGCAACCAAGTGGGCATTCACTGATGATCTCTCTTCTTTTTAAAACAAAGCCACATCATGTCACTCCTTTGCTCCAAACCTTCCAATGGCTTCCCATCTCACTCATGGTAAAGACAAAGCTGTCTCAAAGGCCTACCAGGTCCTGCATCATCTGGAGCCCACTGCCCATGAGCCTCACTCCCCACTTACTCTGTCGTGGTCACCATGGCCACCTGGCTGTTCCTAGAGTGCACCAAGCAAGCCCCTGCCTCCGACTATTCACTTGTGCTGTTTGTTCTTCTGCATGAATGTTCTCTCACAGGTATTCCCAGGCATCATGCTCTCAGTTCCTGAGTTCTCTGCACAAATGTTTCCTAATCAGAGAGTCTCTCCTCGCACCAGTCTGCATAAAAGGGGAACCACTCACTTCTCCTTTTTAGTGTTTTCTATACCTCTTATCACCAGCTAACACACTAAATATTTTCTTGATCACTTATTTAGTAGTTGTCTCCTGACATGTGACTGGGAGCAACCCAAGGTTTGGGTTTTTTTCTATTTACTGTGCCAGATATACTAAATACTCATGAAATATTTGTTGATTAAGTAAATCAAAGAAAGAATGAAATAAACCATGATATTTATCACTGACAAAGCCATAACAGAGTTCCTAAGCTTGTAAACTCCACACTGTGTATCTCTGAGCTTAACAGGAGAGAAGCCAGGGAAGCTATGAAAATACGCAATGTAATATTTGGTCTATTTCTTATTTCCAAAAGGACCTTTAATAATGCATAAAAGGGAAGAAAATATTTCTATGTTTTAATGCCATACAGGAAACATACTTGATCAAATATCTATATGATTCAGCCCTGAATTTTCCATTTTTATCTTAATATTTTAACTGTGTTTTTCCTTGAATGACTAAAATGTGATATTCTTAATTATAGTAGGTACTAGGTTAATAAAATTATCTCTAAAATAATGTCCACCTGGCTGCCAACTAGCTCTTGGGGCCAGTTAGCTCCTGGGACTATGGCCATTTCTTTAGACTCTAGCCTTCATAACTCTAGCCCCCCTCTAAGTGGTAAATTCTATGATTCCAAGTGTATGTGTCATTTTTGTTGTAACCAGCTTCTTGCTGTTATATAACTATACCCATATGTTTAATTTATTTCACTCTAGCCAGGATTTTAGGTTGAAAATCTTACCTACTTTGCTATTTCTTAAGTAACTTTAGACTTTCTATTAGGAAGAATTTAGGGAAATAAGGGAAGCCATCAGGAGAAAGTCAGAGAGAAATAGGGGAAGAAACCTTCATTAAACATGAGCTGCTGGGCACATCTATAAACATTATTCCATTTAGTCCTAAAGTCAACTTTTAACAGCAAAAGGAAGTTTTGTTTTTATAAATACTTCATAACCAATGACAACAATAGCTAATAATAATGCTCTTATTAGGTGTCACAGGGAGTGTGGTAGATGAGTTTTCTTACTTAATCTTACTGGCAACCCTTTGAAGATACAATTATTATCCCATTTCTCAGAGGAGCAAATTGAGGATTACCAGATAGGTTAACATCTTGCTTCAGCCCACAGAGCTGTCAAGTGGCAGAACTGTGTTCGTGCTCAGGTCTTTTTGGCCCATTCTATTGCCATTATTTGCTGCTGCCCATCAGCTGAATAAAAAATAAATTAAAAGCACAATGATTGATGATTTACAAATGAGAGTTTAATGGAGCTGGCTAACTCATAGACTCTCTGTGAGAAAAGCTGAACCATGAATTATTAATTACCTTTGAGCTTCATTCATGCTAGACATGTGGTTTGAGAAACCAGCCAAATGCTCACTGTCGTTTTTTGAGGCATTTACAGAGACTTCAGTGTGTTATCAGAGATCTGGGCATCTTAGTGCGTGAATCCCACAAGGAGAAGCCAAGGGAAGTGGGGTTTGGCGGGTTCGGAGAGGTAGGAAAGGATGATAACAGCTGTGGGTGGCAGATGGCTGTTGCCAATGGAAGGCAGGTAGAAATTCAGAGATCACTGGGAGTCAGTCTTATTGATTACCAATGTAATCAATGTAATCAGTGTAAGCACTGATTACAAGAAGTTCAGAAAAATGTATAGCCTATCTATGAAGGGTTTCTGTTTTATCTTTGCTTGAGTGGAGATAGCCCTAGAGCTCGAACCACTGTTTACACTCTGTAAGTACCTCACTTGTTCCTTAGTGCATTACACTTAGAATGTCTACTTCCATTTTAAACTGGAATGCCACAGACTCATGGGACCCAAGATCCTCCCAGGAAAGTCATACTTTGTTGGTATGAGCTAACTCAACAAAGATAATTGGTTATGCTGAAGATATCTGAGTAAAATCCAAGTACCATATTCATGAAACATCTCCTGATAAGCTGCTGACTAAAGATCATTTAAGAATGCTCAACTATCAGATTTGCTATCCCAAGTTTCTGGAGTATGGTACTCTCTACTCTGGTTTAGTTCTTAACCAGATTCACAGAATTAGGCAAAACGCTCATAATAAAACTTTCATAGCCAAGTAAATCAATAAATTAACTATCACATTTTATATCCATGCATAAGCTCTAGGTTGTTTTGCCTCCATCATTTTCCAATATTCTTCTATTGCCAGACAACTCTTTATGGTCCTATTAGATAACAGCCTCAAACTCTGTTCAGGAAACAGCTTAACCAGTTCAGTTCTGTAGTAGCTGACTACAGGAACACAGCAGAAGCAAGGTATAAAGTAGCCATAAAATTATCATAGTATTCAAGAAAAAGGCATGAGGTAGCTATACATTAAACCCCTGAAACTGCATAGAACTAGATTTAAAAATATTCATGTAGAAAATAAAAACATTTAGTGAAAACAAATTTTAGCATAAGAGAATATGAACCCCATAGGGCTAATCTTTAGGGACAAAAAATAAGTTAATAGTTGCCTAAAATGGGGGTGAGAATGGAAAGTATTTGCAAATAGGCACAACAGTGATTACTGGAGAGAGAGAAATGTTCTAAAACTGGGTTGTAGTGATGGCTATATAATTTTATGGCATATAAATTACACCCCACAGGGACATAAGTATGGTTCACCATATGCAAAGCGATTAATGTAGTACACAATATTAACAAAAAAGGATAAAAAATGTATGATCTTAACAGATGCAGAAAAAAGCACTTGATAAGATACAACATCCATTTATGATTAAAACAGTCAGTAAAATAGGTATATAAGGAAAGAACCTCAACATAGTAAAGGCCATATATGACAAACCCTCAGCCAATATCATGAACTCAATGGTGAAAAAATGAAAACTTTTTGTCTAAGATCAGGAACAAGACAAGGATGCCTATTCTCCCTACTCTTATTTAACATAGTTCTCAAAGTCTTATCCAGAGCAATAAGGCAAAAGAAAGAAATAAAAGGCATCCAAATTGGGAATGAAGAAGTAAAAGTGTTATTTTTTACAGATGACGATTCTGTACATAAAAAAACCTTAAAGACCTCACCAAAAAAACTATTAGAAACAATAAATAAATACAGTAAAGTTTCAGGGATACAAATCAATGTAGAAAAATCCACTGCTTCCCCATTAACAATAAAATTTCAGAAAAGAAATGAAAATAAAATCAATTACTTTTGCAATTGCAAACATAAGAGTAAAATACCTAGGAATAAACTTAACAAAGGATGTTAAGAAACTATGTACTGAAAACTGTAAATTATTAAAACAGATTTAAAAAGACACAACAAAATGGAAAGATATTCATGTTCATGGATTGGAAGAATCAATATAGGTCATAGGTTAAAATGACCATATTACCCAAAGCAATATACAGATTTAATACAATCCCCATCAAAATCCCAATGCCATTTTTTAAGGAAAATAAAATTACCAGATTTGTATGGAACTACAAAAGACCCTGAATAGCCAAAGCAATTCTGAGAAAATAGGAATGAAGCTGGAGGTACCACACTATCTGACTTCAAATTATACTACAGAACTATGATAAACAAAACAGCATGGTATTGGCAGAAAAACAGACACACAGATCAATGGAACAGAATTGAGAGCCTGGAAATAAAACCATATGTATACGGGCAGATAATTTTTGGCAATGGAGCCAAAAACATACAATGGAGAAAAGAAAGCCTTTTCTTTTTTTTTTTTTTAAAGATTTTATTTATTTATTTTTAGAGAGGGGAAGGGAGGGAGAAGGAGAGAGAGGGAAACATTAATGTGTGGTTGCCTCTCATGTGGTCCCCACTGGGGACCTGGCCTGCAACCCAGGCATGTGCCCTGACTGGGAATCAAACCTACGATGCTTTGGTTCGCAGCCCGCGCTCAATCCACTGAGCTACGCCAGCCAGGGCAGAAAGCCTTTTCAATAAATGGTTCTGGGCCGTCTGTGCCCATGTTCAAAAATTAATTCAAAATAGATCAAAGATCTAAATATAAGATCTGAAATAATAAATTACATAGAAGAAAATATAGGTACTGAACCTATACACCTTGGTTGTGGAGAACATTTTATGAATGTGACCCCAAAGACAAGGGAAGTAAGGCAAAAATAAATGAATGGAACTATATCAAACTAAAAAGTTTCTGCTCAGCAAAAGAAACCACCAACAAAGCAAAAAGCCAGCCAGCAGAATGGGAGATGATATTTGCAAACAATAGCACCAACAAAAGATTAATATCCAACATATATAAAGAACTCATAAAACTCAACATCAAACAAACTATCCAATTAAAAATGGGCAGAGGACCTGAATAGTCACTTCTCCCAAGAAGACATACAAATGGCAGCAGATATATGAAAAGATTTTTAACTTTACTAGCTATTAGGGAAATGCACGTCAAAACTAAATGAGATATTATGTCACACCTGTTAGAATGGCTATTATCAACAATAACAGGTGTTGGAGAGGTTGTGAAGAAAAGGGAACCCTCATTCACTGCTGGTGGAAAACAGTCTGGCAGTTCCTCAAAAATTAAAACAGAGTAACCATATGACCCTGCATCCCTCTCCTAGGTATCTACCTGAAAAACGCGAAAACATTTTTTCACAAAGGTATATGCACCCCTATGTTTACTGCAGCAGTGTCCAAGCCATGGAGATAGCCAATGTGTCCTTTGATAGAGGATTGGATAAAGAAGATGTAGTGCATGTACACAATGGAATACTGCTCAACCATAAGAAAAGACAAAATACTGCCGTTTGTGACAACACAGATAGACTTTAAGAATATTATGCTAAGTGAAATAAGCTAAAGAACCAGAAAAAGCTAAGAACCATATAATTTTACTCATATGTGGGATATAAAACGGAAACTCATAGGTGCATACAGCAGTGTGGTGGTTACCAGAAGGAAGGGGGTGAGTAGAGAGAGTGAGTGGGTAGAAGGGGCCTAATATATGCTGATGGGAGATGGTTTGACTTTGGGTCATGGACACACAATCCAATATACAGATCTAGTATCACAGACACACACACTTGAAACCCATATGATCCTAATAACCAATGTCACATCAATAAATTTAATAAAAAATTTAAAAGATAATTGTACCTCAGCAAAGCTTTTAAAGAAATTTTTAAAAAGAGGAAAATGCCAAGAAATATGTACGTTGATATATTTTAGTTTTTGTCTTCATTGATTGTGAGATGTTTTTTTAATTTACTGGTACATTTTAAGGAATTAAATGTCAAAAAAGCATTTCCTTCTACACTTATCTTTACCCCTTTAATAAAAGTTCCTCAATTAGTCAAGACTATATTTCTTTCTTTATTTAAAAAAAATTATTTATTTTAGACAGGGGAAGGGAGGGAGAGAAAGAGGGAGAGCAACTTCAATGTGTGGTTGTCTCTCATGTGCTCCCTAGACCTGGCCCACAACCCAGGCATGTGCGCTGACTGGGAATCGAACCAGTGAACCTTTGATTCACAGGCTGGCACTTGATCCACTGAGCCACACCAGCTGGAGCAAGACTATATTTCTATTTTACCGGTACTCTATTAACATTTTTATGAACAAATTTATCTTTTTTTTTTTTACAATTACTTATCTACTTGCTACTTATTCAAAGTTCTAAATTCAAAAATGTCCTCACATCCAAAAATAAAAAAGTAGGATCATGGATCAGTTTAAGCAAAATGTATATAATTACCACAATATTCTTTAAAATTATCTGAAAATAATAGGTATCTCTTAGGCAATGCCTTTTAATATTTTAATAATGTACATACTGCAATCATATGCAAGTTTATGTAATCTCAGTCCTCATAGTTTTAGTTATAAAATGATAAAATCACCATATCTTATATACATAGATATTATATGTGAAAATACTTCAAAAATTTAAAAGTGCTCCACGAGAATTATTATCATTACTATGACTTCTAAGATATATGGGAATGATAATTAAGATGGGCACATGTAAATAGTACTTTACCATTGAAATTCATAACTATGTTTTTAGATTTGTTATTACAACCAACTGAATGAAAAAAGAAGGTATAGGAAAATCTGTGGGAATTTAAGAAAGTTTTACTTTTACAAAGAACAAAAAATGAATGGTATTACTACTCCTCAAATAACTCTTCGTATATGACATACTAATATGCCTACATCGTTAAGTGGAGCTGACTATATTCATGAAAGAAAACAAAATTTTTAAGTGCACAGAAAACTCCTCTTCTACAAATTAGTCTTAAAGTGCATTCCTCAACATTTCATAACTAAGAAATTACTAATTCTTATATGAGAATTACTTTATTCTGTGTAGTGGTACTATAAATTTTAAGCAAGCATCACTATAGTCTTAGAAAAACTCGTTTCAATTGGTTGTTAAAATCTCCTTGCTCACTAGTTGTCCACAAGTTCACTCCCCATGTGCCCTGCACCTTAACATCACACATTTTCTTTTCCTTGGTCAATGTCTAAACAAGAATGAAGTGCAGCATCTGGTTTGTTGCATAGGACACACAAGGGAGGCGAGCCTGGGGAACGTGGCATAGCCTGCAGGACACATGTCCAGTGACACACAGAATGTGAAGGATGGATTCTGAGTTTAACAGAGATGTTAGATCTGGGAAGCTTCTCAGCCTCAACACATAAAAGGTATGGTGCTGTTGTGAAATTTTATGGTACAGATTTTATGTATAAATCTTCTTATTTTCTTAATAACCACTAAGATATATGCTATACAATTTACAGAACAAAGGAACATAAAAAAGTAGCTTATTTTAATTATGTATAAATAGTCTTCCTTTTCTTTCTGTTCTCTTCTTTCTATCCTTGCTTTTCTTCCACCTTTATCTCAGCCCCTTGACAAAAATATTGAAAAGTCTGTTTGCTTTATAAATTGCCTTCAGACTTAAAATTCAGTTCTACAGCTAGTGACAAGAAATATTAGAAATATCTATATTATTAAATTCAGATTATTCAAAAAATAAGTACAGCTACTTTTACAGAGGAGGTAGTGTTTACTTTTTTCAAGGGATATTTAGCTTTCAGTTTGGAGGAAGACCAGGAAAAAAACTTTACACTTTTCTCTTTTTATGTATAACATGAAGAAGTCACTTGCAAATCTAAAAACACTTGTAATTTCCCTTAATGAGAAAGTAGCAAATCATTCATTTTGACTCAAAAGGCTGCCAACATTGATTCACTCTGTTCACTGAAGAGTGTGATTTAAATATAGCATTTCTCTTCCCTATAGCACCTGTGTTAAACAAACATTATTTCATTTTGTAGTGATTATTAAAATTGATATTTATATTGCATTACCTGAAATACACTTTAAATTATTTTCCTTAATCAAACAATCACTTATTTTTCCTACTCAAGATTTTCCTTCTATGAATAATCTTACACATTTGAAAATGCTACATTAAGCAGTTTTAAAACTTTCTTACACATTGCTAATTTGATGGCTTGAATATTTCATATAATTCAAACTTACTCTAACACTTAAAGCACAACTATAAACTGAAACTTCACATGGATAGAGTTGAGTATTATAAGCTGACATTTCAATTTCTTTCATTTATTGACTGTGAAGGTTTAAAATGCGTTGAATGAAAGATAGGGTCACAAATTGCAAAACTCAACTCTGAGATGTAATCCTATTAACTCATAAAAGGATTTGCCTTCTAGTCATACTTTTGAGATGTAGGGTGTAAATTACTTCATGGGTTTTTTTTTAAACTGTTACATACTGGAATAATTTTAACCAAATGGCTTATAGTCAGATCTTAATGTGGTAATATATCCTATATTGAAACTTTACCCTTTCTGATATTAAAAAAAATACCTTTTCCTCCTTGCTGTTTTTATAATTCAAAATTTTCACAAGACTCTGTACAAATATAAATGTATTTCAAATGTACAATAGTTAAACCAGTTAACACATATCTACAGGTTTTTGTTTATGGCTAGAAATGGGACTAAGAACCGAGCTATTTGGCCCACAAAAACCTCCTGATCTCATAGTTCAATATTCAAGTTAATACTATGCGGCGCACGTCAGTGGCATTGGAGAATAGTAGTATGAGGAACAGAGTATGAAGTAGTAATAAATTAAATGTATATATTTGGTGAGCTACACTGAGATGTATAGAATGGTATTTTCTATATTTATGTCCAGAAAGCAAACTCATTTTATTTAAAAGCACGTGGCTATGTTCAACATTACTAAGGTACGCAAGGGCTGTTTTTTTCTTCTCATGGAAGGAATCTCTCTTTGAAAGTGTTTACATAAAATGCTCAGGGATGTGGAATACATCTTGGCACAAAGTAAACTAACTACCTTATTCAGAAGAGAAGTTATGATGTTTTCCTCTGAGAGCAGTGCCTGTCAAGGCTAAAAATAGCCTGTCAAGTCACCTTACAGTGCATTCTTTTATCTCATGGGTGGAAGTTTAGAGCTGAATCTGTGTTTATATGCTTTTGTCACTTGACCTAATGTCCCAAAATACCTAATGCCCCCAAATACCTAATACCTTAAAGTCTAATCTCCTTTAAGAATATAATACAGTTATACTCTCTCAGTTGCTATCTAATACTATTTCTCCCTGCACCACCACACACATTCTACTCTCGGCAGGCCACCTGCTTTGGCGTCCTGTGATAACACGTGGCCTTTTGTGTCGTAATCCTTTCCTGGAATGGCCTTTCCCCATCTGTTTACTTAAATCCTAACCTATTCTCTCAACCCTGGCTGGAGTCCTGTGTCTTCTCAGGCCTTCTTTATTCCACCATCTCCAAATTCTCTCTCTCCTTTCCAATGCCAAGAATTCATCTGCATAATATAGAACTTGACAAAATGCTAAGTAATGTTATTTGCTACTTTTCACATACGTTGATTCTATCTTCTTTCTTAGAGAAGACAGGCAATCCTTGAGGGCAGGAATCATATCTGATGTTTCTATATCCAGCAAAAAACAGGGAATTTCTTAATAATTAAATTGTTGCTGAATGTGATGTGCCTATAAATTCACTTGGGTAAAAAAATCATATTATCACAGAAAACAAAAAGGTGAGTATGATCTAGTGTTAACTTTTGAAGTGTTTTAATGTGAGTTATCATAAGGCTTGGGAAGACATGTCTAGTGACTTCTGGGTTTACATCAATATTTCTAGAATAACACGCAAATTTAGAGGAAGAACTGTTAACATTTTACTTTACTGAAGGCCACTGACTCCAAGCACTTTTAATGAAAAATACTCATTTTAGCAGACAGCTAGTATATAAAATTCTTATAACTTCAAAAGGTGTGTAAGAAAGTGTTCTATTTGTCATCATTGAGTAATCAAATTTTTACAAATATATGTGTATAAAAGAGAAATATATTGTACTGTAACAAGATAAATGAAGGCATATCTTACATTACATTGGCATATGTCAAAGTAGAGGTTGACTTTACTGCCTGTGATCTCTGCCTAGAAACTGTCATGTGGTTAGATATTGTAGGAGTTCCTTTCATTATAATGTGACTACACCTATTATGCTCAATTACCTTTTATTGGATTGGACTTACATTAGCTATTTAAATGATGCATTTTTTTAGAAATCAATACGATTTATTTGTTATTAATTTGTGTCAGTTTTCTTTTAAGAGTACACATAAACTGGGAATGGCACATTTAATAATAAACCCAGTAGAGAAAAGGCTGTGTTAAATTGAGGCAAACTTTGAGTTCTCAACCAGTGCTGAGTCCTTACTGTGGTTACAGAGGACACAGGCCTCAGGGCAGCGGGGTCTCCCCAGGCGCCCTCTTCAGGGTAAGGCACCGTGGAGCACTCAGGGCAACGCTGCCCAGAGATCCCTGAGCTATTCTGTTTCACTGTCCTGTGGCTTGGCAGGAAGAAGCTCTTGAAATGTTTTCATCTTACATGGGGTTTCCCTTTGGAGTTAAGCTGTCCGCCTTTCATAATCATGAAACAAAACTCTGTTGATTGAGCAAAGGGTTTATCACCTAATTTCTTGCTTAATCATCTCTTAGGCTCTATCTTTTTTTTCAGTTGGTTTTCATAGCCCTCTGGGCCTGCTTGCCTGTCTGTGATGGACAGTTCCAAGGAAGCTGGCAAAAATGCAATGAGCGCTCAGTGGATGCCTGTATCTACAGAACACAGCCTCTGTTACACGAATGACTGAGTGTGGCATACTTCCTGCAACCTGCACATTGCCCACTCTGGGCAATCTGACTGTGGGACTGCAGCCCAGAAGGAATGAGAGGTTTTAGAAGGCTGTGGAGAAACTGGATATGATTCAGCAGTCTGCACTGAAATTGATTTCCCACTGAGAGGTTAAGAGGTGCGGCTTTACAATTTACAAGAGAAATGGATAAGTAAGAGCAGATTATTTGAGGTACACAAAGGTTCAGTGTGAGGAAAATGGAAAATTGTTTCTCATCTCCACTCGTGACAAATCAGAAAGTTAGGAGCTTTAGTGCTTTGAAGGCCTCAGGTTCTTTCTTATACTGGATGAATGCTTGTATTCTCAGGGCTTAGCCTAGCAATGGGAAGAAAAAGAATGCAAGTATTCCATTCCCCTCCTTTTCTTTGGTGATAGCTGAAAATTATTAACAGCTATCATTAACATATTTTAATATTAATAATTATTATATCAACATTGGCAATACATACTGACCTATGACATGTGAGGTACCATTTGGGGGGATTTAACTCATACAGTCTTTGCAACATTGTGACACACATACCCTGTTGTTATCCATATCATTTTAAAGATGAGGAAACTGAGTCTCAGAAGGCACAAGTAAATAACTAAGCATACATAGCTGGTAAGATCTGAATCCACAAAGTCTAAGTTCAGTGCCGTAGCTTTTAACTGCCACATTATACTGTCTGATTTTTTGTTCCACAGGCAGTAAGAGCAGCAAAGATTCAGGGAAGGAAAAGCCTCTGAAGGTTTGACAGAAGAAAAGATGAATAACATAATCATAGTATTTATTCTGGGTTTATATCTAATTTAGTAGGTTCTTGAATTCTATAGGATTTTAAAACAAAGGTGTACCTGTGATAATGAAGTAACTTTGTTTGATTTCATGGTGGTGGCTGTTGGTGGTAGTGATAGGAATTTAAATATTTTTAGAAGCCAGATAATAGGAAAAACTCTTAGTTAAAAAATCAGGACTTCTGGGCAATAACGACAGCTTTTTCAATGGCTGCATGTTCATAGGTCATTTATGTGTTTTGTTCTTGACTTTTTTTCCTATGAAATGTAGATTGTGCCCCATGTTCTCCTCTCAGGATAGTTCTCCAGGCAAAATCATATTCTGGGTATGAAAGCAATTTGAAAAGTATAAAGCAGGGTTCAAACAAAAGGCTCAATTATTTTAGTTAGGAAATAATATCCATTTATTAAAAATTATCATTAAAATCAGTTTATTAATAAATTATCCTGCAGTGGTTTCATGTTATAATTATATCTTCCATATCTTTGTTCCCATATCTTATCCTAGTATATTGTTCTTTTATAGGGAGTAGTGAGTTGCTGGATAAATAGATTTAACATCTAATATTTAAAACAACCACTACGTAGTACTGCCAGTTCAGAAAGTTTGAGTTTTGCAAATCTATTCTGAAAAGCCTGCTCCTCTCTGACAAGAGCAAAAGTAGAGTAAATTAGGGATGTGACCATAATGCAATGAGAGTAATTTTTACTTATGATTCATAAAATCAATCTTTGTATTTTACAGTCACATCTCAGATATGAAGAGGTTTACCTGGATGTCTTTAATTCATAAATCATATATAAAATGAAAACTGAATTACTTTGCTGAAAATGTTGTTATAAACAAAATGTGGCTTTCTGAAAGACATGCTGTAAACAGGTAGCACTGAGTGAATTAGAAATTCTATTCAAAATAAAAAAAACATGGGCAGAAAATATGGTATATGCCAGAAAACAGAAAAGAAATCAGTAATAATGACTTCAAAGGTAATGGTTGTGAACAGGACATGTCTGATATTAAACTAGTTAAAATCAGTTATGCTAAATGTATTTATGAAATAGACTAAATAGCTTAAAAGCAGAATTTCCATTATATAATATGTTTACTTTAAGCTTCTGATCTCATCATTGAACAAATCCTTAAGTTTATACCAGAATTATGTTCACATCTCTAGAAATTGGCAATAAACTATTTAGTAGTACTCCTGGTTGAAAAATACTCTTGCATCTAAATTTATTTACATTGACCTAAATGCTAAAACTTAAGAAATGCTGAGAAGTCTTTGAAGGATATATCATTATGCAAAATAGCATGAACATAGTTGTATGTTAAATGATGAAAACGATGATAAAACTACACTCCTAACTTAGTTCTAACAGGAAGTGGGGTTCAAAATTCAAATTCTTAATTCTTCATACTCGTTTCAAGAGTTTATCATCTTATAATCCACTCCTGTAAAACACTTGTTTAAAATACTATTACAAAACTAAAGTACAATTTGTGGTGTTTTTTACAGTACCATTTATCTGAACAACATTACTGCTGAACTCAGGACTGGCAGGTTCAAGGTATCAGTATTACATACTTGGTATTAATATGCTCAGTGCTGTGTACACATATGTGAAAGGAATCCATGTGAATGTCCTATGGCTTAAAGTAGCACTCTGTAATATTGATAAAATTACATTGCATGAATTGAAATATTCTGTTATCACAACAGAATTAGGCTGTGCCCAGACCCTCCCCCTAACTGGGAACAGTGCGGACACACTACCACAGGCCACCACTGTCTTCCTGGTGACTCACTGTGCACAATGACAACTGTATGTGTACTTATAGTCAAAGTGTTGAGGCCAGACTCCCAATTCTGGAATCACTGAATGTATGTAAAAATGAACAATCATAAAGAACATTTTTTATACCCAGTAGTTATCAGGCAGTTAGTATGTGGTAAGAACTGGGAGCATTGGATTCTAAGGGAACAGTGATCAGTTAAATGGCTAGTCCACACTGAATAGTGAGGAAAATGTGGGTATTCTGATTATCCCATGGGGAGTTTGGGGAAATGCAAGATTTCACAAGAAGACCTCACTTCAGAGGTAAGGGCATGTCTCTCTTCCTCTAATGTACTTAATGATCCACCATGGGTTTATTATCCATAGATGTATCTAAGGTTTTTGCAAACTGGGCTATACCTTTAACATATATTCATTCTTGAGGTCATGGTTTTCATTAGTCTATAAACATCTGTGTAAAAGTAAAATATAATGTCTATGAGAGGAAAATTAGGCTGAACTACCTTTGACTATCTCTCCTGGGATGGAGATTATGCATAGATATGTATATACACAGACACAAAACCACAAGACACACACACACACACACACACACACACATATATATTTTTCTTTTTAAACTATATTACTTTTTGAATGTCTACATTGAACCCTCCCTAATTCTTTCACTAGTTGCTTGTGACTCATCATAAACTTTTAAGGAAATTTTCTAAAATTTTTACATTATCAATTTGGTATTCAACTGTTTTGCTTGAAGTGGTCTTGGTGTCTGTGAGCAATTATCAATATTTCAAAAATCCTAAGAAAATCCCTATACTGTATTTCATAAAATGTCTTACTGGTAACTTGAAGGTTCTCAACTTGAAGTTCTCAGACCTCTAAGAGTCCACAATGTAATGTAATGTTGTAATGTTGATTTTTTGTCACCTAAAAAGGTGACAAAATTAAGGTCTATTGTTCATAGACCTTAAAAAATATTTAAGAAACTCTTATAAGAGTCCCAAAATCAGTCTCTAAGCAATTCTGTCTTTTCCACTGCTTCATTCAGAGAGGGGTTCAGAAACATACTACGCCAATAAACACGCCAGATAATACATGCTTCAGGGCGAAGAGCTCTTCCCTTGTCCTGTCATGTGTACCAACATCCCCCACCCCACCTCACCCTGTGCAAAGCTGTTCATGTTTAAAACTGTTCATAAATCTTCATCTACTATATGAACAGTTACCACAAAATTAAAATTTCTTGAGAAAGAAATCTAAGACTACATTAATTGACAGGACTCAGAAAAGCAGGAGGTTATTCCTGGCCTTTGCTTGATTTTACTCCTATAACTAAAAATGCTTCGATCCTCAGAGGCACACGGTGAAGTCAGAGGTCACGTCAGATGTAGTACTCCTGTAATACTGCCAACCAGTGTTAAGGGACATGAAATGCAAACTCTGCTGAAACACGTTATGGCTCTAACCCTTCTTGTCTAATATTTAAGTAAATAACATCTTTTTCAAGCCTGTCAAAGTCAGAAGTCCCAACTGCTGCTCAAATGGACAAATATCAGAAATAGCACTGGGTCAAATATACTCATATGGAAGGGGATTTCTCTGTCCCTCGGTGGCAACAGTAACTGTTTACTCCAGTGCACACGGTCTCGGGGAGTTCCTGACACACTGTACTGGTGTCTGATATCAGGGCTCCTCCACTTTCAGCAGAGAGGTGGAAATGAATCTCAGCTCTCGAATAGGGCTTGTTTCACACAGCGCTGCAGTGCAGCGATACAGTCAGTAGAATACATTATTTTCCCAAATTTTTGTTGCAGTATGTCACTTTTTAAATTTGTATTTTAAATAAAAGCATGATAGAGCATGCTTTTGTCTTATATTACATGCATGCAATGTGTTTAATGTATAGACTTGTAGCAAAATCTCTTCATTATCTTCACGAAGACAGCTGTGTGTATAAATATATGTAAAATATATAATATAAAATATTAAAACCATATTATCTAATATGGTTAAATATTAGGCACATTTATTTAATTATAGTGCCTAAATACAAGCACTATAAACTAAATAGGTGCTTGTAACTACAGCATCACAGAATTACTACTATACCATCTTTTTCTTAATTTTTAAAAAACTAGTAGTAAGGATCATTAATTGTAGATATATCATTATATGTATTATCTCATTTCTCTTTTTATATATTTAAATTTATATTTTAATTATTGTGAGTATAGGCAGGGTACATAATTAAATAAGTGAACATTATTTAGACCTGTGGAAGCAAATAAAGATCATAAAATATCAGCTGGGTAAAAAGCACTTTGTGACCCCTCATTAAGCAAGTGTGTTTGGCTTTCATTGACTATTAGGTGGTTTTCTAAAATGCAAATTAGTATTTATTTTATTTTTAATTTATTGACTACATAATATAGCCCACTTTGCAAAATCCAAAATGTTGATATGAAATTATTTGGCACCAGTTTAGGAACACCACTAGTTAAAGATGAGAGAGAAGAAAAGGGAGAAATCTTATTATGGCAGAAAACATTAAAAAGGAAGAGGGAGGCTTTCAAAAGCGTTCAAAGAACAATCACCTACCAGTTCCACTCGTCCGAAACCTCCGACTCCAAGGGTGTCAATGATGTTGAAATCAGACAGCTTCAGGTTGGCGAAGAAAGCAGCTTCAGCTTCGTATCTGGATTTTTTGATGCGAAAAAATGGAAATTTCTTAGAGGTGCAAACACGAGTACCACGGACAACTGTACTGGAATGGCATGACTGCAGAACAGGCTTTACCTGCTTAAATTCCATCTTGCTTTTACAGTCTGTGTTTTCTCACACTCATAGTTTTTTGGTCCCAGTTGTGCAGAAAAACATAGATTTGCACTTGTTTTTCAAAGGAGAAAAATACAAAGTAGCCACTGCATGCCAGTCATGTGACTGATAAATCCAGTTAGCAAATCAAAGTTACATCTTGGTATTTTTCTACGCGTCTTCTTATGAGCCCGGATTGTCTGAGTTGTTCTTTTTTGGTTTTGTTTTGGATTTTTTGGTTTTGCTTGGTTTTGTTTTTGCCGTTCAGATTTTGGATGGCAGTTTCTCATTAGTTTTCCTTATCCACAGGCTGGCAGTGGCTTCAGTAAATATTTGCTAAAAGCAGCAAGATCATTGAGGTCTCTGAAGTGAGGTCACAGCCAGGTTTTACAAAAACAGATCCGAAAAGCTGAGGACTGATGTGCAAATGTCTGAAATGGATGGTTTTGCAAGCATATTCACATTCCTAAAAAGTGTCTTCTCATCATTTATGTTTACCCACTGACTCTCAGCTAGTAATCCCAGGATCTCTAGGTTTGCGAGTTTCTTATAGAAGTGGTGTGGGAGCATGGCCTGGGCTCCGAAAGTCTAACTATGCATGCATGCAAATCTGACACATGCAAGTGGCCAAAATAAGCTTCTCACGATGAGACAAGTGAATATGAGCTGCTTAAAATATCTCCTTGTTAAAGGCCCTACTATTTTTAGAAAGGGCAGGAAGGCATAAAGATGAAGATGATCCTCCCACTCACTAAAGTCAGGTCAGGGAGTAATTCAGCTGTCTCAAAAATAAAGTATTTGAATTGCTATGTGTAACCCATGACCTTTGGCCAGGCGGTACCTGATTCAGTATTACGCTATAGATAGACATGATGAACACGCTAAAGACAATGACACTAACACAGCTTGTTTATATCAATTTGCTGATAGAATCATCCTCAGTCATGTCTGGAGTTGAGCTGTATAGCTTTTCAGCTATTCCATTATAACCAAACACAAATTTAGAGTCTCTACTAGGGAGATAGCTGAAACAGCTTTCTAGGTGAACTTTTTAACATTTCCAGTTTACAACCACAGTTCTAGTTTTTAACAAGTCAATTCTTGACAGATTCATGAGAAGGTAGAAACAGCATTGTTTTTCCTTATTGGAGGATTATGTGATATTAACTCCCTCTAACGAACCTTTATAAACAAGGCTACTGGTCAATCCTAATGGTATTTGTAGACTTCTCTCAATAACTACACAACCAAGAGATCAACATAGTAAATTCAGGAGATGGTTTACTAGAATGGAACATAGCAGCAAATGTGCATTTCTCACATTCCAACTGCATCACTACTTTTGGAAAATTAAAACTCCATCCCATTTAAAGGGACAGCGGCAGAGTTTGTTCAAACAGGTGCTTTAAAAGGACATCTGTCAGGATTAGAACCCATGACAGTTTGTACGCAATCAAGCATTTGTTGATGGTCTAGAAAGTCCAATTATTAATGAGATAATTTTTGAATAATATCCTATGCATTTGTTGGGCTTAGAATCTCAGATATTAAGAGGATAAACTCTTTCCAACTACTTTGATACTATTTTATGTATATACTATGATGTTAGTACTTAAATCTTCTGAAGACACCTCAAAATCCTTACATTTAGGCTCCGTGAAAACAGGCTGGAAAGACCTCTAAAGAAGTGTTTTTCACCCTTTTATTGCACATCAGAGCTACCTGAGCATCTTTTAGAAACCACTTAATTTGGGTCTGCCCACAGACTGAGTTTATCAGAAATCTCTGGAAGCAGTATCCAAATGCATGTCTTTTCTTAAAGCTCATCAGGTGATTCTGATGCATAGTAAGGGTTGAGAACCATAGTTATAGCCAACTGAAAAGCCTAAGGAGGTTCCACAACCATAGAAGAATTTTAGGGTCGATAAAATGATCTAGGGAAAACATTAGCTGTCCAGTGAGTCTGGGGGTGATGCATTCATGCCAAGAGTGTTGAGGCTCTTTTAACTTGATCTTGGCTCCTGACCTTCTGGATCTAGTGCCATAGGAATAAACAATAGTCCTATAAAGGCTAAAACAGCTATAAATAAGAAGAAAGATTGCTAAAAAAGACAGCTATAGAATGCAAAAGTTATAAGGAGCCTACTTTGTGTTCACATTTTACAGCGAAATCTTCTTGACTTTGTTTATTGATCATACTTTTAACCAATGGGATGAACATAGGAAATCTCCTGTTGAATAGTAGGCATTTTCTTGGCAGTCATTAAAATCCCCTTAAATAAAAATAAAATAAAATCCCCTTAAATACATACTGCCCCCTACACTGGAAGCACCAATTATAGCTAAATAAAATTTTTATATGTTTTAATGAAAAGAAATTGCTAACATTGCAATCATACTTCACTAATTTTTGTTAATTACTTTGCTAATATGACTAGGTAAACTTTTAAAATGCTACTTATTTGGGTAATTTTATCTAGTGACTGCTGAGACACAATTTGAAGGAGCTTTGGTATAATTGTGGTCTCGATCCTGTATTCTGTTCCTGTTCACTTCAGGTCCTGATTCTCGGGGAAGCCAAACAACATAAGAAAACTGTCAGAGCAGATTCTCTCTTCCAATCAAAGAGATGTTAGTTGTTGAATATTTTATATGCATTTATTCATTTCTCATTTAAATTCTTTAGAATTTAAATGAAGAAGGGACAAGAGTCTGCACACTTCTCCTTTCTGAATTAATAACTTTAAAAAAACATGGAACTAACCACTTGAAGGGACCTTTGTAAAAAAGCTGAATTATGGACGATTTAGCTTCGCCAGATGTGTAATCACTTTTGATCATAACTTGGAGGGATATTTTCATTTTCTTTTAACTCATAATTAACTGTAGATAATTTGAATCTATTAATAATGTCCTAGTTTCACTAGAGTTGATAAAAGTTTGAATGGGAAGTAGACAATAAATTGGTTAAGTGACCATTGTTATTAAACAAACTTCTTTTGCCCGAATGAAGTGAATGTGGAACCCAAATCCCTAACTTACTACTGTGGGTAGGTACCAGGTCCAAGGAATTAGGCCAGGCCTCACGCAGTTCTGAAATCCATCTGTGCAACAGTTTTTATGAAAGGGACTATTGCCAAGTGCTAAGGAAAATACATCAGTAAGAAACATAGTTACTGTTGTTTGTTGGCCTAAAATCTAGCAAGGAGCATAAAGTATATTTTCTAATGATCCTTAACTTAGTTTGAGATACTGATTCATTAATATTTTGTTTGTCGGTTTCTTTCTTTGTTTATTTAGCATGGGGTGAAAGGTATGGATCCTCTTCCCTGAAAAGTACAAATATTGACCCTGTCTGCATATGACATCAGAGAGTTTACAAACTTACAAAAAAAGCTGATAATGCAAAAATAGATATACAACAAAAAGAATAAGTATACTGAGTGCAGGAGACAGAGATAACATGTTGTTTCTCAAACATGCCTGGCCAGGGGATTGCGCTGGGGCTGTGGTTATCAGAATCCGTAGGCAATTGCTGAAACAAACAGGGTGCTCTTTAACCAGGGAGACACTGAGCACTTTCTCTGAAGGATGCTGAAGAGGAACAAAGTTGCCTAGAATTTCACCTCCTCTCTTTAGTTCTGCCTGCACACCAAAGGAGGTCCCAAAAGCAATGAAAATGTAAACTTGCAGGTGTAAAGATGGTGACACCAAGACATATATGCATAGTGTAGTAACAGAAAAACAGTACTGGTACTGGAACAATCTCCACCTCTCTCTAAAACTACTATCTGGACAGTATTATGTTTACTTTCTTTAGGAAATAGACAAGAACCATTAGTTTTTTTCTATATCTTCCAATATTGCTAACTTCCACAAAGCCAAGGAGCAAGAATCAGGAGTCCTTCATCGTTCACTGCAGTTGTTGTTCCATTATTACCATGCACCCATGAATTGATTCTGCCATCATTCCTGAACAACAGAACTGGGTTCCATGCCTCATGACGGACCATCATATAGGAAGTGGACATCTTTCCCTGCCTGTATATTGGAAACCAAATATAATTCAGCCCAGTCCAAAACGTATGGAGCTTAAAATTTTATCTTTGCCTTGATATTATAAGAACAGAAATCGCTCAGCATTATTTTACAAAGCAGACAATATTGGGTGCATTTTTAAAGGGCCAAGGATCCAAAGGAATATAATAATCCCAGATGGGTTACAGAAGAGCCAATAGAACAAAATTAAGAGCCAATAGAACAAAAGGCGAATGTGGTCTAGTTTCCTTTAGCCCTGCTCATCTACAAGCCAAATTAACTTCAGAAGTCTACTCTAAGGGTCTGCAAGGAAATCCAAACAAATTAATTAGCATCTCCTAGTCCGCATGCAAATCAGTTACCAAGGCTTTGCCTGGGCTCATCTGCCCTGGGGTGTATTTTCATGTCCTGCTGAGTTTAGTTTTGTTGTTCTTAGGGAAATCTACAAAAATAAAATGTTTCAGTAAACACCTATGGCTTCTCATCTATGACTAAGTTCCTTATTCTACTGCTGTAGCAGGTAAAATGAGATTCTATTAGACAATGTCGCCTCTAGATTTTAAATGATACAAAGGAGCATCATAGCATACAGACAAAAGCTCACAACTTGTGGTCTTGGCTCTTGTCAATGACTTTGTACCTCCAAGCATTGCTTTCTTCAACGTCCTGGCCTTTGTAGAAATACCAACAAACATACACTTAAGTAAATAAATGTATACAGTGTAAATCAGACTCCTACTTTACTTAAATGTTCACATAAATGCCTAGAAATTCTTTTTCACTTTTTGTTATCAAAGAGCACTGCAACCTATAAATAAACATCTAGAGCAGCAGTCCCCAACCTTTTTGGCACTGGGGACCAGTTTCACGGAAGATAATTTTTTTCCATGGACACAGGAGGGGAGTACTGGAATGGCTTTATAGCCTGCCACCAGGTGAAGGTTAATTGTCACTTGCTACTCACTGATGGAGTTTTGATATGAATCTGCAAGTGATTGATTTATTATGGTCTCTGTGCTGTCAATCTTCTCTGCTAATGATAATCTGTATTTGCAGCCGCTCCCCAGCACTAGCATCACTGCTTCACCTCCATCTCAGATGATCAGGCATTAGATTCTCGTAAGGAGTGTGCAACCTGGGTCCCTCACATGCATAGTTCACAGTAGGGTTCACGTTCCTATGACAATCTAATGCCACCACTGGTCTGACAGGAGGCAGAGCTCAGGCAGTAATGCAAGTGATGGGGAGCAGCTGTAAATACAGATGAAGCTTCGCTCGCTCACCCACTGCTCATCTCATGTTCAGTGGCCTGGTTCCTACCAGGCCATGGACTGGTACTGGGCCATGGCCTGGGGATTGGGGACCCCTGATCTACAGAAATAGTTAAAGGAGGGTAAGAATGCACACCAGAAACTAATAAATATTGTGTGTCAACTGTAATTGAAAAATTTTTTTGAAAACTAAAAAGTGGGTAAGAACTTTAAGAAAGTGAGACTTAAATACTAAATATATGGTCTGTGATATATATGGTCTGTGATATATGCAAGATATAATGCTGGCCAGCTATTGAATAAGAACTTAATGTGGGACCCAGGATTTTATGCAACAACAATTCCTGATCTAATAGAGTTTGGTGCATTGAGCAATTTGTAGATCTGGTAAAGGAAATATAAAATCCAGTGAAAAAAGTAGCTTCAGAGAGAGAAAGTCAGATTGGGAATTGGACCAGTAATACTTATTTGCATAGTCAGCAAAGATGTGATTTGGGTTTAAACTACAGGGACTATTGCCTCATGTTGCTACTTTAACATGAGTGTGTGTGTGTGTGTGTGTGTGTGTGTGTGTGTGAAAACAGTAGGCACATGTCCTATTCCCCTGATTCTCAAATGTTTGGAGTTAATTAAACTTAGTCTCTGTGAAAAAAATGAATAGTCCTTCTGAATATATAATTAAGCCATCAATCTACTTTTATTAATTTAATTGTTTTTTAAAAGTCTCATTGATACATAAACTTTAAAAGTGGAATCTTTTGACTTCACTGGAAAACAGTGAATATGTTATAGTTTAAACTTTGCATAAAGAGTTACCTCCTATTGAAAGAATCACGGTTTAACAAAAGTCCCCATTACTATAAGGTTTAAAACAATTCCTTTAAATATAAGCAACCTTATTCCTAAAATTCTAAACAAAAAGAGATCATTTCTAATTTATATGGAAAGCATATAGGTGAAGTCACTAGTATAGTCACTATTCTTTAGTAGTGGTAAACTTGAGGAAATAAATTTTGAAAGTAACTTAATAAATATAAAGTACTTTATTATGTCAATTTTCTCCAGAAAGTTTAATCTGTTCCTCAGGGAATTTGAGATAACATTAGTTTGCAACCTCTGTTTCCAAAACCGTGGTTTTCAGAAACACAGGCTTTTTCTTGACTACTCTAGTCGGGAAATAGTTCCGCTTGTTTTTCAGATACATTCCCTTGAGGAGATACAGCCAACAGAAATACACAAGAAAACTGCATTTCTCATATCTGCTGCAACATAGGAATGATAGTAATGCAAATATTCTGCATTTAGAAAACGCCTTTCTTCCAAGGACTCTAAAATTTCTCTCATTGATTTTCCATGATTCTCTGTGATTATGGGATAACAAATATATTTACTTCTATTTTGCAACTGGGTAGGCCAATTGCTAATAAGTGATTAGTTTCAGTAATTAAACGCCAGAAGAATTAGAACTAGAAACCTTGGACATGTTTCACTTTGTAGCATACTTACACCTATTACAAAATATTCGATTTCTTTTAAACGAAGATAGTAGAGAATCACAAAACTTTAGATGTGTTTTTATCTCAAAGTACTAAGATATTAACATAGCTCAAAATCTAGATTAAAACCATCAGGAGCTAATTTAATTTCAACCTTTACATTATTGAAAAGAAAATAATTGCAGATAGTGAGTGAATTAGCCAGTTATAAAATCTTAGGCATAAGTGTCTGGTGATTTTGACTTGTGATATCTTTTACTATCTGATTTTATCTTTGCAGCTTTTAATCTGATTCTATGCCGTTATATTGAGGAGGAGACAAAAGTAAAAGTTATGAAGTACATTTGAGAAATATACTATTTTATTACACACACATCTCAGTCAGGAGTGTGACTTCCGCAGCTACACACACTTGCCTGTGAGGCGGCACCTGCATGTGTATGCTCCAGGGAAATAAAAGACCTCAAATAAAAGTACATGGTACACAGGTAAAATGGAACACTTCTTAGCAACAGAAAAGCTGAAATCTTGCCTTTTGCCACAGCATGATGGACCTTGAGAATATCATGCTAAGTGAAATATGTCAGATGGAAAAGAACAAGAACTGTATGATTTCATTCATATCTGGGATATAAAACAGAAAGCAACAAATGAACAAACAAAACAAACACACTCAAACACTGATGAAGGGTATGAAGGGTACCAGAGGGGAAGGGGGTGGCAGGAGGATGAAGGGAGTAGAGGGGACAAATACACAGTAACCGAGGGAGACTAGCCTTCGGGTAGTGAGCACACAGTGCAATACACAGATGATGTATTATAAAACTGTACACTTGAAACTTGTATAATCTGATTAACCAACCTCACCCCAATACGTTCACTAAACAGAAAAAAGTGGGCAATTGCATGCTTCCCCTAAAGTACACTGATGCTCAAGAGATTTTTTTAAAATTCCAACTTCAGAGCAGCATTTGTAAAAGATGAGTGAGTATGTGCTACTCACTGTGAGTTTAAGTGTGTTGTCCAATATGCCTTTTTAGTTATTCAGTTTTTAAATAGTTTCCACATAGTTTGAGATAATTTTTTTCCTTTTCTGAAATAAAGGCTTAATGAAATACATATTGCCATGAAAATAAAACTGGCAAGAAAGGAATTAAATTGTTTTCTCTACTGGTGCTTGTTACATTAACAGAATCATTGGACCATATTAAAAATTTATTAAATTATTCAGCAATTGTTTTTCCTTCAGAGAATATAGATAATGGCAAATATGTATATAAACAAAAAAGCTTAAAAGTTCTCAACCATATTTATGCCAGAGTAGATATTTCCATCATATAAATAAATTGCCATGAGAGGCCGGTGGTCTGAAAAAGTCTCTCTCATCTCAGTGCAAAGTAATTTCCTTCTTCTTCCTCCCCTGCACCTCAGCATCTTTGTTTGTGGTCATAGACTAGGGTGGTCCAGCCTGGCATGGCATAGCTTCCCGGGCCCAGAATGGTGAGGTTGGAAGGGAAAAAAGGTTGGTGAAAATGATCCCTCATTCTGACTTCACCGCTGCTATATTTCAGGCCTGCGGGGGGCATCCCCTCTGCCTCATCTATTTTCTCACGCCGCTCCAGAGAAAACATTCACTACACAGAGCTGTCATTTCATTTCCACAAGGACAAGGTTTGCCGCAGCCTACATTTCTAAGGAAGGGATGGGCAAATACAGCCTGAGTTTTCCCCTCAAATATAAAAATCTTTCCTACCCAAAGACAAAGAAGTATTTTCCTTTTTATAGGTCATTTTTTATATGGGGGCTAAAATATTAAAAGAAATAAAGTTTAATTTTAATTAAACCTTCAAGTCAGTTTTAATTGTAATCTTAATTAAAGGGATCAGCTAGAAGCTTGAACAGAAGGATCAGGCAGGGCTCACATGAACACCAGGGGTCAACTTTTACCTTGGGGCTCAGAACCTTTACTATGCATTCCCATTGCGTCTTTCTCCTCTATCTCTGAAGGATCTGCATGAAGTTCCCAAAGGCTTGGTCACCGTGGGCCAGGGAATGAAAAGACAAAGTACAGTGTGTGATAAGAAGAAAATGAGAAAACTATAAGCCACCCTCCCAGGCCAATAGGAATATAATAAAGAAAGTGACAGGGAGTGGACCCAGCAACAACCCAAGCAAGATATTCACTTTTCTGTAAAATGAAGGGTTTGTACTAGACATGTCCATAAAGCTCACTCACAGCTGAATCATTCTGGGATTCCAAGTATCCTAAGTGATACAGATTTTGCAGAAAGTCCTGGTGCCCACAGTTAATCTTTTCCCTACTTTGTGGTCCTCTTCCCCATCCTGTCCTCCAGTACTTGACTTCTAAAACTCTTATTTCAGGAAATGCTACCAGGGGTTATCATTTAAGAGGGTCCTGCTCACTACCAGAGGTTATCGTTTAAGAGGGTATGTAAAGGAGGTAGGCGGGAGACCCCGATTCTTTGGCAAAGATAGCAGTTGGGGAAGGTGCATCTTCTTGTCTGAAACAGAACTGCAGATGCAGTTCACCTCAGATTGTAACAGACCAGAGGTTCCTGCTCATACAGGGTTCATATCAGAATTAGGGGGTGAGTTTAAAACAGACCTGATAAAACCTTCAGTTTGGGGACCACGCATCGGTATTTTAAACTTAGATTCATAGGTAAGTCTATACAGCTACAAATTACCAGGGTTAAGGATCATATGTAAGATTTAAAGAACTATTAGTGTTAATTTGATATGTATGTGACAGACACTGATTCACAGTGTGTAAGTATCACAGAGAAATGTGTCCCAAGTTTGAAACAATTATTCTCAAATGATCTTTAAGAATACCATTCAACCTTGAAATGGAGAAAGCCTGTATATCTTTTTCTTAGTAGATAAAATATTAAGCAGCAAAGAAGAAACTGAAGCAAAAACATGGCTCTCAGAAGTTATTTAGCCATAGTGATGGTGCATTCATCAAGCGAACTGGATTTCCGAGAAAACACGACACATTGTTACCAATTCACTGCCATCTAGATACAAAATCCAGCACTGTTTCCTGCTGAAGCCCAGGTGGCTGAACAATAAAGTGGTCCATAAGGTTTGGGGTTTGTTCTTTTAAACTGATGTCCATATTTTATTTGGATTTCCTGAATTTTTACCTAATGTCCAATTTCTGTTCCAGGATCCCATTCTGGTTGCCATATTACATGTAGTGGCCATGTCTTCTTTAATTCCCTTTGGCTGTGAAGGGTTCCCAGACTTTTCTCGTTTATAATGACCCAGGCAGATTTGAGGAGTACTCGTCAGGTATTTTATAGAATGTCCATGTCCCTCAGTTGGGGTTTATCTGATGTTTTTCCATAATTTGCTTAGGGCTATGATGTTTGGGGGAGGACGATCACAGAGGTGAGGTGCCGTGTTCTGTGCTATCACATCAAGTACACTATTGCTATGACTTATCACTGATGATGCAGAGCTTGATCATCTGGCTGAGAGAGTAACTATAGTTACACACAGCAGATAGATAACACAGCAGATACTTTATTGGCACATAAAGTATGCCAATAAACATAAAACCAACAAATGTAAAATGAGCCATATTAAAATGTGGTTTTAGCAATATTAGCAAATCAACAAATGTAAAACAAGCCATATTAAAATGTGGTTTTAGCAATCTCACTATGAGCCCAGGGGAGAGGACTATTTAAAAGTCTGGGGTTATGTATTGATTTGTAAACAGATCATTAAGCCGCCCAACATTTCAGGTTTAGTAAACAGTGTGGAGACTGAAATAATATGAATAGCTGGCAATCTATATAATAGATTCTTAGAAAAGGTTTTGTGTTATTTTCATCTGTTTGATTAAATATGCTAATTTTATTATTCAAAAAAAATAAATAAAATGTGATCTTTTCCAAACTTTTTTACCTTAGAATACAAGACCCAATAACTTTACAAAGGTATTACTCATTTCCACACTGCTAAGGTTTTTCCACCATAATTGAAAAGGGTAACAATAAAATATACTATTTAGGATTTTCACATTGGCTACAATCTTAGAACCTGGTGTTCCCTCATTCATTTTTACAGCAGTCACTGGAGTGATGAGGTCATGGTGATGAGGGAACCACTCAGTATCTTCAAACTATGGCTTCTTTTTTTCCTACAAGTGTACAAAATTACTACAATAATTGCTTCCCCTAGTACATGCTTTGCTTGTCCTGAAAGTTTAGAATTATTTGTAATCAAATTTCACTGTAGCTTTGCCATAGGTTTAAATAAATATTGTTATGACACTTAAACTGAATTTCATTTCTGGGTTAGCACATATTGGTAATTTTTCTGTGCTTTTAACAGTGGTTTTTAAAAAGAATTCCTGACTAACAGATTGCACACCTGAGTAATTTCTTTAGAATGCTAAGTGAATCCTTCCAATAGTAAGTTGCAAGTACTCTTTTTTGTGTACATAAAATTAAAATGATGCATTTATTTTACCACTTCATAAAGATGCTAGCTCTACACTTGTATGTAACTTATTGAATAGCATTAAATCATTTTCTTCTTTTTATGATTAGTAAATAATAGAGTTAAATGAAAATTGGGAGGGGCATTCAGACATATTATGGCTACTCTTTATACCCCACAACAGCCACAGAATATTTTCCCACATTTCTTTGCCTTTTCCTCCCAGATTTTCCAGGGGTGGAGTTGACCTTTTGGCTACCTCCTATTCTCGATTCTCTTTTTGTGACCTCCTTTTTCTCATCCAAGTTATTAAATTTCCTCTCAGGAGTTAACAACTACTAAACTTGCATGGCCTCAGTGGATTTTATTTGGTTTTTAAAGGCCTTTTGACAATAGAACAAGCTCTGTTTGAGACGAGAGCATTACCTTGACTCATTGCCTCTCTTTACCAGGTTTAACAATGTGGCTGTGGAACATCCACTTAATGTTTTCAGAGGACATTATCTGACTGGATTCTCCATCCATTTACCCCCTTGTCACTTTGCAGACATAACAGAACTGCAGATAAAAGATGGAAAACCTTTCCTCTGCCCCTTCAAGGCAGGAAATTGCTGATGCAGGTGAGAGCCTTAAAAACTTGTTCTGTGTCTTGGCACCTGTGTACAGGTGTCCAGTGGAAAAAAACTAGAAGGAAATTGGGGACTCAGAGTGTGAGACTGCAGAGAGGGGTGGTGTCTCCTTCCCAGTAGAAATTCGAAGGAGCCATATAGTTTCATTTCTTCAGTACTTGTGATATTTGAACAGGCACAGGAAAAATGGATAGAACATAAACCTCAAAGTAAATATATAAAATATATAACAAATGAGGCAAACAATTTAGAATTAAGGAAATCTATTTTTTTAGCAGAGTTACTCTATTTATGCTGAACTACAAAGACTATTTCAGTAGAAATGAAGTTGTTCTATGGCAATATTTACACAAAGATACCACTTAAGAAATCTAATACAAAATAGATAATTGATAGATTAGATAGACGGGAGGAAGGAAGGAAGGAAGGAAGGAAGGAAGGAAGGAGAAGGGGAAAAAAGAAAGGAGGAAAAGAAAGAAAGAAAGAAAGAAAGAAAGAGAGAAAGAAAGAAAGAAAGTCTGTGGAGTTATTATTTTTAAAAAGCAATACATTGATATTCTTGCACTAACCCACTGCTATATTGATAACTATTTCAGAAACAAGATTCCTACAGGCCTTTCTTGCCAATGTCTGGAGAATCAAACTCCAACATGAGATAACTCTGATGCAGCTGAGTTATTTGATTTATACAGTTACTTTTCTCAATTTCCAAATTGCGTTCTAGCCTACACACTAGCTGGGAAAAGACTCAATGCTCTTTCTTGTAAGAGACAAGATTTGAAATAGTTTTATAAACATGATTGTTAATTTCTAGGTTGTTACTTGTTAATTGAAAAGGAAATATTTTTTAAAAAAATGAACAGCGATAAGAATTACACTGTATTGCTGTTTTAGGCTTCAGGCTGCTAACATTACAATTCCAGGTCTCACGATGTTTGTCTAGAAAAATGTTTATAAAAGGGAAGTAGAATTCTATTACAATCTGTCTATTCTTAAATACAATAATTTAGAGTATTGCTAGACAATTTGTTTAGAAAGAGTCATTCTTAGGTGACAAAACGAATAAGATTTGTTACCTAATAAAACAATGGATTAAAACTCTACTGACAAGCAAAAAAATCCTTTTTAGTCATTAGTTTAAGTTTTAGGGAAAGTAAGCTGAGCAGGATATGTTCTGATGCAGGATCTTTCAAACATATTGGTAAGTATGACTATTTCTTTAATAGTAATAACCCAATTATCCAGCACCACCAAGGAACGGGGTGTTCCGTGAAGCAGCACACCATACAGATTATGGAAGCTTGTCCCTTCTTATTACCACATAGAGTTCTCTGACCCCATTAAAAAATACCAGTTAGGGAATCAATATTTCTAGAATGGATTATCTTCTTTCAAACCATTTAAAGCATAGTGTTTTCAACCTAGTAGAGCATTCAGAGACTAATCCAAGATTATCCTTTTGAAAAATCAATTTACTGTGCTGTTACCTCTCTTGAAGTTCATCACAATAAAAACTCTACAGTATAATATTTGCTTTTAGTTGCTCAGTTTTTAAGTATTCTCTTGATAGAGTCAGGGAGTCTGTCTGTCTTACCTCCCACTTCTCACCCAGATACACTTATTTTCTGTGATCTATAAGCCAGATAGCCAAACTTGTTGGCACTGTGCTTATACTACACCCATGCAAGCAATGAGTACCTAAGAAGGTAACACTATAAAATGGTTAAAATAGAATCCTGGAGCCAGTCTGTTTGGACGAATCCCAGCTCCATTATTTATTGGCTACATGAGTCTGAACAAGTTACAGGATCCCCTGTGCCTTTGTGTACTTTAACTGCTTAGTGGGCATGCTAAACAAAACAACTTCATGGGTATAATAAATAGCAAATGAGATAATGTTTGTGAAACAGAACTATAAGAAATAGATAATAATAATAATAATAAAAGATGATGGTTATCAGAATTTTTACTGTGGGCCAATAGTTTTTCTTGTTATTGCTAATTGCCTGATTTTCCTGTCCATGGATTTTTGGCAGAGCTAAGTTGTCTTGTTTCCCTTTGGCTAGCGTCTAGGTAGTAGAGTTGCTGGCCAGGTAAACTAGAGATAAATGGGGTGATACTACATAGAGATAATATTAATGTAGGAACATATGACTTTAAAAATATGCCATAAGTTGATGTTTTGCTTCTTTCCCTAATATTAAATTTCTTCATTGAAAATGTTCTATTTGTGGTTTATCATGCTTCCAGTAGACCTTGCTACCTTTTTGTACTGCTATTTGTATAATGCAATTTATGCAATGTTTTCACCATTTAATTTCTGAACCATCTTATGTATAACCAGGTGCTATCAAATGACTGGATTAAGCTGCAAATCATGGTAAATGTGATGAATGAAGCAGGGAGTTTCTATAGTCTATTCCAGACACCCTATTAAAAGGAGCTTATATGAAGCTCTCCTTTTAAAATTTAAATTTAGTATACTTTGCACAATTTTACTGGGTGCTACTCTTAGAGAATATGGAATTTATGAGCTGTCACATGGATAAAAGAAAAACACAAAGTTCTCACGTTGCTTCAGTACAAGATCCTTACCTTCAACAATTGCCTGATTTGTGGAAGACAATACATCACCATGCTCTCGGCCATGGTCAGCCAATAGTTACAGAGTCAGACAGTGACCATTATAAGCCAGAGCCCGGAAATGCCTGAAATAGAGTCTTGAGTGGCATTCAGAGAATGTCTGAGGATGTCCTCTCTGAATTATTGCCAAAATCAGAATTGCCAAGAAGCCGCTCAGTGACCCAGTTCTGCAAACAGACCCCTCTCCCAATATCTGGGGACTTCCTCAATAGGAGTAATTTTCTGAAGGGTGGCTCATTGGGAAATGTACAAAGACCTGACCAAGTTCCGGAGACACAAAGGATCTCATTGGCTCCTTCAGAAACATGGAGGTGAAACAGCTGATGGGCCAGAGATTTATAAGGATGACTCTGGAAGGAAAAAGCTAAATTGCAAATTTTTGCTTCCTTGCCTTTTGCAATTACAAATACACATTTGATAAAGGTCTTACAAGATTTATAATGTCTTTACCGCACCAAGAAATGTTTATTAGGAGAACATTCCCAGAGGTAAATTTGAAGATAAAATAAATTAAAAAGCAGAGAGAGAAAATTCCTTCATTATTGTTTTACTGACAAATGACAATAGAAGAAAGCACATAGAAGGTCCATTTTCTTTTTTAGGCACCATCAAAGCATTTTTGCAACAGTTCATCATGTCACATGAATTTATTAGCCATGCTGTTAATATACAATAGAATCAATATCAAATGGGGATGTTTTATGTCAGTGGAAAATACTCATAAAAAGACTAGTGTTTTTGAGATGGAATTGACATGACAAGGCTTTGGAATTGAATTATCCCAGTTGTTTCTTAGCTCTCTATTCTAGCAAATCTTGTCAATGGTTCATTTCCACCCAGTATGCTGACCTCGAGAGCCTGGTCTGTGTCACTGGATACTGACTAGGGTGCACAGTAGTCTAGACTTGGACATGCAAGAGCAAGGCATGGTCAAGAAAAGTATTTTCACTGTGTGTATGATCCTATTATCATCATCCAGCATCTGTGTGCTCCACTGAAATTGAGTACTTCCTCCTGTGCCTGGCACTGTGCCATGCCTTCTCAGATAATCTCATTGAGTGAAACAGAGTAGATGCTCGCTCCTGCTCACCGCTCAGCAGGAAATACACTATGAAACCTGTAACACAGGCCTCTCATTCTCAGGCTTGAGTCAGCCTTTTTTTTTAAATAACATTTGCCTGGCTGGGACACATGGGAAAAAGCAGGTTTTCTGAGTCAAAGGATACCCTCTGAGAGTTTAAGGACATGAAACCCCTTTTCCTATAAGTTCAGGTCTCCTCCTTCCAGACCAGATTCCTTCTGAGATCAGCAATGCAGTGGCTTAAATTCCTGGTTTAGCTGCTACCTCTTCATTTCACAACTTTTACTTTCTATTGAAAATCCAAATCAGAATCAAAACAAAAAAATTTTTTTGGATCCTTAAAGTTAATGAAAATGAGGCTGTAATGGTTATGGCAATGATGCAATTGAGAGGCACAGCCACCCAGACAATTGCATTACAAAAGAAAGGTTTTCTTTTTATTCAGGAAAATGTCACCAGGATTATGACTTCAGATTAACCTACCAGCACTTGGACTTCAAATTTACTTGCCGTTAAAGAATTCCAAATCATGAGAAACTGTATAATACCTGCTTTAGATTTCTAACAGAAAGTGAACATTTGAGTTTTGCAGCTAAAACAGACATTAAAGCTATGGCATCGCTAACTTCCTCGGGAAGGGGAAGGAGATCTGAAATTAGAAACATAGAGTTAAGAAGTAACACAGAAATCATCATTTTTTCCATCGCTTACCAAAAAATTTCTCACTCATTACCGCAGAAAAACAACAAAATACAACCGGGCACATACGCAGAGCGACTTCACCACCAGCTGAGAAGGAGAAACTTCTGTCTTTATCAACCTGTCATGACAGCACTATAGTTTTGTAATGTTCACAGGAGATATTTCTATTATTTATGTTTCTTAAATGTTTTTCTCTTACTGACTCTAGAGAGGCGGGAAGGGAGGGAAAAGGAAAGGAAAAGAAACATCGACATGAGAGATCAACACTGATCGGTTGCATCTTGCAAATGCCTCAACTGGGGACTGAATCCCAATCTGGGCATGTGCCCTGACCACCGGGAACCGAACTGCTGACCTTTCCGTCTGTAGGATGACACCAGACCAACTGAACCACCCTGGTCAGTTGGTTTTTTATTTAACTAAGTGTACTGGGTTCTTTCTTGTGAGAAAACTGCCTTCCATGTGTATAATCTTTACATCATTTCTAAACCAAATATATTTTATTTTATTCTCTTCTCCATAATAAAATAGCACAATATGAAATGCATTATCTCAAAAGGAAAAAAGAAAGACTCTTAGATGTTACCATATTAGATAAGCAATATTTCTTAATTAGTATCTCTTGTGAAATGGAACTTAAAATCTTATAAATGATGTGAGTTTGTTAATCATGTCTGCCTTTGTGTTGCCTTCATCTACTATACTATCCTCCTTTTATTATAATTCACTGATAAAAAAGTACTTCAATCTTGTTGAACTCCTTCAAGGACCAGATGTTACACTTCTCCAATTATTCCCCTATCCACTTATAATGTGTCTTCAACAAAACATGAGATATCTTACAATTTAGGATTTTGTATGTGCCTGTTTCACTGTAGCACTGGAAAGGTATTAACAAACTTCACACTTTCAAAGGAATTCAGATAACAGTTCAGCACAATCTGTTATGAGTGCCGTGATTCTGGCTGCCACGTTGACCCAAGTCATAAAAACTTTTAATCTTTTTTTTCCCTCCATGGATGGTGGTTTTTATTCATGTGATGGTATCTAGTGCTCCCGGAAGAAGGCAAAGTTTTGTGCTGTTGGTTTATTTATTTATTTTCCTACTCTGAACTCTCTGAGCAATGAAAATGATGTTCCCTGGGTCACTCTGTGATCAGGGACCTGTCCACACCTTGGCAAACGACTCAAAGGCCCAAGGGATGCCTGGGGCAGGTCTGACCCATTCTGCATCTGTTTATGGCACATATTTTGCAGCCATTAGTTTTCAGCATGGAAATGATATTTTAATTGACCTCAAACCACAAGTATATTGTCAATGTTGGTAACACATCACCTTTGTCCTGCATATTTTGTAGTGAAAAACGAGTGTCTAAAAATGACAGCGATTTCCCCAGGTTAGTGACAGAATGATACTGCTGCGAGAGACAAGCCAATGCCAGGGACAGTCTGCAATCTTTTTTGGCATTTAGCAAGCTAACTAGCTGTCCTGAGACTGATAAATTATGCAAGGCAGTTATGCTAAAGGCATTTCATAGACTGTAGTATATAGGAGCCAACCGAGACAGGTGAGATAAAAACCCGTGAAATGATTTTAGACAGTTTCAGCAACCTGAACATTATAATCAAAATGGAGTCCAAATTTTCTGTTTTCAAAAGAATCAGGCAGTTCTATGATATCATGAACTCTATTTAGCAAGTTACTCATAAATGCAGACAAACGCCGGCTACTATAATAGATGCTGATGATACAGCAGAGGGCACAATACACTCTGATCAAAAAAATGAAACAAAAAACTTGCCCTCATGTGACTTACATACTGATGGAAAAGAAAGATAAAAAACCAATAAAACACAGTATATTAAATTGTTTTAAGTGCTATGGAGAGAAATTAGACTAGAAGGGGGAATAAAGGAGTGCCAGGGGCTGCTTTTTAAACAGGTAAATTAGGGAGGTTCTCACTGCAAACAAGCCATCTTAGCAAAGGGCTAAAGGAGAGGAAGGAATGAATCACATGGGATCTACCTGGAGTTGGATGGTTCTGGGTAGAAAATACAGGAACTGCTGTTGCCCTGTGGCACGCAGGAGCGTGCCTGGTATGTTACTATCAGACAGGAAGCTGCAGTGGTTGGGACAGAGTGAAGGCAGGGAAGAGGAGGAGATGAAATTGGGGGTGGGGTAAAAAGGGGTACAAATTACTTAGGGCCTTGTAGATCACAATAAAGATATAACTTTTATTCTGAGTAAAAGGAAAGCAATTGTGTGGCTTTGAGGAGTTAGTTTTTATAGCTTCTAAGTTAAAAATGGACCCTAGGAGGCCAGTGGCAGAAGTAGAGTCAACTCAGAAGCCATTACAATAATCCAGGTGAAATAAAAATGTGACTTGGACTGAGGCGGTAATGCAGGTGGCTGGTTTAGGGATATATTCTGAAGGCAGAGTCAATATGATTTGCTGTGACATGAATGTGAGGTGTGAGTAAAAGAAGAAAATGATGATTTTGAAATGTTGAGCCTCAAAAACAGGAAGGATGGAGTTCTATTTACTGAAATAGGAAAAACTATAAGAAAAGCAAGTTTAGAAGAAGCGTTGAAGTTCAGGTTTGGAACTTTAAGCTTGCACTGTGTAAGTTTATCCAGGTGAATTTGTCAAGTAGGCTGCTGGAGGTCTGGAGTTCAAAAACGACACCTGGGGTGGAAACGTGACTCTGGGAGTTGCCAGTGTGTGATGGTATTGAAAGCTATGTGACTACCCACGTTCATCAAGGATGAAAGCACAGACAGAGAGGGTTCCAAGGACCTGGTTCTGGACCACACCAACACTAGAAGGTCAGAAAGATCAGGAACAACCAGCAAAGCAGCAGAGATGGAACAGCTAATGGACAAAAGAGAGCACCAAGAGAATGTAGGATTCTTGAAGCCAACCAAGGAAAAATGTGTCAAGAAGGAGAAATTGGTCAAGTGTGTCAAAAGCTACAGAGAAGTTAAATAAGACAAGAAGTGAGAAACATCCACTGACTAGAGACTGGGGAGAGTGGGAGGTGAAGAAACAGTTATACTATGCTTACACATATTTCAAGAAATTTTCTTAAACAGGAGCAAGGAAATGAATCCGTAGGTAGAGAGTAAGGACTTGAAGATTAGGAGTTTTTGTTTGGTTAGTTGGTTTTTAAACATTAAAAAGAGGGAAAGATTGATATAGTAGAAGATGGAAGAATTCTAGGGTAATGTCCTTAACTAAGAGAAAGACAGTACAATCTGGTGCACAGTGAAGTGTTGGAACAGGTGGAGACCAATGATAGGTTAATGTGACTCAGTGAAAGTCAAAAGTTCCAAAGAAATGACTGACTAGAAGGTCAGACCATAGGACAGGCGAGAGTTTTTGTACACTGAGATAATAATATGATGATAAGGCCAAATTGGGATAAACTAAAGCATTAGAACGGGCAGTATGTTTTTCTATCGTCATCATCATCAGGCATTTCATTTAATAAATGCATAATGCATGAGATTCATTATTCTGAACACTTTACACTACTTGTCACTTAATTTTCATAATGAACAATCCCCCCTGAGAAGGCTAAAACAGACAACTTGGCAACTTTTCAAGGTCACATGGCCTGTAGGGAGTACACAGGGCTTCACATGCAGGCTGTCTGACTCTAGAACCTACACTATAAACCACTGTCTGAGTCTTACTCTCCACGTCTTCATAAATCTCTTACCTACCTAGACAGTCCCACAGACTAACTTCTGTTGAATTTTTCCAATAGTGAAGAATTATATGAATAAATACTTATAAGAAAATGAAAGGTAGTGAAATACAAAGACCCTGAATCTAGCTAGCCATTCATGCTATTATCATGGGGCTGGAATTTAAGAATGGGTTGCCCCTTGACTTGTAGGTCACAAGCACGATTGGGAGATGGAGACCCATTCATCTTTGTGCCCTGAGTATAAAGGAACAGCAGGAAAGAGGCAGAAGCAGGCCAGTTTCTCACATAGGAATAATGTGCTGCTCCCATGGGTAAACTAGTATGACTTCTTAAAAGAGGTCACTCTGCAGGTGTCCTGGTTATGAGTCATCAAAGGAGGACTCTAAGGGAATATCAAGGACCTTTTGCTGGAAGGCAAGGCCTCCTTAGCATTCATACAATTCCCCTGGCCTGGGAGTTGAGGGAAGTAGTTGGTGACTTATTCCCACCTCCACTGTCGCCAGACTCCAAAATCCAACAAAAAATAGTGACGTCCAAATCTTTTTTTATGAACTCTTAAATAACTCTGCTTCAGTTTTATTAAATGTTTAGTATTTGCTAGCTTTATACTTTCTGATGGAAAAAAAACTACTTGAAGGAATAAACTGTGTCTGATTTCACATCTATTATACTATTTAGAAATACTAAGTCTGTACTAGATATTCAATAAATATTTGTTGATTTTTAAAAGACCTCATTTTAGACCAATTTATTGTATGTGTGAATCAAGTAAAAAATATGTTACAGCTCCTAATTTATTACTTTCTTCACTGAATCAGTGATTACCCATGTGAATACCCATATTCCTTAAAATTTAATATAACTTAACACCTAGAACTCACATTCAGATTTTTTACATTTATTAATTTGAAAGAGAGAGACATCAGTTTGTTGTTCAACTTAGTTATGCTTTCACTGGTTGATTCTTATATGTGCCATGACCAGGAATGGAACTGCAACCTTGGCCAGAGGGACAACACTCTAACCAACTGAGCTACTTGGCCAGGGCAAGATTTTAAATATATATATTTTTAATGATTATTAAATAATAATTGATTACTTGAAAGATTATTAAATAATCATTTAGATACTTTAAATTCCTATTTTTTAGGTTTTATATGCAAAAATTAAGTAAAATGAAAATATGCTGCTAAGCAAATAATCTTAACTTTAAAATTAAGTCATAGGAAAACAAAATACATAAATAAGAAAGACATATTGACTTATTTTTAAGTAAAATTTATTGTGCATAGTTATTGAACATGTTATTTTATATTAGATTTTTAATAAAGTTTATGTCTTAGGAATTTAATGCTGCATAACAAATTATACCAAAACTTATTGGCTTGAAAAAACCATCAGCATTTATTATCTTATAGTTTCTGTGAGTCAGGAATTTGGGTGAAGCTTAGCTGGGCAGTCCTGTCTTGGGGTCTCATTAAGAAGCCTTGCGGGGCCACAGTCACCTGAAGTCAGACTAGAACTGAGCTGGATCTAGTTTCAAGGCAGCTCCCTCATGTGGTTGGCACGCTGGTGTTAGCTGTTGGCAGAGGGTCCCAGTTCCTGTCCATGTGCGCTTCTCCACAAATTGCCTGAGTGTCCTCATGACATGGCGACTGGCTTCTCCACAAAGCAAGTAATCTCTGAGAGCAAGGCAGCAGCCACAGCATCTCTGTAACTTAGTCAAAGAAGTCACTAACTAATGACTTCCACAGTATTCTGTTGGTCACGTGGGCCAATATTTCAGTGTGAGAAGGGATTGCACCAGGGCATGAGTGCTAGGTGAGGATCATTGGAAGCCATCTTCCAGGCTGGCTGCTGCAGTCTAACCCTGGTCTGCAATGGTTCATGTTGCTCCCACATGCAAAATGCACTCAGCCAAAGTCCACAAAAGTCTCATTCCATGTATAGATCAGCTCAGAGTCCAGAATTCCATCATCTAAATCAGACCCAGGTGTAGATGAAGCACCTCGAACATGAATCCTTAAGTACAATTCTTTGAGTATAGCTCTTCTCAATCTGAAGCCATATGAATTAAAGAGACTTCTCTATCCTTCTGCCCTCTCCAAACACACCCACTCACTGGTCCACAATAGAACACAGGGTGGCTGAATTAGGATTAAAGACCTGGAATTAAGTTTCTGTAGCTTTTGCCTCTGTCTTCTGGGTTGTTTCTTCTCTCTAACTTACACATACTATTCCATGAAAGGAAGACCATTTTTGAAGTTGAAGAAACACAGCCGCTTCCTGCTTGAAGAAATGTGAGGTTCCAGAGCCCCTTTCACTGTATGCTTCCTCTGCGCCTTTCAGTCCAGGGTGGTGATGTTTGGTCAATATGACCCTCTTAAAAATAGTGTGGGTTTCTCATGAATCCTGTTGTAGTTCATTCCAGAAGACAAAAGCCACACCCACAAATCTCTGACATGAGCTCTTCTCAACCTTAGGCTTCTGCTGAGACTGTGGAGGAACAACACCCTAAGCTTTTTAGAAACCCCATTGTCTGACTGAATAGTACTCTGAGGCACTACTTTTAATATTCCTGAGGTCATTACAAAAGATTTCACAGCCATAATTTTAGCTCTGTATTTATATCATGTTTTCCTGACAGTGGATTTGATATTTGCCTAGAAGCCACTTCTACTTTTAGCATCATTTGACATCTAGTGAGGCTAAGATTTATTAAAACCAGCAAGGCCTGGTTCACTTATGTTTGACATTCCTTCATTTAACTTATTTCTCTCATCACACATTTGCATAAGCAACAAGAAGAATG
This sequence comes from Trachops cirrhosus, assembly GCA_028533065.1. Classification (NCBI taxonomy): domain Eukaryota; kingdom Metazoa; phylum Chordata; class Mammalia; order Chiroptera; family Phyllostomidae; genus Trachops; species Trachops cirrhosus. The sequence goes on from CM052542.1 coordinate 125,232,373, forward strand.
AAACTGTACTTTCAACACTTTGCCTTGAAAATGACTCCTTAGCTAGATTACTGGTATTTTCTACTTCCACGTCACCACAGGTGACAGTGTCACTAAATTTCTTTTTTTTTCAAACTGTAGAAATTAAATTTATTTTT
>CM052542.1:125233009-125250132 GCA_028533065.1 Trachops cirrhosus
CTCACTATAAAATTGGAATAATAATAACGGTACTAATTCAAAGGATTAAATAAAAGAATGCAAATCAAATCCATAGCTCAGTGCCTGACACAAATCAGGTGTTCTGTTTCAACTAATTACTCTGGAAAGATATACTTATAAATCCAGAGAGACTTTTTCATGATTTTATGGGTTTTATACAACTTCTTGGTAAGTGTAAGAGAAAGGGTTGGTAACAGTTCCATAGGTAGTAGTTCCTAGGATAAAATTCACCTATTTGCACAAATGAGAATGAAACAAACCCAAAGGGCTAACTTGGCAAAGGTAAAAAGGGTGAACATGGGACAAGGCGATGGGCCAGTCCTTGCACAAGTACCTTGTTCCTCCCCAGGACCTGCCTCCTTTAAGATGACCCAAAGAACTGGCATACCCCTGTGCATGAGGTTACTTATACAGAGGGAGGAATGAGTGTACTGGGGACACAGAGTCATTCCAAGAAGGAATCTGTAGGCCAAGCTGGTAAATATTCCATAATCTCCTTTTGTGGCATTCAAACCAATCTGGACTACCTTCACACGACAGGGCTAGTTCTCGCTCTGGAGATAATTTCCAAAGAAGAGAGTCAATACAGCCTTTGGCAGTTTTCCCTAAAACAGAAACAAACACAGTCGTCCCATAGGTCATGCTGAGGATGCTCAGAGGCCTTTGGGAATATGCTACCCCAGGGCACCAACGTAGCAAGCATAAGTTTAAATCACAGATGGAGCTAATGTTTTTAGTATAATCTGGCAATTTCTAGTGTTTTTCTCTAAGAGGATGTGGGGGGTAGGAAAATTTCTATTCTTTTGTCTTCCTTTGGCTTCTCTAATAATCGCATTGACATGAGACAGATTAACAGGAGAAAACAACCAAATACAATTATGTATCTACATATGAGGGTTCCCTGAGAACACAGGACCTAGAGACTCGTTGGGTAGTTGAGGCAATGTCCCTTTGAGCCAAGAGAAAAAGTTGGGGGCCGGGGTCTGATGGCAGCTAGGGACTTCAGAGGCAGGGAAGGACATTCCCGTGCAGATGGAAAAGCAAATGTTTGGTAATCAAAGGCCTGCTGGACCATCCTGAACAGTGGGGCATAGAGGACTTTGACCAAATGGGTCTTGTTGGGTCCCTCTCTATCAGACCTAGTTCATCTTAAACTATTGTTATTTATGATGACAACTCCCTTCCTGAAGCAGATCCTTTACATAATTCTTTTAGGCAGTTGGGGGATGGTCAAAGGTTTTTTTCCTGAGTCTTTTTTTCCCATAAAAATAACCAGCTTAAAATAATCAATATCCCAATAAATGTGTATTTTGGGATAGCAAACTCTGCTCCCCCTCAGGTACAAGGAGGAGTTTCCTTCTTCTGTTAGTGAGAGTTATGCTTAGGAGGAGGGCTCTTAGCAGATTACGAAAGGAATACCTCGGCCAGAATGGTAGGTTTGCGGGGGGACACCAGAAAACTGCACGGAATATGCTTGCTGCTCTCTGCGTTGACACAAGGAAGAGGAACATTGTGAGTAGGGTCAGTACAGTTAGAAGAAAATGAAAGACAGAGCAAAGGGGGGCCAGTTCCAATCTCATCCCTCATCAAACATCGCTCAGGGAAGGTCCAGAGGGGCAGCCTTCGCAGTCTGAAAGGAAGAAGGGGCTGGGGTACACTGTGCTGCCTCAGCCAGCTCACTGCCCTTGATAGGATGAAAAGGGGTCACCCCAAAATATCAGGTCTTAATCCCTAGAACCTGTAAATGTTAACTGACTTCGAAAAAGGGTCTTCACAGCTGTGATTTACATCCAGGATCCTGTGATGAGGGGATTATCCGGGATTGTCTATGAGGACCAGAAAGCTATTACAAGTATCCTTATAAGAGGCAGGTACAGTAAGCTTTCATATACACATGAGAAGGCAATGTGAAAGTGGGGGCAAAGACTGAAGTCATGTGGCCACAAACGACGGAATGCCAGTGGCCTCAAGAACCTGTAAGATGCAAGGAACAGACTCCCACCTAGAGCCCCAGGTGGGAGTATGGTCCTACCTCTATCTTGACTGGGGTGAATGATAACTGATTGTGGACTTCTAGGCTCGAGAGCTGTAAAAGAATAAGTTCTCTTGTTTTAAGCCACCCGGTTTGTGGTAATTTGTTACGTCAACCACAGGAAACTAATACAACATCATTACTACTTGTATTATCACTCTAATTATTATGGATTTTCTTGGTTCTTTTGCTTATTGTTTCTTCCTTCCTGAACTCATTTTCAGACATTACAAAATTATCATTTTCCTTTCTGTTCAGTTAGATTATGCCGTGTGCATCACTGTAAACACAATTTCTTTGGATCCTTTTCAGGATGCTAGGTCATAAAAACAATGCATATCAGTCACCAATGAAGTTCTCAAATTATTTCTTTTCACAGAACAAATATTTATCACATTGCATACCAACTAAGTAACTATGCCCTTAAGAGATGCAGTTTTTCAATTTATTATCTCAAAACTGCATACTACAGATGTTCAAGGTTTAATGTGTATCAATCTGGAAAATGATAAAGTAGCCAAGTCACACAAGGACAAAATATCACAAACCACTTGAATATTTATAACATGGTGTTTTTCTTTTACTGTCAGAGTTATGTGAATGAAATCCCAGTAAAATATTAACTGAAATGAGCAGCAAAACAAAGTTGTGTTCTCCGAGTGAGTAAAAAGCAGCTCAGCAACACACATTTGTGCCCCGCATTGTCCACCAGCTCCATTGCTGCTCTTAACAGTATGCGAGTGACCGTAAAAGGTACATTACGCATCGCAGAGTACCTGTCGCTGGCAGGGAAAAGCTTTTGTACCTGTTCAGTATTTCACCTGTGGGTATAGTAATATTCAAAAGCCATTTTTCATAAGTCTCCAAAGTCTACTTTTAAAGTGACTAAGTAGCCATATCTCTAGTAGAATGAAGAAGTTGGACTTTGAACTCTCTCCCACCTCTGAAGTTTTATGAGGATAAGAAAATGATGCATTGTGACCACCCTGCTATTTGGGGACTATGTGGAAGTTTTCAAATGGGCTGACCAGGCGGTGCTCTGACTTGGCAAGAAAAACAGCCAGAACAGACACCAGAGTATGGACAGTTCAAGTGCATGGTTGTGACTAGTACCCAGGTACTTATTTTAACCAATGAAGCTTTTTTCCATAGTATTTACAAGGATTTAATACTTGCCGTATATAAATATTTCTCTTCTGTGAATTTCATTCAGACTACATCAAAACAGACTTGGAAACAGTGAGGAGTAGAGTCACTCGGTATACGCTTGTCCTCAGTTGACCTGTTCACTTATTTTTATCCAGCCTACAGCTGAAGAACAACACGATCTCTTGCGCTGGGTGGAGTGTATGCCCCACAAATGCAGAAGAAAGGATCCAAATCTTTCACATACTCAGAAATTACCCCGCAAACCAAGGTTCAGTTCAGAATTCGAAGAGCTGCTTACTTATGTCTACTGACTGCTTAACTCCACTTAGAAACACACATACACACAATCTGAAATTCTATATGAAGACTGAAAAAAAACCCTTATTTTAAAAAAAATGACAGAGTTTCTAAAGTGGTGTATAATTTAATATTTTGGAATTTTATTGAAAATTTTAAAGAAAAATAATATTTAAGAAAAGATTATTAATTTTAAAGCTTTGGGGAATGAATAGCTAAAATGTTTATGGTATGTTGTTGACCTATTATGGCATATTTTTGTACTTCTGAAATAATTTCCAAAAGCATTGCAAATGAAAAATTGTTTGACTGATATCAGGTGTCATTTTAATCCCCACACATGGAGGACAAGTCACACAGTTTGGCTCTCAAGATACCCAAAAACATATATCTGCTTTGGGCAGAGTCAACTTTGTCAGGAGAGAAGCGAGAAGGGTCTGGACCACCTTTGCTTGCGGGCTTCTCCTGCCCATCAGGCACTGCGCAGTTTGCCCCTTTGATCATGCAAGGGTTGGAGGTGGACTTCAGAGCTGTGAGTGTTGATGGTTTCCTGTACATTCAAGTATCTTTCTAGCATCTAGAGAAAATCTGCCCAACACCCACTAAAAAAAACACTAAAGGTTGTTTTTCAACTTGTCACTCCACTTGTAAAACAAAATTGTTTAGATATTAATACATCTGGGAATTTTATAATTGTTGTCTTGATAAACTTTACTCTTTAAAATTTTAGCATTTCAAAAGCAATTGTGTAACATCATGTTTATATGTATATAATTTCTCACTTATGAAACTAACTGCATGAATACCTAGAAAGGGGTTATTTTAAAAGCTAATAAATATTTTAGTTCTTCTTCTAGCACTTTCTTCACACACAAAAAAAATCAACAGAGCAAAAGAAAACAAATGTCAACCAAAAGAAAAATTTCCAACCTGTCTTTCACTATTCTAATTTACAGCCCCACGAGGAGAGGTCCCAGAGAGACACTGAATTAAACTTACAGAAACGGTTTTCCTGTAGTTGGTGAAATAGAAGCACTATCTTATCTCCTGATTTCTGAATGGAAGAACTGCTTTCCGGTAGTTACCTCCCTGTGATTCTCAGACATCTTTTCTGTACACTGTGAGTGAAGTCCGTTGCCAGCTGTGTGACTTGGGGAGGCTAGTTCATTCACTTCAGTTAACTAAAGTGCTTCAGTTTCCTAATTTATAAAGTGGAAAGTATGCAAATGTCTTCCTATAAGTTTTCAGGGAACCTGGCATGAGTAAGCACTTCCATCTCATTTGCTATTATAATTGCTGCTATTATTATTGTTATTGTTATTACTATTGTTGTTACCACCTAAAATGTACTCAGACTTAGAGATACAACTTCACTAATGCTATAGAAGGAAAGTCTATGGATACTTTATAGTATTTAATTACTGTCTATAATATAATTAGCATATAATCAGTGAATTTATTCAACATGACATTATCATAATAACTTACTGTAAAGAGATTTTGAAACATCGATCCAATTATATCGAATATTTTGAAAGTCCTTTACCCAGGGACATTTCATTCCTACTGTTATCTCCTACATCTTACGGAACCCATTTGCCCCGAACCCCCCATATCACCCGCTCTGTTCCTGCCACAGTGCCATGCCACCGTGGTAAGTTCACATCTAATTTACTAGCTACCTGACACTCTGGAGTCTCTTTAGAGAATTCCCCAATCTGCTGCTTACCTCAAACTAAAACAGATACCTTTCCTTGTTGATAAATAGATGGGTTTCAGATAACTACTGCACAAGCTGGTGAGCCTTGTTTTTGTAATTTATGTTTTAGTTAATTTCTTCTCTATCTCACTCCATTTTGTGAATTTTTTTCCTCTCATACGTTTGCAACACTTTCATTTTGAATTACAGAGCTTTCTAATGCATTCTTTAGGTAATTAAGGTGTTAAAGACAGGATTCAACTATGATCCTCTTAGCCTTTCTCTGCATATTTAATCAACTATTTCACATGTCACTAATTAAGATAAATTTATATTTTCTCTGCAACTTTCACTTGAAGCACAAAAAAAATTGGGGTAGAGTTTTCGCTGAATATACCCAATGAATATATATATATAAACAAATACATAACATTGTTAACAAATATGTAAGTAACTATCAGTTTGTAATTTGGATGATTTTATTATGGTTATATAATTAATCCAATAATATAATGAAAATAAAAATTGATAGTCATTCAAATACTTTGCAATTAGAAATTTGTAAGAATGTGCTCAGACCTGTGAGGTGTGAGTTCTAAGTGATCACTTAACTAAAATTAAACTTAAAAAAATAAAAAGCATTAGCTACATTTCAAAACACTATAAATAAAAATAACAGAGTTTTAAAGACACATTTGTAGATTGGAATCTTCAGTAACATAATTAAACCTAGCACCAGTCTTGCTGTATTTATACAGTAAAAATAAACATAAGATTGGAAGTTCAGACAGAGACTTAGGTCCTCAGCTACTATTCTGCTACTTAGGGGAAAATCCAACTCACTAAATTATTAAGGTCAACATCACTAAGAACAGTTATTGATATGTTATGTCTGTTCTTTGTACCACACAGTTTGGGTTAATAAACACATTTACTCTGGAACTGGGTAAAAAGCAATGCCTTCATTTTGGTTCCAGGTATCTTTCAAACAAAATAAAATTCATTGAATGGAGCTGAGCTAATGAGGAAACAAGCAAATGAGCAAACATGAAAACGAGAGGCATTAAACGTGCTCTGCTCAGAGTTATTTTGGACGCTAGCTATCTTCCATCTTGCATTCATTTCTCTTCTTATGTAACTGATTTAGGGGTTATGATGTAAATATCAGTTCACCAAATACTGTGATCTGTTTGTCATCACAAAACCCACAAAACCATCAAAACATTCGTTTTTGTAAAGCATCTCTTGCATTTATCTTAAATGGTAAATTTGTACTTTCCCTAAATTCCATTTGAAGTGGATGAGACCCACAGTCATTCATTATAGCAAGTGTCACTGTAAGGAAGGTCTCCCTAATTTTTTCATACTAATTAGCTCCAAGACTAAAAGGTGCTGTTCACCTTGATGCTCATGGCTGATGGTTTGGGACAGTCTATCCTGCCACATTCTACTTCAAATGTGAACATATTATTACCTCGATATAGTTTCTTTATAATGCTTCAATACTGCCAGTTGGTAAGAACATCATAGGAAAATAAATGTTATTTTTTTCGAATTTCTTACCACTGATAGCTCCAGTGTTGTTGTTTTTTTTTCCAATTTTTTCTGTTGAACTTCATTAACTGAATGTTCTTCCAATATTTAGCTTCTCATTATTAAAGACAGAGACACATCACACAAATGGAAACTTGACAAAATCAACATTAGCCTGGTCAATCTACTTTTTTAAAGCTTATGTGCTAAATATAAATTTAATTTTCTCTTAACTGCTTAAATAGCCAAATATTAATTCCATGGTGCTTTTTAAGTGCCGTATAATCCTAAGTATTTAATCCTGTGACCATTTTTATCTTTGTATAACAGTCATCATTTCCCTCTTCTATTGTCATAACTGTCAAGTTTCCATGGAAACCATGGGAAAAGAATGAAATGGTAAACACCTCCATTTCAGGTCTAAGTTGACAGTGTTGTTTTTCATTAGGAACCTCAATTATTCAGGCAGGTAAGAATGTAGAGAGTGGTTTCAGAAATGAGCAGGATGTCAAACTCATTTTCACCAGGGGCCACATCAGCCTCCTGGTTGCCTCAAAGGGCTGAATGTAATTTTAGGAGTGTATAAATGTAACTACTGCTTAACTAGGGGTAAGGAGCTTGGCGCTGCCTCTGGGTAGAAACAAGGTGCTGGGCCGGATAGAACAAGGTGGAGAGGCCCGTGGGCCTTGTGTTTGCCACCTGTGATATAGGGTAACGGTTGATCTTTTATAACTAAGAAATCATGCTTCTAGCTAAAAGAAGTTAATTCTTTCTGTTAAGAACTACTTATTTGGAAGTGAGATTTGGGGTGTCTTTTTTTCTTCTTTATATTGTACTGTATTGCTTGACTTTTATCATGTTAAATTAAAAAAATAAAAATCACAGATAGTTGTTATACTCTTGATAAATCCAGTTCAATCTTTACTGAATATCACTAAACCCATACATGTAGGTTTTAGATATGCACTTAAAACAGAAAAATAATTTCTTAATGCTCATAAGATTTTTGAGAATTCTTATAAAACCTATGTGAACTCTGTCCAAAGTATTTTGTTCCCTTAAAAAATCATAAATAAAACGTAGCAACCAATTTTAACTTAAATACAGGTTATTAAATCTATAGAGGTCCACAAGAAACTGGTTATAATGCTTGCTTCTAGCAAAGAAGATTTACTACTTCTTCTGTGTATATTTAAAATTATTTAATTAAAAAAACAATTTATAGGTGTTAGTGATTTGAAAGGAAATGTGGACAGTATCCTGAAATAAAGACCCTAGTTAATAAAACATCTGGGAGTTAAAGGGGGCTTTACACAGTTGAGTACAATGTTAGGATTTCAGTGTGTGGCTTTTCACAGAGGCAACAGACAGCTTCTTTTTGTGTTTCCCACAGTAGAAATAATGAACAGTTTCCAGAGTGGCATATTTTTCTTCAATATTTCCTCAGAGAAGAAGAGTTGCGTAAATGATGGAGGATGGAAGTATCATGTTGCTCCAGGAGAAATTGGTAGCAATCACCCTTAACTGCTGGCACTTCTGGCCCCACTAAAGAATTACAGGCCAAAGGAAGGAGACCTTGAAATTCATTACAAAGACAACAAAATTAAGACCTTGACAAAGACAGAAACAAACAGAAATACAGGTGATGTGGCTATTGTAAAGCTTTGCCTCAACCATCTGTCTGATAGGCAAGTTGCTTGGATAAAAATAAATGAAAAATTGTGGCTTATTTTGTTTTCTAAAACCCAGGGATGAGGCCCCAGCTTTTGATGACCATTTATAAGAAACACAGAGACAAGAAAGACAAGGCAGGTGACACCATTTGGAGACAATAAGACAAATGTGAAATCGGGGGAATCCATACTAAGATAACAGATTCAGAATCTTCAACAACCTAGTAGAGCTAATAAGGGGGCTCTTCTAGATTAAAGGAAATTTAAGAGATATAGCCAATTAGATTTAAAAGATAAAACCAACCTGCAATGAATAAGGCTTGTTTTGACCCCAAGTTAAATCAGCCATAAAAAAATTGAGAACATTGAGAAAAATTGAACAATAGCCAGATACTCATTTTTTTAGGTGAACTTATGATATTGTGCTTATGCAGAAAAGCATTTTTATTTTTTAAAAGATATATACAAAAGTATTTAGATAGAATGATAGGTTAGTGATTTGTTTAAAACATCTCAGTAAAAAAATCTAACAAGAATTAGATGAAGTGATTGTGGCAAAAATTGCTAATTGTTGAATCTGGGTAATAATGTTTATAAGGGAAAGAGCCCACTTCACCACTTTCTATGGTTGAAAATGTCAGTAATGACAAATTACGAAAATTTACCTTATCCAAGTGTACATATGAAATGGTTAAGGATCTAACATTTCACCAGTGGGCTTTGGCAGCAGATGTGTGGCATCCAGTATAAATTCTGTTCTTACCATTTATAAGCAGTATGACTTTAGGACTAATCATTTTAGGCTTCAGCTTCCTTATGTGTAAAATCGGGTAAAATGAAAATACCTCATTGTTTGGATTAAATAAGATAATTCACATAAATCTTGGCACATAACAAGTGCTCAATAAATGTTGGCCATAATTGTCATTAATTATCACTCTATAATTATTAAAAGTATGAAAACAGCATGATCTTGTATTTACACAGCATTTTAACATTTAAGAAGTGCTTTTAAATTTATCTCATTAATAATAATATATTTTGTTTTGATAGAATATCTTTATATTTTCTAGATCCTTTGGTATTTATGTTATATCAATTATCTGAGCATTTTAATTAATTGGTATTTATAGAAGTTATGTTGATAAATTATTTTTTCAAAGAAGTAGAATAAATACCAGATATTAATAATTCTTTGTCTTCTGCTTTAGAAAAACATATGAGACTTTGCTGATCCTCCTGATCCTCACTATCATTAATATCCACTAGAGCAAAACTATTTGGACTATTCGAATTTTCTGGTTGTTGAGAGTTTTTCTGATTAGAGGATTATACAATATTTTAGAGCAAATAAATACTGTTTATATCTTTAATAAGTATGGAGGTAAACCTGCATTGATAAGGACTGTGGTGATTACAGGATTATTAAAGCTTTCAGGTTTAGTGAGATAGAGTAAGAATATAAGTAAGAACATTTGTTATTAAAGTGGTGACTCTAAAAAGCTGACAGTAGTCCTTAAGGGCAGGATGAGTTTAGTTTTTCTTTACTGTATCTGTAGATATGGAATCCATATATCACAACCTGTTCAGGGTCATTCTTTTGAAATGTAGTGAAGGCTTGTGATCAACGAATTTGATATCTGGCAAATGGAAATAAATCTACTAGGACCTAGGGGTCCGGGGAAAATATGTGAAACTCTTGATTTTATTCGCCACCCCCCCCCCAGTCACAAACAAAGGGCTACAGGGAGAGGATGGGGAAGGACTGCTAAGTATAAAGCTAGTTTCATGCTATACGTAATCAAAACTGTCAGCAACCACTTTACAAGACTAAATATGACAGAATCCATAGCTATTTGCAAGCAAATCACATGAGCTAAACCCTTCATGGGCTTGGAATTATTCCTATAATTTTCCTTTGTATAGAAGAATGTTTTTATAAAAATACATAAAATCCTTAGACTGATATAGATGCCCTTCTAAGGGCTCACATAGCATTCCACATTTCTCCTCTCATTAAATAACACCACCATCAACAATATCATTGTTACATTTATTAGATTTTGTTTCCTGAGAGCAGAGAACATATCCTCTGTGTTGTATTCTCTTTGCCTAGTGTATGTTTGGTATATTTGAACTAAAAAAGTGACTTCATTCTTCACAATGATGATGTACTGCCCTTTGAACATGGAAATGACAGCCCATCAGTAGACTGACATGTGCTTCTCATATTGAAAGATGTGCACCTTTCCCCTCTCCCTTTCCTGGCTTCTCCTCCTCAGGTTCAACTGCACACATTTCCAACATATCTAATTACATCAGTGGGGTATAATTTGTAGCTATAAGGTAAATTTAACTGTTCAAAAGACACAATAGAAACCATCTATTTTGAAAAAGTAAAATGAAATTATAATGAATAGTACAACTGAATTGGGAGGAATACATTTATATTGATATATTAGTTTCCAAACTTTGTTTTTTAAACTTTGGTTGTTTTTTTTAACTGTAGTCACATTAAAGAATAAATCTTTCATCATACCCATTCCTTACACACACACACACGCACACATACATGTGCCCACACATATGGAAGAAACTCACAAATCAGTACTGCTACATACACTCTGAAATAATAAAAATGCTGGTCATAATCCACTACTTTACAACCCCCTAGTGTTTTGTAACTGACTTTGAAAAACACTCTAAAGGTTTATTCTTTTATAACAATCCCAGTAGTCTACCATTTTAACTTATTATTCTCTTTTGGGCTTTCTCAACAATCCCAGATCCTATTTATGCATTTCCATTCCTTGCTAACTTTCTTCTCTTGCACAGAAATTCCAACATTCTCTGCATTTCAGATGTCCATTTTCTGCCACTGAGGATGTACAGATGACAACTCCTTATGGACTGACATGGCTGTCTAATTGTTTACGGCTATTTCCTCAACCAGTGTTTGAGGAGTCAAATTGACCAGTGTTTGGCTCTTGGAAACATAGGGGGAATAGTAATCATGTCATTTGGAAGCAGGATGACAATATAGCACTGCACTGCCAGAATCTATTGTCTGCGATTACCGCAAAGATGAAATTTAAATAATGTCATGCCCTTTATTTTTATAAGTTAATACAATCATGTTGACAGAACTTGTAATGTAAAAATGCTACTATTGGAGAGACTGTCAACTGTGTGACTTTTGGTTCTCAACAGCACCTCTATTTTTGCCTGCGGCACATACTCTTTTGTAGTGCATTCAATTTCATAACATGCATTTGTATTGTATCACCAGTGTAACATCAGCCCTCTGTTATAGATGTTTGTTCCACCTAATGTCTGCTTTTGTGTTTTCTATCTTAACACAATGCCATGTTTTCCTAGTGTAACCCAAAGGGTTATGTGACTACAAGTAAAATTCATTGTATTATACACAAAGTAATTACATTTGAGACTATTACAGTGACTTAGCATTTAGCGTGAAAAATGTCAGTCCACAACGTGCAGAACAAACTGAGACTGAGTGTTTTCCCAGCTTCAGCAAATCTACTAACCCTGACATCTTCAAACATCAAAGTATTTGTTTCCTGGTGAGCCTGACTCTCCCAGTGAAATCTCCCATAATGCTGAAAATTCTGCTTCTTTGAAGAAGTACAGATAATTTTTAAAAATCTTGAGTGTTATGGAGAAACCTAAAAATCTTAAATGTGGATAAATTATTTTGTATAATTTGGTTTTATTCCAGCATTTGAGTTAATAAAATTTTGGTAAACCTGCCCATCTAATGCTTAAAGTCTTGTCTGATGTCAATTACAATACTTTATTGCACCTAAACTTTTGTCCACGTATAGAAACTATAGGAAAGTAAGGCTCATTTTCAACACTTGGTAAAACTCTGTGCCTGATATATAATTTTACTATCATATATATGTATGATATTTATAAAATAGATATAATTCCTGAATATAATTTTAATGTTTGTCCACCCCAACACTTTTGCATTTTTTGTCTCCTAATTATATCAATGGTTCTGAACCAGGGCTGATTCTGTATTCCCTCTTCACCCCAGAAAATATTCGGCAATGTCTAAAGATATTTTTGATTGTCATGACTTGGGGCATGGCTACTGGCATCTAATGGTGTGATATAATGGGGAATATATAGATCTTTGTCGTGGGTTCTTAGCTCCTAAAACCCTTGAAATCTCTGGAGTGGTAAGTGTGTCCCTGGCACGCAGTGAGATGAGCAGAGGCTGGGGCCCCTGGATAATGTCAGGATGGAGGCTGGTGGTCAGAGAGAGCAAAGGCATGGTTAGAGGGTTAGAACTGTTAGCCCAACTCCTCCAACCTCTGGAAAGGACTGAGAAGATAGAACCGGAGTTTCATCACTAATGGCCAATGATATTATCCATTCTGCCTGCATAGTGAAATCACTATAAAAACCCTTAAACAATGGGGTTAGGAGAGCTCTGGTGTTGCTGAATCCATCAAAGTGCTTGGAAGGAGAGAGCATGGGAGTTCTGTACCCAACCACCCGTACCTATACAGCTCTTCAATTTAACCGTCCCTGAGATGTATCCTTTATAATGAATTAGTAATGTTATGTAAACTGTCTTCCTGAGTTGTGTAAGCCATTCTAGGAAATTACAGACCCTAAAACAGGGGTCGTGGGTACCCTTGATTTATAACTGGTTGGTCAGAAGCAGAGTTGGCAACCTGAGACTTGTAACAGGTGTCTGAAGTGGGGGCAGTCTTGCGGGACTGAATAGTCAACCTGTGAGGTCTGTGCTAATTCCAGGTAGTTAGTGTCAGAATTGGATTGAGTTGCAGGACATTCAGTTGGCATCCAGAGAGCTGGAGAACTGGTTATCGGTGTGGAAAATCCCCACTCATTTGGTATCAGTAGTGTTGTGAGTCAACAGCTCAGAATGGGGTCGAGGCCAGTGATGCTGCTAAGCATCCTGTGATGCACAAGACAGCTCAGCACAAGCAAGAGTCATCCAGGCCAAAGTGGCAACAGCACTGAGCCTGAAAAATGTGTATGTATAGCTGTGTAACATTTTTTTATCCTCACCCGAGGATATTTTTTCATTGGTTTTAGAAAGAGAAGAAGTGGGTGGGGGGAGAGACAGAGAGCGGGGGGAGAAAGAAACAGCAATATGAGAAAGAAACATCAATTGGTTTCCTTCTCATACGCACCCCAAAGAGGGATCAAACCCTCAACTTGAGTATATGCCCTGACTAAGAAATTGAACCCATGATCTTTCAGTTTACAGGACAACACTCCAACCAGCTGAGCCACACCAGCCGGGACTAGCTGTGTGACATTTCTTAGATTACAAAAGTAGCAAAAGGCTAAGGCTCAGAAAATAAGGTTATCAATAAATTGATTTAGGTATTAATGTTTATGAAACTACTAAAATTCAAAAGTGGTGATTATAGTTAAGTAATATAGTATGGTATTGATAGTAGTGGCCTAATTCTTAAGTACTTATAGTAATCACAGCATCAGAAATTATTTATGAAGCCACAGGTTGAACCATATAAAATTGCTATTCTAGTTAGCTAAAAGTGGCCAAATACTGACAGTTTCATATGGTCAAATCTAATAAAGTGAGTTTCTTATTAACTATTTCTTTTTATTGAATAGTAACACAGTTAAAAGGAAACATTAACAAAATACAGTACCATAGATGCGTTTAAATAATAAGGTAGATAAAAGGGAAATTATGTAAAGCAGATAGTGTGCCTGCCTGTAGTCATTCATATTAAGGAATAGAGAGGTAAAGTTATTTCTGTTTTTGAACAACATCTATTTAGTTGTTAGGAATATGTTGCATTTTAAGAAGCATTTTTACCTGACTTTTATGATTTCTTAGTGTGGCTCAACTGTAATAAACAGTTGAAAATATGAGCTAAAAATATACACTGTATAATATAATTATTGCATCTTTGGTTTTTAAAAAATGAATCATGTAAATCACATTTTTTTGTTGGTGGAGGTGGAGGAGGGTGTGGGGAGATAAATGGTAATGGAAAAAACACAGTAAAAATGAACTATTAAAGTAACAAAAATAAAAATATTTGTTACATGCTACATTTCTTGTTTAAAACTTTCTTATTTTTATTGAGTTGAGAGAGAGAGAAAGGGGGAGTGAGAGAGAGAGAGAGAGAGAGAGAGAGAGAGAGAGAGAGACATTGAATTGTTGTTCTACTTATTTATGCATTCTCTGGTTTCTTCTTGTAAGTGCCCTGACCAGAGGAGACAGAACCCATAAGCTTGGTATATGGGTTGACACTCTAACCAAGTGAGCTACCTGGCCAGGGCAAGGAAATCCCATTTTGATAAGTGATTAAATGTTGCTCTTATACTCCCGTTTCCTTGCACTCTGTACTTACTCCTCTGTAGACATTAACACGTGAATTTGTTGTTCTGATCACTCATTTGAATGATTTATCTTTTTTAAGGAGAATGTTTGTTAATCAATGTGTATCTCAACACCTTTCCAAAGTAGGGGGCTTACGTACTCTCCTTGTTCATGCCATCACTCAAAAAAGCACCTCTGTTATCCACCTGGTCTGTTTAGAAAAGCATCATCTTGTCAATGGCCTTTTTTTTTACCTCGGCAGCTTTTTGGAGTCCATTTTAAATTAAGAATTGTTTTATAGCTTAAAGCATCCTGTTCATCATTAATTTAATTATTCAAGTAATATAATAACATTAAGAGGCTTATGAGGAAAAATCATGAGCTCCATCTGAAGGAGTATCTGAAATTAATGTTTATCAGCATGGTGAGCAAGGGACCTTATTTGGGAGAACAGCTCCTTAAACAAAAGTATTTTCAGTAAACTGTATGTTTTACTAAATTATGATAATTTGAAAAGACAATTTTATTAGCATAACATGCACACCAAACTTAAAAAATCAGGGTTATTTTATTAAAAAATGCTTAGAAAAGCTGATGGGAATTACTTATAAATCCAACCAGTCATATTTTTCAACTCCTTAAATTAAAAGGGGTCTTAAATTCATCATTTTAGGAGGACTTTATCTCCTTTTCAAGGATATTAGAATTATTACCATTCAAAAGCTCAATCATTAATGTATCTAGGTTGTCTTAAGTACCTGAAGAGTTTTTGAATATTAGAGTAATAGCTTTTGTTTTATATCCTTACGTGTCTGATATATGTACTCGGGAATAGGCTGGCAGCTTGAAGTAATGCAGTTTATAAAGTTGACTAATGTCCTCAATTTATGCATTGGAGGAAGCTGGTGCGATACAAGCAAATAGCTGTGAGCTTCGCTTCTGTATCTCATCTTCCTCAAAGAACCATTTAAAGATGTAAATTAACATGGTATATTAAGTTTATTATATCAGAACTCTTTATACTGCTGTTTAAATTCATTACTTAAAAATCATTTCTTTCTAAAAGAATTCATAGGGGAAATATTGTATAACATTTACAGTTTTAAAGGAACTCTGTAATTTTCTAATGGCTTTTTATTGAGTGACAGCCTGCTTATTACCATATCTAAATGTCACATTGGCAAAAGAAAACTGTATGTATAATGATGAAAATGAAAACGGCTCTGTTTCTAAAGTCTAATTTAACTACCGTGAGTTATCAAAATGTACTTCAAGCAAAAGTGCATGATTTTCTATTTACATATTTTGAATAAAGCACTAACAGCAATACTTTCAGATTCTAAGAGGAGAGAGATATAACTTAGGGACCTCTGTTAACGTACAGACCCACAATTGTTCCATGTTCCTTAAGAGTCTGTTGTCTATGTACAATCACAAAGATTTCTCCATTGTAAGTTTGGAAAACAGCATAGTTGAAAATATTTTTTTTTAAATAAAAAGTACTGATACTTCTAAAAGAATGGCTTTTTAACTTCTACATTCTAAGCATTTAACTTGACAGGATGTTTAAGATTATCATTTTTAAGGAGTGGGGAACAGACCCAGAAATGCTAGGAGCTAGGTTCTAGAAGACCTTGTGCTGAAGGTTGCACAGAGAAATTAGTGTCAGTGCTGTGACTAAGGCCCAGGTCTCCCAACCCCAAGGTATATTTCCCTTGCCATTTGAACGTGGCCCCTCCAGAGAAACCTCTTTGGGCACTGAGCATTAGCCTTGCTTGCTCTCAGTGGGTTCAAAGTTTTTCTTTCTAGAATGGCCCAGTGTTGTATCTAAAGCACGATTATAATTGTGTTAAATGTTATCTTCACTCCAGTGAGAGAGACTACCTTTGCTGAAGAAGACATGGTAGTTTAGCCAAATATTATTAATTTTCAACGAAAACTGCTGAGAACACAAACAGACCTAGTACTAATATTATAGGTATTTTTTCTGCTTTTTAAAAAGTATCATATCACAACAGGCTCTAGAATGACAACATACCCAAAAAACACATTGTTTGGGTTGCTCTCTTTTCTATGAAAGGTAGGGCCTCTGGAAGGTTGACTCGATTGCTATGTGGGTCCAAATTAACCTTAGGATTTAAGTAGTTCTTGATGTTTTGAAAGAAATTTCCAATTGCTGTTATCTAATACAATAAAAGTGGACTGAAATCATCCTTCTTTTCAGAAGAAGGAAAGAGTCAGCAATCAAATGGCTTGTCTGCATTCACCAAGCAAGTGGGCAGCACTGGAATTTTCAATTATCTGTAGTCCTATCCTCTGTCAGTTAGAAAAGCTTGCATGCAAGGACATACTGGGATT
>CM052542.1:125250632-125322504 GCA_028533065.1 Trachops cirrhosus
TGTTTATAATGTGATGGATGTTAAGTGGAAAAAAACAGAATATAAAGTCATAAATGCACTATAATTATAAAATACAAAGATAGTTAATAGCAATTGTTCTTGATCAGTTTAGACTGTGATTTTTTAAAAAACTATCTTACTATATTATTCCTATTAAAGTGAAAAAATATGTTTTAATAAAAATAGACATGATTGTAAATAATATACTGGTTGTTGTTTTTTCCTCTCTGTATGACCATAATCTAGGAATATAACTGTGGCATGTATAAATCACCTTATTATAGTACAACCTTACATGAAAGATTTATATGATCAACTATTATATTAAGCTGACAAATAAATATATACACACACATATATATATCAGTGTGTATGTTTTGTATTCAGAGAAAGAACTCATTTGCTTACAACTGTTGAGTACAGTATTTAACAATTAAGACATCAAAGATAGAAAAACTTGAATCTCTCTTCTGGGTATCTATCCTGAAAATTTGAAAACACCTATTCATAAAGATACATGTAACCATACATTCACTGTAGCATTTTTTAAAACAGGCAAGACATAGAAACAACCTAAGTGTTCTTCAGCCAATGACTGAATAAGGAAGATGGGGTACATATATACAATGGTATACTACTCAACCACTTCTGACAATATGAATGGATCTTGAGAGTATCATGTTAAATGAAATAAGTCAGATGGAAAGAGACTGAAATGAAATAAGTCAGATGGAAAGGGAGTGAAACCATATGATTTCACTCATATGTGAGATACAAAACAGAAAGCCACAGACAAATGAATAAACAAAACAACCACGGTCATAGACACAGACAATGGTGTGTGGTTACTAGAGGGAAATGGAGTGAGGAGAGGAGGAAAAGGGTAAAAGAGATCAATTATATGGTGACACAAGAAGACTAGACTTTGGGTGATGTGCACACAATGTAATATACAGATGATGTGTTATGAAATTGTATACCTGAAACATATAATATTATTAACTAATGTTATCCCAATAAATTTAATAAAAATGCAGGGTCTGGCAAAAGTAATGCCTGCTTGAGTGTGATTGGTAGGGTAATAATATGGGTGTAATAATTTATAGTTTTAATTTTAACATTTCACCTAAAATGTCACAAGGTGTGCTTGAGTATGACATTGTTATGTTACAGAATTACATGCTTATGATTTTGTAATAAAAAGGGGCGTTATTTCTGCCAGACCCTGTATTTTATTTCAGAAATAGTCTGTGTTCATATATCAGAAGTACTTGTAGTGAAGTAAAACATTTACTTTTTCTATTTGATATTTCTGGATGTTTATATTTTTTCCAAGACAAAGTATAAGTATAGATATAGGACTCACCACCCAAACAGTGATATCCCATGGTAATTATCATGACTGAGAACTGAACAGTGAACATAATCACTGAGTTACATATCACTCTCTCCACTAACTTACAAACTCCTTCATGTTAGAAAATAAATTTCTATTTGGTATGCACATTGTAAAGCACAATGCCTGGCTCATTGTAAGTACATTTCTAAATGTTTATTAAGCAAATGAGTCCATATTGCCAAAAGAAAATAATGCATACCTTTCATCACATATGCTACTTGCTGTTCTAAATAATGGTTAATGATCCTTAGCTTTGATCTGATGTTGTCTCATCTAAAGTCTTCGTGATTATGACTTCATATTTAGAAAGAGAAGCCCTTAGCGGATAATTAGCAGCACTTCTGAGAAGTTCAAACATGCCATAAATGTACAGTTTCTGTCCAGAACAATTTTCTTTGTAGGAAGTACATCTCGTGAAATAGGCTGTGGGTACATACGCTGCAGCAGGGAGTTTTACAACCATTTCCCCTAAATAGTTCTCTCAAGCCAATCTTCCTGGACCAGCCACTCAAGTTGAATGCTTAATATGTTTTTCTAAAAGGGATGATTTGTACATTTTGTGGACTTGCTCAGCCACTGAAGCCCGACAGTGCTAACAGTGCTAATTGTTTCTCACAATTAAACTTCTGAATGTCTCAACTAAATGGATCTTTATAGTCAGACTATTTTTTTCTGTTTTTACCAAAATAGGCATAGTTAATGAGACAATACCAACAAAAATTTTACATGAATAAATAAAATGATTGTTTTAGTTGGGTTTTAAGAAATATTAATATTACTTTTAATGAATTTTACAAAAATCAAGGTGGTCTTTAAAAAATAAAGCTTACACAGTGGAACAACACCTTACTTCTAAATGGTACAAATTTTGTGATCTATATAAAAATAGAGAGATATTAACAGAATTCTAAAGGCATTTTGGAGCAATTACAGCCTTGTCTTAATCCCTGCAATGTTGGCAAACCTTACAAATTCCTGAAGTACAAAGGGAAGGTACAACACTTTCAAGGGGAAAAAATCCAATACAGATGGACAAAAATGTTAACCCAAATAGATATTTACACTAGTTATTTCAACTAAAAAGCTTTCCCTGGGGAATAATCTACTATTTACCTTCTCTGAGTGACAGGACATTTAATTAAAAAGATGCTGTCAACTTCAGAAATCTTCAGATATGAATTTTAGAAAGCTATAAAATGCTACTACCATTACAGTAATAATAATACCTCCCTCAATATGTATGTATGTTTGTTTTTATTTGTACATATTTACTTTTGTTTGGCTATTTTGAGGAATAAAGGTTATATTATCAATCTCTCTAGCATTGAATCAATGGCTTTAGATTTTTTTCATCAAGCTATTCCTATTTTCTAAATAATTATCAATACTAAGGAATGTGGGTTATGAACTCATTTGAATTTATCATTAATTAAACAGAATAATTCAAGTGGATCTTTTTATATTCAAGTATAAATATATAATGGCTAATTTATAATCCTGTCAAATTTCTGGTCAAATATTTTCAAACATTTATAGGTAGTAATTGCATTGTCATCCTTTAATCATAATTAAACTTTCTTTTAACTAAATGATAATGTATTTTAATAAAAATATTTATGAATATTTTCCAGACTGGGTTTAATTTCATGACATGCTATCAAAATGAGAGTAGTTTGCCTATACAAGGTTACAGAATTCTTGCACATATAAAATAATTTTTACATTATAGATATGTACTAATTTTATCTGTAACTCAAACCATATATTAAAAGCATTGGTAAATTTCTAAATGTTTATTAAATGAGTGAGCATTAGGTTATAGTCTAATGATTACTTCTACCAACAATATCATCCACTTCTATACCCTTTTATAATTTACAAAGTATTTTTACATATTGCCATCAAATAAATCACAAAAATCCCATTTTAAAGGTAAGGTAACGAGATTGAGAGAGAGAGGTGTTGAGTGCTGAGCAGGATCACTTGGTCAGTAGCGGGAGAGCCCAGGGAAGAGCCCCAGGCTCCCGGCCCTTGGTCACGTCATATTGTTTATAGTGATTGACTCTCTGCCAGTTTGAAGAACTGTCACTACATCTATTTTCTAAATGTCTGAATATGAATTTCAGTGAGTTTGTTTTCATATTGTTTTTAGGTGAAATGTGAAAGAGAACCCATAAGTGCCCAGAATTCTTGAGATGTACATATAGTTTTCTTTGCAAAACCAAGAGTAAACTGAGAAGCGTATAACTAATTCATAATCACTGACTATCACTGATCAATTTTAAGTTTGTGACTAGCCTCAACATTGAGTAGAGGGAATTGAATTTATATAAAAACATTAATCAATGAATTTGTCTTAAGTTTAACAGGGAAACAGAAGTAGATAAATGGATACTTGAAGTTGAAAGAACTTTGAGTTTTTTTAGTACTAGAAAAAAAATTTTCATCTTCACAGATTATCAAGAAAAAATATACTTTATTTCTTTTCCTTTTAGGATACTATGAAACCAACCAATCAAATTCTGCCCCAAACTATCTATTTACAGATAGATTTTGTTTATTTAATCCTTCAGGTTTCCTGTATGATACCAAATACTATATTATTTTTACCTAAATTACTTCACTGGAGGAAAGATGAGAGACGTATATACATTACAATTTTTAATAAGTAACCTAAAATTTTTGCTGGAAAAGCCCAATTTTAAATAACTTTAAATCTCTGTAAAAAAAATAAAGCTGTATTTTAAATCAAATTATTCTAGTAGAAAAACTTGTGTTTTATTAAACTAAATCAATAATTAATGGAATATGCACTATCTTATACATTCTGAAAACAGTGCTGCCCAAGTTTAATGTAAAGCAACAATGTAGTCATGCAGGAACATATTCTCCAGTCTTATTATTTTTCATACAATTTCACAAACAACTATTGAATACAACCACCATTCACTCAGGAAATATTTTCAGTGAGAGAAATAACATATTTACATTTAATTTTTTAATATTGGATTTTAAACTATGTAATTTGCCATGTATAATGTGCACTTTTGTGTCCAAGTTTTTGAGGGAAAAATAAGGATGGTCATTATAGATGGATATAATGATTACATACCATGGGTATAATAATGGGTATAATAATACCATGTATAATATACACAAAAATGTGGGAGCGCATTATACATGACAAAATATGGCAATTACCTTGAATCCTTTGTTTCTTTTTCCTCTTAAGTAATTAGTTTCTTCTAATCAGAAAAATGGACTTTGTAAAGTCTAACCAAATATTTGATCTTATTTCTGCTCAAAATCATTTCTTAAATCAAGATAAAGGCCAAAGGAAAAAAGTCACTTACTTTGCTTTAGCTTCTGCATCCTCATATGCTTTATTAGAAACATCATCCAATCCTCCAATTAAATGCTTGAAAGATCTGTTAAAGGAAAAACACAGTGAACAAGATAAATCCTCTATGAAGCTGTAACAAGGACAACCTAGTCCATGATATACTGAAACGATCTAAAGGGATCTAAATAAAAATGAGTTCAACACTTAATCTAGATACATTATTAAGACACACAGCAGCTAATGACATAAACTCTATGACAGCAGGCATTCTTCGGTCATGTTCACTTCCATAGCTCCCACCACTGAGACCCATACCTGGTGAAAGTAGATACTCAAAGAATGGAGTGAAATAAAGTCTGTGGCCCACTAACTGATAGAGATCCCAAACAAAACTATAATAGTGAAATACCAAGACCTACTAATTTTTGAATGACTGTATTCCAGTTACTATTCTTTTAATACTCATGAACATATATCAATTCCAATTCTCAAAGTATAAAAGATAAGCATCATTAACTCCACTTAACAAAACAGTGAAATAATCTTCATATGCAAAATGAAGGAGGTAAGAAACCAACTAACAAAAAGGAATTAGAGAAAAGTCAACTCATTCTGGAGCAGTGAAGAAACTCACTTTAGCATAAACCAGGGAGAGTAATGTATCTGCTTAAACTCAATCTGTTCAATACTCCATTATATACCTAGAACTGTATTCACACCCACTTTATATAGTGAAGTCTTAACTCATATGTCTATAAAATATTATAGAGTCAGAACAAAATAAATGTACATACACACGGTAATCACTCTAAAAAATTATTGAACGCGAACATATACAGTAACTCTAACACACACTACATTTTGGCAATCACTGACCTAAATGAAGAAACAAAAGGAAAGCCTGTGTTCAAAATTCCAAGTGTTGACATAAATCAGAGCCCCCCTTACATGGTTCTTATCCATCTGGTATTATTCTATGTGTTAGAATGTACTGGGACAAAGAGGACCTAAGCCACCACCAATGCTGGACCTGAACAGCATTATCAAAAGCAACTGAGACATAGCCACCAGCATCCTGCTGGAAACTAGTTGCATCCTCACTGCCCCTCCCCTCTCCCTCTCCCTTTACCCAGAGGCAAGACCCATAAATCTCCTGAATCAGCCATCCCTGATCACAGGACACTGTCTTGCAAACACCTATACCCAGGATACCTTGGGAAGATCATCAGGGGTCTCCCCAGGGGTCTGCTACACACCCTTAAAAACCCTTTTACCCCCTCCCTTTGCTGCTGTAGTCTGCTGGACTCAGCCCTACTGATCACAGTGTCCCACCTGGAATAAAAGCCCTTAATTGGGCCTTTCTGGCTCCCGGTCCTTAGCCATCTCGGCTACCTAACACTATGCACTTTACATATTGTAACACATACTTCAATAGTTACAGTAATCCTATGATTTAGTATTATTATATCCATTTTATATGATGATACTAAGGATTGAGAGGTTAAGAAACTGACCTAAAGTCATACAGCCAAAAGATTGATAGGGAAGGAGGGGTCATTCTCCTTCAGACTCTTAAACCTATACTGCAGCCCCTATCTAACCTCTGTCTTCAAGAGAACTATCAAATCTCCAGTAACATTTGAGGTAAGTGTGAAGAATTTTAAAGTGCTGAAAGAAAATGCATTTTAATTTAAACCTCTTTTATCTTAATGCATACAAATGGTCTTGTGTGTTGGATTAAACAACAAAATATGACACTCAGGTCCTGAAGCATTGCAGGATCTTTGCTGATTTAAATTTAAATGTTGCTTAATCACTTTCACACAAACTTTAAAAAAAAAGAGGAACATGACACTCTGCTTAGGGCTGACTTGGGGTGGGTGAGTAGCTGTTATTGCAGGACCTTAAGTAATGACCTCATCTGGGGGACAGGGTAACCAATGCTGGTTAAATACACTAATTATTTCTAATACAAAAATAAAATAACTAGACAGAAGCCCAAGGGATCAAAAATCCTATTTTAGAGTGTAAAGCCTTCTGTCACATGTTGCATTAATGAATGCCAAATGAATGAAAGCTGAATGAATGAGCAATAGGCAGCCATTCTTATAAATACTTAAAAATATATACAATTAATGATAAAATAAATTGCAAAAATAATCCCCATGATTGAAAATGTTTAAATATTATTTTGTGATTGTTCTTTATATGGTAAATTTTCTCACCTTCCCATAGAATGTCTTGGTCATTATTTAGAGAAAGCCTACTCTTAGAGAAACTTCCTAAGGCTAGATGGCTTGTATTCTAAAGTAAAACACAATATTTCTCTTACTGTAAAAATGATATCCTATTGCTTTCCATTTTTTAATAGATAGTATAGAATTTAAGCACAGAGAGTTAATGTTACTTGTCCAAGATGACTGTAATTTAGCAGCATATTAAGAATTATAATTCATTTTCCCTAACAGTCACTGCTGTCCTTTACAATACTTAGATATTTTTAATACAACCAAACTCAAAATATTGTGAAAAGGCATGGACAGAGAGGAACCAAAGAGAAACAACCACTAAAACTTAGCTTTCCAAATATATTCAGATGTATTGAGAGAATGGGTTCTTAGACATTTAAAACTCAGTCATTTTGAGAGTTCAAATAGTTTCTAAAAATGTCCTGTCTTTCTCCTAGTATCTATTTGAGCTAAAGTCATCTTAAGCAGAACAGTATATGATCAAAGAATTAGAGAGTGAACTGATGACAAATTTGATACGGATAAAGAATTTTTAACTTAAAAAAAACTATTCATCTCACTAGACTCAGTAAAAACCATACAGATCACTCTATAAAAATACAGTTTGAGATTTCCCCTAGCAAGTACACAAATGGAAAAGCCTACATTTGGCAAAGCTATACAGAGTTTCAAAAGTAGAAACAATATAATGACAGCAAAGAGGTTAAAAGTAAGTTGAGTCTAACTGGGGAAAAAAACAGATCTGCTAATGATCTGTTTATATTCATTTTTATTGAATCTTATATCAAATTAGAAGTATCACATTAAAAAAGAATGAACAAAAGAAATATTAGAAGTATTAATTTTTAAAATGTCTTTTAAGTGTCCTCAATTTACAATATAAATTTTCTATGTGGTGCTAATGATCCAATATTTATTATTATTTTGTGCTACTATATAAGAAAGAAAGGAAATGACTTGTACTTACAACAGGCCCCCATCTTGATATACTAGAAAATTATTTTTGAAATAGGTTCCCTCTAATTGAGGAAAATGCTTTTCATTTTTTTTTAAATTGAATTTATTGGGGTGACATTGCTTCTCAAAACCATATAGGTTTCAAGTGTACAACGCAATAAAACATCATCTGCATAGGGCATCACGCATCTATCACCCCAAGCAAAGTCTCTCTTTGTCCCCATTGCCCCCCTCCTTGCCCATCTCTACCTACTTTCCATCTCCTTTCCCTCTGGCTATCGCCACACTGTTGACTGTGTCTATGTATTATGTATACATGTTTTTTTGACTAATCCCTTCACCTTCTTTCATCCAGTCTCCCAACTGCCCCTACCCCAACAGCTGTCAGTCTGTTCCATGTATCTACGCTTCTGTTCCTATTTTGTTTGTCAGTTTATTCTGTTCATTAGACTCCACATATAAGTGAGATCATATGGTGTTTGTCTTTCTCTGACTGGCTTATTTTACTTAGCTTAATAATCTCCAGGTCTGTCCATGCTGTCACCAAAGGTAAGATTTCCTTCTTTTTTGTGGCTGCATAGTATTCCACTGTGTAAATGTACCACAGGTTTTTATCTGCTCATCTACCGATGGGCACTTGGACCATACCCAGATCTTGGCTATTATGTAAGTAGTATAAACAATGCTTCATTGAACATAGGGGTCCATATATTCCTTTGAATTAATGTTTTGGGTGTCTTAGAATATGTTTCCAGAAGTGGGACGGCTGACTCAAAAGGTAGTTTGATTTTTAATCTTTTGAGGAAACTCCATATTTTTTTCCACAGTGGCTGCACCAATCTGCATACTCACCAACAGTGCACGAGGGTTCCCTTTCCCCCAATCCTTGCCAACATTTGTTGTTCGTTGATTTATTGATGGTAGCCATTCTGGAAGGTATAAGGTTAT
The DNA here is from genome assembly GCA_028533065.1 of Trachops cirrhosus. Classification (NCBI taxonomy): domain Eukaryota; kingdom Metazoa; phylum Chordata; class Mammalia; order Chiroptera; family Phyllostomidae; genus Trachops; species Trachops cirrhosus. Next base: position 125,259,529 of record CM052542.1, read on the forward strand.
ATCTCATTGTGTCTTTAATTTGCATTTCTCTGATAGTCCATCTGTGTGTCCTCTTTGGAGAAATACTTATGTTGGTCCTTTGTCCACTTTTTAGTTGGATTGTCTTCCTGGTATTGAGTTGTACAAATTCTTTATATATTTTGGAAATGAACTCCTTGTCAGTGATATCATTGGTGAACATGTTCTCCCATTCAGTGGGCTCCCTTTTCATTTTGTGGCTGGTTTTTGTTTTTTCTGTGCACAAACTTTTTAGTTTGATGTAGTCCCACTTGTTTATTTTTTCCTTTGTTTCCCTTCCTCAAGGAGATATATTGGCAAAAACATTGCTACAAAAGATGTCTGAGATTGTATTGCCTATATTTTCTTCTAAGATTTTTATGGTTTTGCAACTTATATTTAAGGCTTTTATCCATTTTGAGTTGTAAGTTGGTGGTCTAGTTTCAAGGTTTTTTTTGCATGTACCTGTCTAATTTTCCCAACACCATTTATTAAAGAGACTGTCTTTACTGAATTTTATGCTCCTGCACCCTTTGTTAAATATTAATTGGCCTCTCTGTTCTGTTCCATTGATCTATGTAACTGTTCTTATGCCAGTATCAGGCTGTTTTAATTATAATGGACTTGAAGGATAGTTTGATATCAGTTATAAGGAAAAATGAACCAAGTTTTTTTTCTCAAGATGCTGATGGTAATTGGGTGTTTTTTGTTCCATATAGATTTTTGAAATATTTGTTCTAGATCTTTGTAATATGCCATTGGTATTTTATTTTATTTTATTTTTTAAAGATTTTATTTATTTATTTTTAGAGATAGGGGAAAGGAGGGAGAAAGACAGGGAGAGAAACATCAATGTGCGGTTGCCTCTCATGTGGCCCCCACTGGGGACCTGGTCCACAACCCAGGCATGTGCCCTGACCAGGAATTGAACTGACAACTCCCTGGTTCACAGCCCATGCTCAATCCACTGAGCCACACCAGCCAGGGCCATTGGTATTTTAATACAAAAATGCTTTTCATTTAAAACTATTGATATTCTATTATGGAAAAATTTTAAAACTGAGAGAAGAAATCACTCCTAGTTTTCTAACCACAAATAACTACTGGGAAAATCTTCATGTATTTTTTTTCTGTGTAGCTTTATTGTTGTTTATGGAGCTGTAATCATGACGTAGCTATGATTTAATATCTTGATTTTTAACTTACTATTATAGCTTAAGTATGTACTTTTGTTTTAAAAAATCTATAAGCTATATTTTCATAGCCAAATAACAGGTCATTACCTGTGCACACATCACACAATATCTACTTTATCTATCTAGACACACAAACATCCACACACACATTCACACACATATATTACATGTTGTTGATGAAGGGGCTGTGGCAACTATGTATGAAAACACGTTTGTACTCTTGATAACAGATTAAACATATGGAATTTCTTTTTGATGTAAAAATATCCAGGACTATAATTTTGAAATTATAATCATATGTTCTTTTTAAATATACTTTATTTAGAAAACAATCTTGCCCAAATAATATTTTTTTAGAACATGAAAAAATTGCATCCTGCATTCTAAGTTTCCTCAAACAATAAGTCAACCATTATACTTAACTAAAAGTTTAAGAAAATGTAGATTTTGAAGCAATATTACTAAGCCCCAAATGACTGTATCTGTGCATCCCTGCACTGGTCATTGAATAATTGACAACATTACATTACTTTGTACTCCCGGTGCAAGTACGAACTAATTAGTGTTTCACTTTCCATTCTTACTGATACACTGCAGGAACACCTGCCGTCGATGTGGGCCCTCATTAAACAGACATTTGGAACATTATTACTCTAAGTATCAGATGCCTTTTTAAATGTTTACCCTGATCCTATGACATTTCTTGAATACAAATGAGAAGACTTGTTGTTTTATTCAAGGAGGTGTTATAATGAAATGTTTTCGAAAACTTTAATAGCTGACTGAGAAGAAACCATAAAATATTATTTATCAGTTCTAACAAATATAGGAAACTATAGGAAAATCATTACATTTATTAATGAAAAACTATAAAATAAAATAGCCAACTTCACATATATTCTAGACATAATTTTGAAATAAATAAAGAAGACATTAATGAGCAAAAGACTTTAATACAGTGAGATTCAAGAGCAAATCTATTGCATGCACATAGGGTATGAAATCCAATTTTAACAAGTCTTGACAGAATTTTTTGAGGAGGAGGATAAAATGTTATTAATTGAGTACATACAGGTAGAATGGAAAATCCTACTTTATGTTTAATGCTCGTAGTTTAAACATACTTGCAAAGTTAGGGTACACAAGAAAGAAAAGAGGAAGGAAAAAGGGAGGAAGGAAGAAAGGAAGGAAGGAAAGAAGGAAGGAAGGATGAAGGAAGGAAGGAGGGGGAAGAGAGGAAATAAAGAAGGAGGCAATAGAAAGAGGGGAAAAGGAAAGCAATGACCCTTTCACATCAAGAATGCTATCTATAAAAATTTTTCTTAAATAACATTTAAAGGGCTGTGTTTCTCATTCTAGGAAATTTGTCTGTTTTAGAACATTATAGTGATAATAACCTCAGTGGGAAATAATTTCAGTTACTAAGATTTTTCATTATTAAGCCAAAACCTTCTTCTGAAGGGAGCTGATTACCTAGAGAAATGTCTAAAATTGTATAATTTTGTTCTTTAATTGACAGGATGAGACTTTATCTAGAGAGAAAAGGGGTATTATTTATTAAAAAGGCACTCCAAACCTCAGAGATCAGTATTATCAGGTGGCTAAAAAACAACAGCATTTATAGTTCACTCTACAGGTTACAAAGCACTTGATATATTCATAAATCATGTATGTATTCAATAATATATATTAGTCAAATTAGTCCTCATGATTTTCTATCCTCTATTCCACTATACTGCTTAGGAATTTCATAAGAAAATATTTAAAATACAGCCTTTTCTAATTTAAAATAGGGTGTGAGAAAATATCAAAACTCATTTATAACAGTTCTTTTTATTACATCCTTACATAGGATAGCAATCTATTCTTAACAGTTAAACATCATAAGTCAAAATGAGTTAATAGTAAAATCTTCAACCAGAAACTGTTGCACATACTTCAACAGTGCTAAGCAAAATGTTTGCCAAGCATCATCTCAAATCTTGAAAAGGCCCTTTTAATTTGACAGGTGTGTAAGATTATAGCTCATTAGACTTTCCTAATCTGAATCTAAGTCCTTTAAAATATATTTATTAAAAGGAAATAGAAAGTGTCCAAAGTTAGTAGGGACATGTTATTTAACTAAATCCAAGATTTTAGAGGCATCCTTCATTATTTTAGTACTTTTAATCAAGAAAAATCTGTTCATTCACTTTGTGGCTTCAGGTAAAGGCTTTTATGTTTACTTTTTGCTTGGTTGTTTTGTTTATAACTAGCACAGTCATAATTATTAGTGGATCATATTTTCAAAAATGTCAGAGGGGTTGTAACCCCAAATACAGTAAAACCAAACAACATCCAAATTCTATCAATTATCCATCCATCCACCCATATCTATGAAATGTTTACTATCTATAAGAGATAGCTCAAATGACTGTGGATTATACAAAAAGAGTAGAATACTTCCTTAAGGAATTTATAGCCTTATATTAGAGATAAAAAAAACAAACAATTATAATACAAGATAGGAGGTTCAGTGCTGATGAGAAGGAAGCTTCGAACATCTATAAAAAGTCTGTCATCTCAAAATTGTAGATGATACTAATTTCAGAGAAAAAAATGACCCTTTTATGAGCAAATAGGCTTCTCATCAGTGTTTTCTTTATCCTGCTCATGGGTTTATATTTGCAAGAGAATATTACACACACCAAAGTGTTATACATTTGGTTGTCTTTGTCTCTCCTTTGTAATAACAATCTTACATCTATCATGGGGATTATTCATTAGGTAAAGTTGACTACAAATAACACATATTTAAGTTAAAATATTTCCTTGATTATAATTGCATGCTTCAAAAGAATTAAAATTTTAAAATAATGATCCATATTGATCTAATGACCACAGAAACCAAAAATTAAGAATTGAGTTCAGAAACTCTTGCATTTTGTTTATTGTGATTTTTGAGGAACAGAATCCATGAAGTGTTAACCAAGTTTTTATGTCTAGTGTGTCTATATAGTTAGACTTCTGTAGGGCAGAGCTTCATTGAGTTAATAAGGCTTATATTATAAGTCAAATGACATGGTCTAGTTTTGAATTTTTTACTTTTTTTTCCAATCCCAGTGGTAATAGGTTGAAATTTTAGAAGGCACTAAAAACTCCAAGGAGTAAAAAGCTTATTTGTAATTCCATAGCCTTGAGCCAAATGTTAAGATTTTGGCCTGTATATTTCCAGACACTTTTTAATGTTATTTCAAAGGGAACTGTACTGTTTTAGTACTTATTTGACTTTAGGCTATGTTTGTGCTCATACAATAACCAACTTAATGATTAAATAAAGGAAAAAAATCCAGTGTAGAAATGCTTGATTATATAGAAACATCCGATATGGAATGACTAAATTTCTCAATCTTATTTACATGCTTACCTAATATTTTTTCTGTTGAAGCTCTTCCAATAGCTTGGCATAAGTTTTATTTTGACTCTTTTTTACTTTTAATATTTAACTGTTAAGAATATGTCACATAAGAAAGAATTAAGAGATAAACCTATAGCCAACATCATACTCAATGGGCAAAAAAATAAAAGCTTTCCCCCTAAGATCAGACACACGACAAGGGTATCTTCTTTTACCATTGCTATTCAACATAGTATCGGAAGTTCTAGCCACAGCAATCAGGCAAGGAAAAGAAATAAAAGGCAATCAAACTGGAAAGGAGGAAGTAAAACTATCTTTGTTTGCAGATGACATGACAGTGTACATAGAAAACCCTACAGACTCCATCAAAAAACTACTTGATCTAATAAGTGATTTGGGCAAAACAGCGGCATACAAAGTCAATATTCAGAAGTTGAAGGCATTTTTGTACACCAACAGTGAAATATCAGAAACAGGACTTAGGGGCAAAAATATCACTATAGCAAACAAGAAAAATAAGGTATCTAGGAATAAACCTAACTAAAAAGACTACCCAGAAAACTACAGAACACTGGAGAAAGAAATTAAGGAAGACACAAATGAATAGAAGCATATGCTATATTCAAAGACTGGAAGAATTAACATAATTAAAATGTCCATACTACCAAAAGCAATTTATAGACTCATTGCAAGTCCTATTAAAATAACAATGACATATTTCACAGATATAGAAAAAACATTTCAAAAATTTATATGGAACCATAAATGACCCCAAATAGCCTCAGCAATACTGAGAAAGAAGAACAAAGTAGGAGGGATCACAATACCTGATATCAAACTATACTATAAGGCCACTGCAATCAAAACAGTCTGGTACTGGCATAAGAACAGACACATAGATCAATGGAACAGAACACAGCCCAGAAATAAACCCATGTCTCTATGGTCAATTAATATTTGACAAAGGGGACAGGAGCATAAAATGGAGTAAAAATAGCCTCTACAATAAATGGTGTTGGGAGAACTGGACATGCAAAACAATGAATAACCACCTACTTACACCATACACCAAAATAAACTCAAAATGGATAGAAGACTTATATATAAATCATGATACAATAAAAGTCCCAGGGAAGAACATAGGTAGGAAAATTCCAGATATTCCACACAGCAATATTTTCACTGATATGTCCCCTAGGGCAAGGGATATAGAGGAAAGAATAAGCAAATGGGACTACATCAAATTAAAAGGCTTCTGCATGGCTAAAGAAAACAGCAAAATAAAAAGGGAACCAACCATATGGGAAAACATATCTGTCAATGATACCTCGGACAAGGGTTTACTCTCCAATATATATATATATATATACACACACACAAAACTCACACTACTCCACATCAGGAGGACAAACAATCCAATTAAAAAATGAGCAAAGGACCTCAACAGACACTTCTCTAAGGAGGGCATACAGAGGGCCCAGAGTCATATGAAAGGATGCTCAGCTTCACTGCCATCAGAGAGATGCAAATTAAAACCACAATGAGATGCCACCTCACACAAGTCAGAATGGCTATCACTAACAAATCAGCAAACAGCAAGTGCTGGTGAGGATGTGGAGAAAAGGGAACCCTAGTGCACTATTGGTGGGAATGCAGACTGGTGTAGCCACTGTGGAAAACAGTATGGAATTTCCTCAGAAATCTAAAGATGGGACTGCCTTTCCATCCAGCAATACCATTGCTAGGATTATACCCTAAGAATTTTAAAACACCAATACAGAAGACCTATGCACCCCAATGTTCATAGCAGTGTTGTTTACAATAGCCAAGTGCTGGAAACAGCCTAAGTGCCCATCAGTAAGTAAGTAGATCAAAAAACTGTGGTACATTTACACAATGGAATACTACACTGTAGAAAGAAAGAAGGAACTCCTACTGTTCCTGACAGCACGGATGGAAATACAGAGTATGTGAAATAAGCCAAGCAGTGGAAGACAAATACCATGTGATCTCACCTATAAGTGGAACCTAATCAACAAAACAAACAAGCAAGCAAAACATAACCGGAGACATGATATAAAGAACAACCTGATAATGATCAGAGGGGGGATAATGGGGGAAAGAAGGGGAAGGGGAGAGTCAATGAATATGAATAGAGGAATCATGGGCATGGACAGTGGGGTGGGGATTGACTGGGATCGGGTGGGGGGATGGGGCAGGGGAGAACAATGGAGAAAAAGGTGGGAAGACTGTAACTGAACAACAATAAAAAGTCTCTATATAAATTCAAAATAAAGAATTAAGAGATAAACTGTCTTTTAAAAAAGGTATTTGGAGATTTTTCCCTCAACCATTTTGAATGTGTAAATAATCTATCTTAAATAGTTACATGCAAATTTCTTATATACGACTCACTCTTACCTAACCATGACTGAATTCAGGAATCTTTTGTAGCTAGTGGAACTCACAGTATGATTAGTAAACAACTGTTACCGGTCTGTGAAAAGATTAAGTAGAGAAGTTTAGAAGCTTTTATAGCAAATTGACACTACTAAAATAATCTAAGAGTGAGGTCAGTGGGTTCATAGTTTTGAACAGTGAATAGACCTTTTTAGTTATTGTCAAACTCCTCATGAGGTGAGAAACATTTAGTACAACCTGCATGCAAGTCATACGCAGAAGGACAATATTCAATGTGTGAAATTTTAAGATTAGTTTGCTAACTGTAACCTAGAGCATACAAAGTTCAGAATCTTTTTCATTTATTGAAAGAATATTTAATGTTAACCATAACTTTAGAGGATAAATTGATAGAGCTGGCTATAATTTAATAAAGAATTAATGAAAAGAGAACATCACTTATTCCACTTTGGGTAAAAAATAAAAATGAATATCCTAAGTGTGTTGAAATTACTTTAAAAATCACTTTTTCCATTTCCAACAAGGCACCTCTTTGAGTCTGGTTTCTCTACTCTGAGTGTATTAAACAAATCATAAAACAGTGTAGATGCACATTATTCCCTGGAAGTGGCCTTTCCATCAATTCAACCTAAATCAGAAAAATTTAACAAGCAAGAAACAGGCACATTTAGCACAGTTAGAATGGATATTGATATACACACTGTTCTTTAAAAGTGTACCTATTTCACTTCAGACAGAGAACTGTTACTGTACTCATAAATTTTGGTTTTGCTGTGACTGCAAAATAAGTGTAAAAGCCATTCACTTTTTTTATTGCTTATACCCACAGCTTCAATGACCATGTGACCAACTGGTGTAATTCTTTTTACCCAGCATTATGTTTGTTCTGATATTTTTATTGACATAGAATTTTATGTATGTTCAATGCAACATTTTTAAAAGTGAGCAATTATTTTTATGCCTTTTTGTTTTATTTTTCTGGTAATCTATTTGCATTTTATTTTACAAAAGCATCTGATTATGATGGATTAGAAATAAAACAAAATAGAACAGGTCCTGAGCACCAGCCCTTGGAGAAGCGCTGTCCTGGGCCACACACCTTCCCTCAAACTCTCCTGTGTGCCCCTTTCTGAACCCCACCTGACACCTTGTGGCTGCCTTTTCAGGGTACTTACGGCACAGCTCTGGAGTTGGTATTTTTCCGGTCAATGCCTTCACTAAACAATGAACTCTTTGATGTCTAGGGTTTTCTGACCGTGAATCCCTAGTGCTACTGAAGTCTGCACATAGAATACATTCAATACATGCTTATTAAACAGTTTAATGAATTTCTGTAAGTGCTTATTGAAGAACTTAATAAAGTATTTATTTAATCAATTTCTATAATACCTAAAGGTATTTTTAGTACACAAATGTAATCACCCTATATTTAATTTAGTTTTTTTTCAGAAATATAGAAATCCACTAAATTCCATATGTATTTTAGGGGAAAGTTAAAAGAATAAATGGCATATTACAGAATTTATAGCTTCAATAAATATTAATATACAAATATTAATAAATATTAATATAAAACATTACTGTAATATAAAATATAAGAAGTACAGTTACATAAAGGAAAGAATAAACAAATGGGATATCATCAAAATAAAAAGCTTCTGCACGGCTAAAGAAGACAGCATTAAAATGAAAAGAGAACCAATCATATGGGAAAACATTTTGCCAATAATACTTTGGACAAGGGATTGATCTCTGAAATATATAAAGAACTCACATGACTCCACTCCAGGAAGACAAACAACCCAATTAAAAAATGGGCAAAAGACTTGAACAGACACTTCTCCAAGGAGAACATACAGAGGGCCCAGAGACATATGAAAAGATGCTCAGCATCACTAGCCATCAGAAAGATGCAAATTAAAACCACAATGAGATACCGCTTCACACAGGCCAGAATGGCCATTGTAACCAAATCAACAAATAACAAGTGTGGGAGAGGATGCAGAGAAAAGGTAACCCTCGTGAACTGTTGGTGGGAATGCAGACTGGTGCAGCCACTGTGGAAAACAGTGTGGAATTTCCTCAGAAAACTAAAAATGGATCTGCCTTTTGACCCAGCAATTCCACTGCTGGGATTATACCCTAAGAATCCTGAAACACCAATGTAAAAGAACCTATGCACCCCAATGTTCATAGCAGCACACTTCACGATAGCCAAGTACTGGAAGCAACCTAAGTGCCCATAAGTAAATGAGTGGATCAAAAAACTATGGTACATTTACACAATGGAATACTACATGGCAGAAAGAAAGAAGGAGCTCCTACCCTTTGTGACAGCATGGATGGAACTGGAGAGCATTATGATAAGCAAAATAAGCCAGGGGATGAAAGACAAATACCATTTGATCTCACCTATAAGTGGAACCTAATCAACAAAACAAACAAGCAACCAAAATAGAACCAGAGACACTGAAATGAAGAACTGACAGTGACCAGAGGGGAGGTGGGAGGGAATAATGGGGGGAAAGAGGGAAGGGGTTTCAGGAACAACTATAAAGGACACATGGACAAAAACCAAAGGGGGTTAGGATCAAGGGTGGGAAATGGGGTTGGCTGAGGTGGTGGGGAGTGGTGGGGGGAGAATGGAGACAACTGCTCTTGAACAACAATAAAAAATATGGAAAAAATGAGTAGAGTGCATGGTACCATGGCAGATAAAAATCATTGAATATGTCAAATCCATTGCCCTATATTTGGCTAAGCACTCTATCATACAAGGGTGGTAAACCAAGTCAAAACAAACATGTAATCTGGGCACCTGGTAGTTTACTTCAGCTAATGAGGAAAGAGGCCTGGGAAATGGGGGAGGGGGAGAGCTTCCCTGGATAATGAAGGCTTGTCTCCTCCAACTGGCCCAGGGTCTCTACTTTCTCCAGCATATCCTTTATTGTGCCACTGACGTGAGAGCGCTGGGGTCTCACAGCGTCTGTTAGTTTATCCATGGTAAGGTTTTCCAGAAGAGAACACCTTTCTTATTTTTTCAAGAAGTTATTCTAGATCAGGGGTCAGCACACTTCTGCCTATGAACAAATCTGGCCCATGTCCAGTTCCATAAATGAAGTTTGATTGGAACACAACCATTTTCATTCTTTTATATACTGCCCACGGCTACTCTCACACATAACAGCACAGCTGACTAGTTGTAACAGAGGCTGCATGGCCTGCAAAGCTGAAAATATTTACTATCTGGCCCTTCGCAGAAAAAGGCTGTAGACTCTTGTTTCAGGTTGTTCTCTTCCTCTAATCCAACACTAAATCTTATAATTCTGACTTCCATAATCTGAAATGAATCCCCCTTTCTCTTTTCTCCTTTGGTGCCAGCCACTGTCCTCTTCTCAGGAATCCTGTCATTGCCTTTCCCTTATTACCACTCTTGTTCTTACACAGCGGGCAGGGCCATCCATCCTTTAAAAACATAAGTCACATCACATCACTCCTCTGCAGTCTCTTACACTTGCATCTGCCTCACAGCCTTTGTGCTCTGTCCAGAACATTCTCTAAATCTTTGTGTGACTTTTTCTTAATGCCACTTAAGTTTCGGCTCACATGTGCCTTCTTGAGACAGGTCTGCTCTGACCTAACTGTAAAGTAGCGTTTAGCCCGAGAACTTACTGCTCTTCTTCTCTGTCATTTAACTCATTTTATTTTCATCACATCACTTATCATTTGCTAAAGACTATTTTGCTTAAATAGCTATCTTTCCCAGATTAGAATTAAGTTTCACGAGATCAGGGATCTAGTCTATTTTATTCATCAAAAACTCTTTAAGATCTAGAATATAGATTGGTGTGTAATAGAAATATGAAATAAATTGATGAGTAGATGAATGAACTCATTCATTCATTTGCAATACTTAGTCATTCCTTGTATGTGACCAGGAGAAGACAGGCAAATACTTAAATCTTCTGAAGAAATGTTAAAAGTATATGAGTTGAAAGTCCTATGTACCTCTTTAAGAATCCACCTATATAAATGATGAACTTTTAAGACTAAAGTTTAACTATAATGAAGTCCTTACTTAAATTTTGGGTCCTAATGGAGACATACATTGGTATATAAAGATAGGTGAAATGATGTGAAACACCAATGTATCATTAAATTATATGTAGGACATTAAATGAGGGTAATGATTTCGGACTATAATGGAATTTATATCTTTGAATCCCAATTGCAATTAAAGTGAAAGAAGACATCTAAAAATGTAGCACAACTTTCATTTCAATTAAAAGCAGAAGAAATTAGATAAATCTCATGTGATAGTTTAGCCTTTTAGGTTATAGAGGGAAATGTGCTTCTAAGTATAGATGGCCCTAATATGACAAATTATGTTACATTTTCCTTAAGGAAAACACCTCCCAACTATTCTTATTCAGACAATCCATGCAGTAGACAGGATTTGGGGGGCTGACCATTAATTATGTGTTAGAAACTCTCTTTACCTTTACTACATCAAATATATACTAACGGAATTAGATATTACATATTTCTCTTATCTGCCATCGATTTTCTAGGCCGAAATATCCCTGTTTTCACATGAAAGCCAATGATGATGTTTTCAATATATTCCAATTAATTTATTTAAAATAATTTGCTTTCCTTAATGGAAACAAAATACCAAGACTAAGTTATTCAACTCTTCTCATAATGCAACAGATTCTAGGTTCTAAGACAATAATGATATGTTTTCTCAGTATGAATATACAAACAAATGTTATATTTTCCCGACTTTCCTATTCTCAAAGCAGAATCTATGAAAACAGTAGATACTTAATCTATTAAATACTTTTCAAGTTTATCTATTTAGAAATTATTTAAGATTTATAAATCAATATAACTGACAAAATTCTTATCAAAACTGTCTAAAAACAAATGGACACGTTTATTAAAAACAATAAAAATCCACAGCTGATATACAATGTAGCCACATCAATTACATCAGATATTAATTAAAACAATCTACTTTTTTTTGTAACTGACTATTTAAAAACTGACTTTATAAAACTTCGGCTAAGAAAAAATGGCACAGGAACATAAAATATTATGTAAGTCACTGATTTTTAAAAGTAAATTGAAAATAAAATGTGATGATGCCACAAAAAATCTCTCAAAATATCTTTTCAGTATACTTATTTATGTGCTGAAACTCTTTTAAACAAAGACAACTTTCATCTCTAACATTTTTACAAAAATCAGTCTGCCACTGGTGTTTTTATTTCTGCTTTCATTACATGACAGCAAAGGGAAATAAAACTTTACAAGAAAAAAATCATTTGAAGCTAAGAGATGAATATATTTTAAATGTCACAAAATGCTCGAGAATCTAGTAATAACAAAAATATAAAGCAAAACATGAAAGTAACAACTAGCATGTGTCAGGAATGTCCCTGTTTTAAAGATAAAGCAACCGAGGATAAGACACGTAAGTCACTACCCATGGTCACATGGCTAGTCATCGCCAACACTGGGATTTGAACGGAAGAAACCTGACGCTGACTCATAATCCCAACCATTACATCATTTTTATGTTCTAATACGGAAAGCTGAAGCCCACTGACTGATGATAGCTGGTGATATTTACTCTCTCTCACATCCTGTGTTCACAGTCAATCAAATTCTTTAAGAGAAGTATTTTTTTTTATTTTAACAGGTCACCTTACTTCTTGTATCGCATTGTATCTATACAAGTTCCAATTAGGAAGTTATTTGTCTGCCAGGGTCACCATAGCAAAGTTCTGTGGCCTGGGTGGCTTTAATAATGGAAATCTATTTTCTCACAGTTCTGGAGGCTGAGAATCCAAGATCAAGGCGCCAGCAGGGTTGGTTTCTGATGACGCCTTTTGCTTCAATTTACAGACACCCTCCTCACTGTGTCCTCACGTGGCCTTTCCTCTGCGTGTGTGCCCTCCAGGTGTTTCTTATTATTAGTAAGACACCAGACCTTTTGCAGTAAGGCCCAGCTCTTATGATCGCATTTAACCTTGATCATCTTGTAAAGGCTGTTTCCAAAAACAGTGACACTGGTAGTTTGGGCTTCAACATATGGGTTTAGGGGACATAACTGAGTTCATAAAGGGAAGTTTCATGAAGATATATTAATGATAATTTAGAAGATACTCATACATCTTGTATAGCTGGGTCTTTTAAGAACATTTTACTTTATAATTTTTGAGAGGCTCATTAAAAGTTAAACTTCTGGTACCCATTTCTTTCCCTGGACTTAAACTACAGTGACATCATTACCTTTCTCTCCTGGAGGGAGCCCCCCAACTCTCTAAAGCAAATCCTCTCTTCATTACTCCTGATATGAACTCTTCCTCTCTTTCCTCTAGACTGTTGTCCATCAATTATAATATTTTTTATTGTTTCATTTCATTGTCTCCCTTCAGACTCTTCCTTCCTTTCAGTGTATAAACAAATGGTTTTTCCATACCTAAAATACAAAACTATCCTTTGTGACCAAATAGCCAGTTTGAATAAACTGAATTTCCTGTCTCTTATCCTCATTTTTAATTTAATTCCTAACTTATTGCAACCTGGCATTCTTTCTCACTTTCTTTCATTCTTCTTACTCAAAGTTCTCACTACTCTGCTGCCTGTTAAGCCCAGTGGTCTCCTTCCAGCTTCCATCCCCAGTGACCGATATGAGATTCATGGCCCTGCTGCCCGTCTTCTCTGGATACAGCCAATGAGAGAAACACTGGCGCACTGTGCTGAGTTACTCTCTGCTTATCTGATGTTTCAGTTCCCTCATTCTCCTCCTCCTGTACTAGGGGAGACTCCCCCAAAATGGAATTTAGTTATAAAAAAGTGTGTAATTATTCTTACATGTTTAAACTTCAGTCACCTTCAAAGTACTCTCTATTTGACGTAATATACCTATTGAAATATTTTTTCCTCTGCTCAAAACAGTTTTTGAACTCATCGATTGTGATGCCCTTTAGTGCTTCTGTCATTTTTTGTATCACCTCTTTCACATCAGCAAAACGTTTCTCTTTGAGGACTTTTTTCACACAGGGTAACAAAAAAGTCTCTAGGGGAAAAATTGGGTGAATAGGGAGGGTCAGGCATGGGGACAATGCCATGTTTGGTCAAAAACTGCTAAACACTCAGTGTTGTGTGGGCAGGTGTGCTTGTAAGTCACACATCATGAAATGGGCAAATGTGTTGAAAGAGTCTTCAAAGAAATTTCACTGAATCTGAACACAGCCTCTCACAACAATGCCAGCTGGTACACTGATACAGATGGGTCCCTAGAATACCCTCCTGTTGGGGGAAGCCTGAACTAAAGGGGCCTGCCCTCCAGAAGATAATTCCATTTTGGGGAGACTCCCTCATCATATATCACTTCTTAGCATATGTCACACACACTTCTTCCTCTGCCTTCCCTTAAAGATAAACAGTTACCCAAATTGTATACTTTACTGACTTTTTCTACTCCACTGACTTGTTTTTCTTAGCTATTTATTCTGTATGACATGTTCAGTCTTGTTTTTACCTGCATTATCTCACTAAAACTTCACAAAAATTCTATGAGGAAGGTAGAATTATCCCTACTTTACAGAAAACTTATAATACTTCTTTTCACACTCAGCCCTACTGACATTTTGGATCACATAATATTTGTTGTAGGGCCTGTCCTGTGCATTGTAAGATATTTAGCAGCATTCCTCACCTCTAACCATTAGATGTCCTTAAAAAACCCAGTTGTGACAATTTTTTAAAAAGTCTCCAGATACTGTCAATATCTCCTGGTTGAAAATAAGAAACAGACAAGGTTTATCGAGATTAGGTAAATTACCTGAGACAACAGCACTAGAAAATGGTAGATCTGGGACTGATCCCAGGTAGTCTGATTTTTGCTAGCTCTTACCTTATACATTAATTACATTTTTCTTTAAGCTCTCCCAGAAAATATCATTTACTTAAAGATTTCAGTTACAGGCCCCAGAAAAATGATTTTCAAATCTGTATCTCTGTCCTTGAACTCTCCAGGATCATTGTACGAGTGTCATATGCGTATCTCGCCAGCACCTCAAACTCAGCTTAACCTAACTTCATTAACCCTCTTCCATCAAGACTTACTGCTGAGTTCCTTGTCTCTCTTAATGGCATTATTGCTTAACCACTACTGCAGGCTAGCATTGGTTTCGTGGATAACTTTCACTTTGATCCAAGGTACCAGGTCTTTGTTATCTCTCCTGGATCTGTTTTTCCTTTTCATTTCTATTTCCACTGACTTACTCAAGCTGTTGACACTCTTCTTTACCTCAAAAGAGGCATTAGTGTTTCCTCCTCAGTCTCTCCCATTCTACTCTTTTAAAAAGATTGCTCCAATAGAATCTAATTTGCCAGTAAACACTTTGTTCATATAAAGTAAACAGCTTAAAGAGGGTACGATAGACAAATCATGATCTTAGAGTCAGACATTCCTGGAATTCTAATCTTGCTATGTGGCTCTGAAAAGCCATTGAGTCTCTTTCATACTCAGCTTCCATTTCTGGATTTTAAAAAATGTCATCCTTTCACACAAGACTATGGGGAAAATTAACTGAGATGAAAGAGTATTAAAATAAAGGCATCATACCAGGATGCTCAGAATTCATACATTTACTGCTCTGAACTCTTCCTTTCTTCTTCACCTCTGACCACCTTCTTTACCATCTATAAACTGGGCCCTTCTCACATCATATTTTTTGGTCCATATTTTAATTAGTCACTTGGATAATTTCCATCTTTCTCTGCTTACCCTCCCTTTTCAGGTACCTTGTTAGCCTCTCCTATTTACTTCTGACATTCAGAACAAGGTTGTGCTCTTTTCTACTCTCACAATTTTCCAAAGCCCTTTAAATGTTCTTCCCCACAATAAAGAAGCAATTGCAAAACAATGAACAATCTTCCAAGTTTTAATTGTCAATAACTAAGCTCCATAAATCAATGATCAGAAAAGAATAAATAAATAAATATTGAGGATAGTGACATAGTTCATGCCCTGGACTGATTTGCCCCATCATGCCTTTTAAGATTGTTCAATCAACAAGTCCAGTGGATCCGAGTACAGTGCCGCGGACTTTCTCGCACACCGCCACAGGGGGGTGCACTGTACGATGGTTCCAGACAACGTCTTTCAGAGTCAGTCATTCCACTACTGAGCTCCGCAAGAAAATATTTGTGAAGAGCTACAAAGGCATACGCAAATAATTCTTTAGAAAATAAGAAAATATGAGCTACCACATCAAAGCATATTTAAGAAACTAAAGAGACAAAGGGATTCAAATTATACTTGTGAGATTTTTTATTAATATGATAAATTACAAATGCAATGTGATAGGATAATGTGATATAATGGACTTTGAAAACAAAGAGAATTATGTTTAAAGTTATTGTTCTGCTTAAAGGTCATATGTTTTACAACATGATACCTTGGCTCTCTGGAGTCAGGTTTACCTTTCAAATGGAAGAGAGAAAGTATTCTTTACATGTTTGCTGCAATAGCAAGTATGTATAGATGTATGTATGTATGTATGTATCATCAATCAATATCTATTAGCTTTGTGATTGGCACATGTGTTCAATAAATGAAACTGTAGATTTGTCTATCTGTATATCTAACTATACCTCTGTGTGTGTGTGTGTGTGTGCATGTGTATGAACCCTGTATGTGAACAAAATAGGAAAATAGTTTAGACAGTGTCATCTCACTATTTAAGAAAATACACTAGAATATTAACAGTAGTTACCTTGAATGTTAGCTTTATATTTATATTTTTCTGTGCTTTCCAATTTTTCTCAATGAGCAGTTATGTTTATAACACCTGACACGGACTATACAGAAATATAAAAATAAAACAAAGAAGAGAGAAATAAGTCAACATTGTGAGAATTATGTAACATAAGTAAAAATGTTTGCACTGAACTCAAGTGGTGTTTTCATCTAGATGAAAATGTATTATCTCTAGTTCATCTAGGAGGATACATGCCATCATCCTTACCAACTACCAAATCATGATTTGCCTTTCCTAGTCTGGTTTATGTTTTAATATTGGTTTGATTACACAACTGTTGCAGGGTGGTGCATAATTTGACCAGTATAGTTCATTCACACTAGTAATTCTGAACAGTCCCCTTTTGTAAGTAAAGTTCATTCTGGGAATAGATTTCACTGTTATTATAGCTGATGCTAATCCAATTCATGCATCAATGTCATGAGTTATAAAATGAGTACCAACTGCTAGACATATTGAAAAGGAAAGTCTTAGATCCTTATGATCCAGCTGGGCCTGTAATAGCTGTCTCGCCAGGGAGAGTGCCTACTTAAGTAAGCACACTCATTTAACTCTACCAAAAAAAGCAATGTGAATATCTAAAGCAGAGTTCAACTTTCAGACTTAATGATTACATTGTTTTTTTTTAAGATTTTATTTATTTATTTTTAGAGAGAGGGGAAGGGAGGGAGAAAAGAGGAAGGGAAACATCAATGTGTGCTTGCCTCTCATGTGGCCCCCAGTGGGGACTTGGCCCACAACCCAGGCATGTGCCCTGACTGGGAATCAAACCAGCAACCCTTTGGTTCACAGACCGTGCTCAATCCACTGAGCTACACCAGCCAGGACTTAATAATTACATTGTTGATCTTCAAACTGATTGTTAAGCTTCTGTCAGAAATTAATCATGGTATATTCTCCTCCCTACCTTATTTCTACAATACGAGGAGCATTATAATCCCCTCCCCAAGTAAACAGCTAAAAACACCATACAGAAGACTTTTAAAGAGAATTTCAAATATGAAGTTTCTAATTGAAAAAAATAAGATTGATTTTTTAGATTTGAAAACAAAGTTTTCTCAGCTTTTCTTTTTCATTCGTACAACTGGTTTATGAGTTTCAAAGACATTGCTAAATCTCTAAAGAACAGTTTTTAACACATCCAATGGGAAAATTCAAACCACAGATATACAGACACTTTTAAGCATTTATGGGGAAATGAATTATTTATTCACTGATGTAAAACAAAACAATCATTGTAATTAGCAAAACCAAAGTTTTGACTGTAATATTTTAAAACTGATTAACTGTGAACTCCAACATCAATTTCCATTAATCATCTAACTGTCAGGGGGGAAAACTCATTTGTAACTGCCAATGGACTTCTCTATCTGAATATATGAATACCACTTAAGCAGTTTGAAGTTATAACTTCCATAACTGAATCAAGTAATTACTTCCATCTCAACCCACTTTATCTCCCATGCTTTTGATCTGTTTATAGACAGACATCCACCAAGTCTTCTAAGAAAGAAGCACTTCTCTCCTACCTTCCACATTGAATTATTTCCCCAAATCTGCTTTAGAGAAATGTTTAGACTCTTCAGCTCTAGTGCACAATCTGTAGGGCTGTGGCTTAGCAATCGATCATCCACCCCCTTCCTTCAAAAATAAATACAAACTGTAGTTGCCACAGCCCACTCTTGGTTCCTCACTTTCCAGAGGATAAAATCCATATTCTTTCTGCTGGAGATATTAGGAAATTTCTTTATAATCTGTCTCCATCTTTTCTTTCCAACCATATCTCCCAGCACTACACCTATCTAGTTGACTTCATTGACTGTCCAGTTCCTTAACCCATATATTCTCTTTTTTTTTTTGCCATAGTCTACTTATTACTGTACAATGCCCTTTCTAAATTCTGTGTCTTTGTGTATGCCCTTCCCTCAGCAGGAGCTGCCTTTACTCTCCTTCTTAACTTGTGAAATCCCCAAACACTTGACTCACGTATCTCTTTTCCCAGTAAATCCTCTAGGGTGCTACATGCAGAACACAATCCTCCACCCTCAGTTATCCCCAAGATTTTGTCACACTGGAATGGTTTCTCATGTTGATTTTTTATGCATCCTTCTTGACCAGCGGTTACTCCAAGTCAGGCAAAACCATTGCTATTTATCTTCATAGTTCTGGATCTCAGGATAGCATTGGTTTGGAAGATGTACTGTTAGCTCTTAATTCACCCTTCTTGACTACTCTGTAAAAATGAATCTAGACTATTTAAATTTTTTCTTTGCCCACTGGCACTGCAACTTTGCCAGCAAGGGACACTGGTTCCACTGTGCCTCATAGGTTCTTGCAGCTTCTCCAGAGTCTGGCTACTTCAGTACATGGAGGCCAGCAACACCAAGCAGCCAGCAGCCTTTCCTCAGGGAGCTTTATACTTCCCTGTGAACAGCTGTCCCTGGAACCCTACAGGGAAGAATTCTGGTACAAGTTCTATATCTGGCATCATAGCACTTCATGACTATTACAAGCCATGGCTGTGTCCTTCTCAGTTGGGGTGACTTTGTCCCCAGGGGACATTTGGTAATGTCCATAGAGAGTTTTGGTTGTGAAAATATTTGGAGGGTGGGTATCTAGTGGTTGCAGGTCAGGATGCTGCTAAACATCCTATAATGTACAGAACAGCACCCTACAAAGATATATATTTGACCCAAAATGTCAACAGTGGCAAATTTCAGGAACCCTACTCCATAATCATGTCTAGTTCTTTGTCCCAGCAGGACAAGGTGGAAAGGGGGAGGGGAACAGGAGAGGGTCTTCCTTGAGTACTATCTCAAAGGCCTAGGGTTAGTGACTACTCCTTATATCCCCTATTTGTATATCCTTTAGTGTTCTCTTTACTTCTTACTAGATAATCCCTTATTACTCCAATCCCCTATTTAGTAACTAATTCTTTTCAATAAAGTTTCCCTGTTTAGATTACTGTGCTGTCTCTGTTGGATGCAGACCAATAAACCCATTACTCATTCATTCACTTCAACAGGTACTTAGTGAGTGCTTACTGTGTGTACTTCCTGACTCTGTGCTAAGAGCTGAGGATGCAGCAGTGAACAAAACAGACGTGTTTTCTGTCCTCCTTGAGCTTACATAGCTCCTAAGTTAAAACAGACCAGTGCTGTGAATGTATGATGTAGCAAGTAGAGGGTGGTGCCGCGAAACTCAACACTAGAACCCAACTTACTATAGAAGGTCCGGGGAGTGATTGAGTAAAGACCCCATATATTTGTGATGAAATAAATGAACTGAAGTAATGAAATTTTCATTTTAATTCAGTGATTCCAATTATTTTGCCAGACTCTAAGGTTTTGATGTAGTGAGATTGGTAGCTACTTGAAGAGGCATTTGGAACACAAGGCTTTTACCCACTAATACTTTTTTCTTAGAAGTAGAATTCACAAATATATTTTAGCTCAATTCATAAGCCATCAATTCTTACTTATCAGGTGAACTTTTTTGATATTAATATATTATTTGTTTATTTTCATGATTCTAAGCTTCTTGAAGTCCACTGTCTCTTCTCATGCATTTCTATTAATCACATCTCTGATTCTAGTGCTTAACACACAGTAGATACTTAATATGTGCTCACTGAATTAGTAAATGCGTGAGTTTTATATCTTCATAATGTAAAGCATAATGTGATTCAGGTGAAAAAGCACTGAAATAGATGTCATAAGACCACTCTGTTTCAGCCTCATCTGTAACACTAAAGACTTTGGACAGAGTGGTGGGGGGAAAATGGAAACAACTGCACTTGAACAACAGTAAAAAAAAAAAGTTAAAAAAAAAAGCAAAAGAAGAGTTTGGACAATCCATAGTCCCTCCAAGACTCATCTTTCTCATTTTTCAACTTGAGCAATCAATTGGAGAAGAGGTTTTTTTCAAGGTCTCATTAAGTTCTAAAATTCTAAGACATAGCAAATGTATTAGAACATACAAATGTGGATGCATTATCTATCTTAGTTAATTTTTATTAAACACTGATTTGACTGCAGCTATCACTTTTTGGCCTCAGTATCCTCACCTATAAAATAAAGCTGAGTTATTCCAGGGATTAGCCAACTATTTCCCTTGGGCCAATGGCAGAATTAAGCTTTTATGACAAAGAATTGGCCACAAAACTGAAACTGTTCACTATCTCACCCTGTATAGAAAACACCTGTCAAGCTCTGGCCTATAAGGTCCCTTTCATTTCTTTTTCTTAAATATCTTCTATGTCTTTCTGACTAATCCGGTTACCATCTAAATTTTTTAACAATGCTTTTTAAACAAAAAAAATGTGCTAAATCTGATCAATGGGCCATCAGCAGGTTAAAGACAAGGGACTTCTTTAATCTTGAATGGTCTGTAGGTGACCAAAGAGTACTGTGAGAATGTTCTATGGGGTTGTGACTTAACGGATTAGAGCTGGGAATTATACATACAGCAGACATAAAAATAATATTAACATATTTACCTTTACACCCTCAAAATACTAGATGCGTGAGTGGATGACACACAGCTATTAACCAATAAGTTCTAGTTGGGTGGCTGAAGCAAGAGACTGGATCTTGGCAATGAGTTCTCCCATCAGTGATGTTATGTATCATTTCCTTATGGACTTCATGGGAAGGGTCTACCATTTTAAAGCATCATACCCCTTTGTATGACTTGAAACAATAAATACTGTCTCTAGATATGTTCACTTTTCAGTGGAAATGTGCTTATTTTGCAGTGAGATCATGCTTGCTCAGGACATGCTATAATTCAAACACATCACTAAACTGAACCAATATAATGTCTCCCGTTCTTTTAAACTTATGGCTTTTATCTCTTCTGCTCAACAACTATTTTGT
The DNA here is from genome assembly GCA_028533065.1 of Trachops cirrhosus. NCBI lineage: Eukaryota > Metazoa > Chordata > Mammalia > Chiroptera > Phyllostomidae > Trachops > Trachops cirrhosus. The sequence continues at coordinate 125,281,259 of CM052542.1, forward strand.
GTAAGGTGTACTAATCAATAACAGTTCCATATAAAGAAAAGCCAAAAAAATTGCAGCTGACACCACTCTTCATAGGCACATTTGCTTTCTTGTGCTCACCCTGCCAATATCCTCATGTCACCCCAGATTTCATTCTGGAAAAGGAACCAAAATAAAATCAACTTAGGCTGTAGGAAAGGCTGAGGCTGTGAAATATTTTAAGTTTATCACCCTATCAGTTAAGCAATGTGGCTACAGGTAATGTCACATGTGGAGTCCCTGTAGCCCTATCATGTGGACACAGAATGCCAAGCCTTATAAAGACAAGGGCACAGGTCACTTAGAGGGGCAAAAACCACTGGGTGCATGCATGGCCTTCCGGAGACTGACCTGGTAGGTGGGGTCAAAATGGTGCCTGAGAGATTATGCTGTACCTCAAATTTTCCCCTGCTATCCTTCCCCGCTCCTCGATTAGCACCTGAAAATTCAAAATCTTTTCATGATTTTTCAGTCTTCAGGAAGTATATCATCAAAATGCAAACAATTCTTACAGAGAACCATCATAATTTCTAATTAGCTATTAGCCAAATTAATTCAAAGCCTGGAGTAAAGTCCTAGAGAATACAAGAGTAAAGTTGAATACAAGAATCAAAAACAAATAAACAAACAAAAATGGTGGTGCATGTAGGGGGGTCAGTAGTGCCTACAGAAGGGTAAGGTGAAGAAGATAAGGGGACTTGGGGGAAAGGGTGCCAAGAGGGGAGGGCTAGGAGACAGATGGCACGTGGTGGGCCAACACTGGAGGGCTCTTCAAGTCAGTATTCTTTATGTATTTGCTTTATTTAAGTTCTGGCTGAGCACAGGAAGAACAATCAGAAGAGGACCACTGGGGTTCACACTCAGTTCTTTATTTATTTTTATTTTTATCTTTTTATTTTTAAATAAACACTTTATTTTGGAAATTTTCTTGGTTTTATTTTATTTTTCTTTTCTTTTTTTAAAATTGTTGTTCAAGTACATTTGTCTGCATTTTCACCCCACTGCGCACTACCCACATCCCCACCTCCCACCCTCGAACCTACCCCCTTTGGCTTTGTCCATGGGTCCTTTATACATGTTCCTTGATGGTCCTTGCTGTATTATCCCACGTTATTCTCTCCACTCCTCCATGGTTACTGTCAGTTTGTTCTTTATTTCAAAGTCTCTGGTTATACTTTGCTTGCTTGTTTCTTTAGTGGATTAGGTTTCATTTATAGATGATATCATATGGTGCTTGTCTTTCACTGCCTGGCTTAGTTTGCTTAGCAAAATGCTCTCCAGTTCTATCCATGCTGTCACAAAGGATAGGAGCTCCTTCTTTCTTTCTGCTGCATACTATTTCATTGTGTAAATGTATCACAATTTTTTGATCCACTCATTTACTGATGGGCACTTAGGTTGCTTCCAGTACTTGGCTATTATAAATAGTGCTGCTATGAACACTGGGGTGAATAGGTTCTTTTGGATTAGTGTTTCAGAATTTTTAGGGTATAATTCCCAGCAGTGATATTGCTGGGTCAAAAGGCAGTCCATTTTTAGTTTTCTGAGGAAATTCCATACTGTTTTCCACAGTGGCTGCTGCAGTCTGCATTCCCACTGACAGTACACTAGGGTTCCCTTTTCTCTACAACCTTGCCAACACTTGTTTGTTGATTTGTTTATGATGGCCATTCTCACTGGTGTGCAGTGGTATATCACTTGTGATTTTAATTTTTATCTCTCTGATGGTTATCAATTATTTAAAAATGATTAAGTCAGGGAGTCAGCAAACTGTGGTTCAAAGGCTAAATTCAATCCATTGTCTGACCATTAGCTAAGAATAATTTTTAAAACAGACATATTAGTTGCTTTCTAATAATTAGCCTGGTAGCTAAAATCTTACTATTTTTTAAGAATATTGTTATATTTATTTTTATTTTATTATTTTTATTTTTAAAGATTTTATTTACTTATTTTTAGAGAGAGGGGAATGGAGGGCAGAAGAGAGGGAGAGAAGCATTGACGTGTGAAAGAAACATTGATTGTTTGCCTCTCATGTACACCCCAACAGGAGACAGGCCCACAACACAGGAATTGAACTGGTGACATTTCACTTTGCAGGACGATGCTCAACCAATTGAGCCATATCAGTCAAGGCAAATCTTGCTATTTTTTAATATACACAGTATAGATATTCCTGTTATACATGAGGCAACTATAACCCTAGGCAACTAGGAGGTTAAAACCTTGAACGTTAGTCACCCAGGCTTCCCTGACCAACAGAGATACCTGTTTCTAAGATGGCCAATTGCAATGTCCTATAATCTGATATTTGACACTCCCTCCCAATCTCATCATTTTTATTCCAAAGCACCCTTCCTCTAGGTTAGTTCTTAGTATTTGTCGCCCAGACTTTGTCTCAGTGACACAAGGGTCACCGTGGAGGGCCTTAGGAACCACCTGGAATGATTTGGAGGGAGAAATGCTTTAAAGGGCTTATCCTCATGGAGCCAGAAATGTTTCTCTGTTTGCTTTCTAATGAATTTTATTTAAACAATGGGTTTGGTACAACAAACATTTGAAACCAATGGTGATATCATTTAAGTTTGATATTATTGGGGTGATAATCAAAATAATTAACAGCCAGTATGGCACAGGAGCTGACCAATCGGAATGGCAACGTCCTGTTTGTCAGATGTCACCTTTTAGTTGTTGGATCAGGAAGACATCTGGGGAGCCCTGGGAGGGGAATCAGATGACCGGGGCAGCAGGTGCTAGAAGGCGCGCACACAGAATGCAAACCGCTGTTTTCCAACCGGTACAGAGATATTTAAATTTTCATAACCAGGATGCCTGCATCTTGGAGGTTACATAGTAAAGCTGCAATAGAGTTACAAGTCTAACTCAGAACTAAATTTCCTGGGGAGAAATATATAAGTCTTAATATTTGCTAGTACTCTCTTTAACAACACTCAATGTCACAAAATAAAGTATCATCCTTGAACTTCTATCTTCATCAACACATTTTTATGCCAATGAAAAAGTAAATATTTCATAACTGATTATGAAACACAGCAATGCACTTAATTTTACATTTATTTCTTCATGTATTCTGAAGCAAGAGATGCTAAAGATACCCAGTAGTTTTTATATATTAAAAACATTTATTAATGGAATTAGGTTATTCTTATAGGCTAATATTCTTTTTTATCTATTTTCTCAATTTTGGAATCACTGCAGGTTGTTACTAAGATAATGATTAGACTGTAAGAAACCAATTCTCAGGGAACATTTTTTTAGGAAAGCACGTATCTGTTTATCATTTCCCAGTTTGTCAATGAGCATTTTAAAAACAATTTCTGACGTGCATGATTAGTTACAACAATGTTCACTTAATCTCCCTCCGGAACGATGACTCTTAATCACGGTCTATGTAACATGGTACCTCACTTGTAAATTTGGCAGAGCAGCTCCTCTTGCTGACAGTGCTGCCATCTGTTTGCATGGGATGAAGCCCTGGTGCCCCGCTAATTGGCCATAAATTAGGCAGCAGCTCCAGGCTTCTGACAGGATCCTTCAGTTACAGTTTAATTTTTCTTTTTGGGGGGGTGATTAAGATGGGAATTCAATATTGGTGGGAAGCCCAAGTTTTCTACTAAGAGTACAGAAATGTACTTTTTGAGTCCTAGACCCAAGCCATCTTCTCTATACTTTTGTGCAAAGCTAGATCTCACTCGGCATTTCCTCTTTGTATATATCCCTGAACATAAACTTTTGCTGATTATAGGGAAAAATTATGAAATCCAAGAAATTTCTATGTCTTTTGTAAGCATAGGAAGAAAACATTTATTGAGAGCTTACTATATATCTTGTACTGTCTATGGACCCTTATGTTAAATTGATCTTCAAACCAACTTTATAATTTAGGTACTTTTTTAAAAAAATTATTGTATTTTTCTTATTACTATTTAACCCCCTTTTATCCTCTCCCCCTGGAATCTCTGTACTATTGTCTGTGCCCATGAGTCCTTTTCCCTTTTTTCTCTATCCCTCCACTTCCGAACCTCCCCTCATGCCAATAGCTGTCAGCCTGCTCTCCATCTAGGAGTCTGTCTCTATGTTGCTCATTAGTTCAGTTTGTTCACTAGATTCCACATATGAGTGAAGTCACATGGCATTTGTCTTTTTCTGACTGGCTTATTTCGCTTAGCATAATGTTTTCCAGGTCCATCCATGCTGTCACAAAGGGTGAAATTTTCTTTTCTTTTTTATAGTGGAGTATTATCCCATTGTGTAAATGCCCCATAGCTGTTTTATCCACTCATCTACTGACAGACACTTGGGCTGCTTGCATATCTTGGCAATTGTAAATAACATTGCAATGAACATAGGGGCCCTTAAGTTCTTTTGGATTGTTTTGAGTTTTTTCAGATATGTTTCCAAAAGTGGGATCACTGGGTCAAAAGGCAGATTCCTTTTTAATTTTGATGTATTATCTCATTTTTTTCAGATGGGGAAACTGAGACTTAGATTTTAAGTAACTGCCCATATTGCCATCAAATGGTGCAGTCAAGATTCAAGTCCTGGGCTTTATTTGTCAAAACCCATGCACTCCCCACTGTATACTGTATATGACAGATTTGAGAACAGAGCAAATTAGGATGAGGCAAAAGTATGTGTGTGATGCTCCTTAATACTTCTGCATCTCTCAGAACCTCAGTTGACTGAAAATAAAGGTGCTAGACTAGATAACCCACAAAATCTCATCTAGTTTGAATCTTTGTGATTTGATTAATCTGGGTTATACTATTTACCATTAAACCTATCACATTATTAAACTTCTACAGGCTTCCTTTTCCTCTTCTGTAAAGTACCTTAGCCACTTTCTAGAAGAGGTGTTCAGTGTGTGGAAATTCATAAGTTATAAAGGACTACAAAGACTTGAACTGATATGATCACCCATTCACCCCCAGTCACGTGGCAAACCCCAGGCCCACTCTCACTCCTCCCTCACAGATTTTCTTGCTTATTCTTTATAGGCAGGATTAAGACCATCCAAGTATCCATAACTTTTCTTATCTACATGTCTGTAAAATTCTTACATCTCCCTTTTTTGATATATTAAGAAAATAAAAAATAAAGATATGTTCTGCAAGTGACCTATCCCATTTGACTGCACTTTCTTCTCCTGTGGCCCCACTTCAAGCAAATACTCCCTGTAGTATTTCATTTGTTTCATCCTCCTGGATGCTTCTATATACCCAACATAAGGAAACTCTCTGAGACCATGTAATTCCTCGTGCTCCCTCCCTCTTTCTTCCTGTCTTTAAGCACATTTCTTGAAGGAAAGAACCATTTAGTCTCTGTGCTCACTTCCTTAATGCCCACTCACCCTGTAATTTGGACTCCATTCTATTTTATTTATTTTTAAAAATTCACTATATTAAATTTTATATTTTACACTATTGAATTTATTGGGGTGACATTGGTTAATAAGACTACATGTTTCAGGTATATAACTCTACATCATCTGTATATTGCGTTGTGTGTTTACCACCCCCAGTGAAGTCTCCCTCCACTATCACTGATGCCCCTCTGCATTCTCACGACTTTATTAAAACTTTTCTCCCAGCTCTTTGGTAACCTGTGCATCTTTTGGCTTCTCACTTAATTTAACACTGTTGGATTTTATCCCTTTTCTCTTAAAATCTTCTTAGCTTCTGACATTTCCTACACTGATCTGATTGTTAACATCTGTTTTATTCACTGTTTTATATTATTCACCTTCTTATGTAAGAATTGCTTCAAATTCTAAACCTGGTTCTTTTATCTTCTCTATTTGTTCAGGTAATTTCATCTATTCTAATGGCCTCAACTGTTAATTCCATGTAAGCAATTTTAAGTTAATTCTAACAAGTTTTTGTCCCACATTTTGCACTTCCTGTAGGGCATCTGTTTTTGAGTGCACAACTCTTATGTTGAATTCATTATATTTCTAGTGGAATACCTGAACCTCTCAAACTGATTCCTCTTCCATATTCCTTCTATACCTCTCAATCCTGACTACAACCCTAATTTTCCCCTTGCCATTCACATTCAGTCAAGTATTAAGCCCTCTGATTTTACCTCTTCATTCTCATGCATTCCTCCTATGAATGGTCTCACGATGAGCACTTGGATTTATAGACTCCTCACCAAATATTCTCTCCTTAACTTCCCCCTCTAATTCATCTTATGCAGCATTCTCAGATCAGCCTACCAAATACAGTGTTATAGTGACTTTATTTTGCTGCATTTAATTGTCAGTCACCCTTATCTCAATATTCAATGTTCTTGGTGAACCAGCCGCAATATACCTACGAACTTATTTGTCCCAATACTTCCCCCAACTACCTTTACACAGTCTCACTCTAGACAGTTGAAATGGCTCATAGCTCCTTTGTGAGCATTGCGTATGCTGTTCACTCTACTTATATTGCCTCTCCTGCACTTCCAGGTCCCCCTAATAATACCATTTTTCCATGAAGACTTCCCTGATTCTCCTCAGAAGTAGTCACTCCCTTTTCCAGACTCCCAGAAATGTGTATCCTGACCCTTATTACATTCTGGTTTGCATGATGATTATGTATGTATACACCTCAAAACTGTACCAGAAGCTAACCCCTGAACCAGGATCTGTGCTGCTCCACTGATGCTTCTCAGGGCCCCTAACAATGGCTTGTGTAGAGTACATGCTCAGTAAAATGTTATCTGAATGAAAGAATGAATGATTGGGAAATTCCAGTTTCTAGGAATCAGACAAAATGTCTCTACTTCAGAGATATTTCTGGATATAACTATCATTCTGCAGCTCTGCCCCTGCTCTGTAGCAAGCAATCCAACACTGAGGGGCTTCAAAATGTGAGACGTGAGAATCAAGTGGGTTCCTTCTGTACTCACACCCCTCTGAGCTCAGCATTCACTTCCAACATTTTGGGCTGATCACATCTGTTGCATTTTGCACTGACACTCACAGCCTATTCCTATCATGTAAAAATGGGTATTTTACAGTTCTCCTTCTTGGGTCAGGTAGTTTGCTTTTCTGATAAACTTATCAATAAATACTGAAATAATGAAAAATCTGGTGTACTGCTTCCAGATAGTGAACATGCTTTTTAATCATGCTCTTGTTGAGTCAACAATCTGATATTTGCAGTTTAACCTATAAAGCATTAGGGTAATGGGTAATGGGTAATGGGAGTAGCAAGCCAGAATGGAGAGAATGAACAGGGATAGGCATCTTGCAACAAGCTTATGATGGTTCTAAATATATGCCTATGGCTAGAACTGATGCTCTCTCCAAAACTGTCTTCCTAAAATTTTTCTGTTATAGGAGTCTGGGGATGGAAGAAAAGATGAGCTAAGTAAACCATGATCAAGTAAGAGTCCATTTTCTAATAACACAAGTATAACTATTATTATATTATTACTATAGTTATTGTTATTATTCTAAAAATGTACACAAACCACTAGCATCACTTAAGTACTTCCTTACTGAGACAGAGTTGGATGCATGGCTTTCCTGGCATGTTCCCAGTGACCCTCACTATGTAGCTGTAATGCTGCATTTTCCCCGGTTCACAACTGCGCTCCCTGAGGTGACTCACACAGTGGTTAAGTACCTTGGTGAAGATCACAAGTAGCAGAGTAGGCTACTTTCAGGAATCACAGGAAATAAGAATCAAATAGAGAAGTCATTTTAAAATAAAAAGATATAAAACACACATTAACAGCTCCATAAAACAGTGTCTAACTCCCAGAACTGAGGTATGTCACTCGTGTGCATGTGCAATGCGCGTAACAGGCGATGTACTCACTCTCTGTCGATCACGAGGCAGGTCACGGCTTCGGCAGCGATTACATTGGCTGTTCTCACATCTTCCCTGGATAAAAATAGAAAGAAATGGAAGTAAAATAACCTTTAATATCAAAGAAAAGTGTTCATTGTGATTAATTCAGGAAACATACTAAATTATGTATAATCTTCTGGTTCATCCACTTCCAGGTTTAAGCTTTATTCGTCTTTCAAATGTCTTTGTCCTGAGGAACTGCCTTAATCTTGTCATGAATCACACAAATCTTACAGATAGAATTCAGTAGTTCCAATCTCTAAAGTTTCACTTATACGAGTGAAAGAAAACTTTATATCATCACTCCCTATGCTTTTGGGGGGATTAATGAATTAATTGGATAATGATAAAGACAGTCCTGAACATGGACAGATGAAAATCTTTAAAGGACCTGAAGATATATTCTGGAAATGGAGACTTTAATTCCTGTGTGCAGGAATTTACCACTACAACCTGGAGAATGATTGATCTCTTTCAATTATTTCCTTACTTTAGAGACCATGTTTTTATGAGGCTAATCTTTTGGCAATTTATAGTTCACAGTTATGCATCGGCACCAAAGTTTATGGATCTTCAAGAGTATTTGATAAATCTTAGTCACACTGACTCACATTTGTATATAGTGTCTCTTTAGAATCTTTTAATTAGTCACTATGGGGATATTTATTAACCTCTTAAACCTTTAAAAGTCTGCCCTGATATCTATGTCTTATCCAGTGGTCAGAGGTGGAGTTAGTAAATTAGCATTCACATGTCATTTTGAACTACTGAAAATTTAATGGTACCAATGTCATGAAAACATGAAGCTATACTTGAAAATGTACCCTTTCCTAGAAAATTAAAATGTCTAAGTTAGTATAATTAATGATAAATGTTTGAAATGCATTAGAGAGATATGTACATAGAAAATAATATAGTATTAACACATTCCAAAAAGCATAATTAAAACATCACATGTCTCCAATGACAGAATATACAAATAAGTCTTAATAATAAAGATGTTCCCCATGGATTCTTATTTCTTTTTAAATACACTAAGTTCCACATATCATTCTGCACTCTGTATTTTCCACTGACCTTTTCTCTTTCATTGTTGCTACATCACTGTTGCTTTATAGTATCCATTTCATATTTAGTATTTGGTAAAGCAAATTTTCTCCTACTAAAAGCTTTTATAGAAATATTTGGATGATTTTCTTAAACATTCATATTTCATACAGACTTTAAAATAATTTTTTTTCTCCTAAAGAAATCCACATCGGGACTCTGGTAGAAGTTTATTTACATTTGTACACTGATTTCAGAAAAAGGACTTGGTGATTAGATTAATTTCCATACAAAAACATGGCATGACTCCACTTGTTCAGATTTAGTTGCTGTTTTCTTTTGTCTTTAAATAAGATTTTTCAGTCTTTTTCATTTGGATCCTGATATTTTAAAACAGTATTCTTAGTTGTTTTATATAATTAGTTTCTCTTATGAGTGGCATTCCTTCCCCATTTCTGTTTCTTACTGGGAAAGTAAAAAAGTATTGATTATGTATATATTTAATCTGCCTACCATACTAAGTTCTCTTGTAATTTTAAAATTTTTATTATCATCTCCACAACTCCCAGTATCAGCCTTCCAGTGCCTCTCTCACTTTCTCCACCTTCCAGCCAAACTGGCCTCCTTTCCATTCCCGATATCTCATCTCCCTTAACCTGCGTCCCTGAGCCTAGCAATCTATCCCCAACTCCTTTCCTGGCTCACCTCACCCCTGCTTATCCTTTAGACCTCAGTCCATGGGCCCCTCCCTTAGGGATGCCATCTAAATTAACCAGAGTAGGTTTCCTCAATGTACTTTTTCATCCAATGACCTATCACTATTTATAATTTATACAATTATTTGTTTAATGAACCCATGTTCGTCCAACTAAGCCACAGGAGGGCAGGTTCCAAGGCTAGATTTGCCCCCCATTTTATCCTAAAGGTCTGGCACATAGGAGGTGCTCAGGAGGTGCCGGGCACAGGGATGGCCCAGGCACTTCAGTCCTGGCCCTCAGGTGGCACAGCAGAGCTCAGGCTTTCACTCTTAAGTCACACCGTCTGGGTTTTAGAAGAGAAGCTACAGGCTATGGGAAAGCCTCGCCCTTCTCATCTGTAAAAATGGGGATGGTAAGAATGCCCACCCACTCTGTGGCATTAAAATGAGATAATCAGAAATTCGTTTATCACAATGCCAGGCACATAGTGAGCAACGTGTTCTGCTGTGTATGACTTCTGATTCTTCTCACCGGCGATACTGTCATGTCTGTCCTCAGGACGCTCTGTGTTTTATGAAGCATTCCTGCCCAGGAGCAAAGTGTGGCTTTTCTTTTTGCTCCATAGAAGTACACGGTATATTTTCAACTCCGTTATCACTCTCTGAGTGGGAATTTTTGGTGAAGTGGAAACAAGTAACACATGTCAGTAATAGCCATCAGGTCTTTCATAAATTGTGTGAATGTCTTGTTTCTGAAAAGGTAGCTTATGACAGCATAAATTATAAAAAACTGCTGCCAGTGTAAAAAACAAAAACTATCACAGTTTTATAGAGAATATTACATTAAATCTAACTTTCCCTAAAACATATTTTCATCTTGGAAATTTAGAAACTGCTTACAGTCTTTCAGAATATAATATATAAAACAATGCTTCCTTTTGATAATACTTTCTGTGCATATAAGTTTTTAAAATAATTTCATTACCAATTTTTAATATTTTAAAATTTCATCATATTATCTCACCTGCACTGAATAGACTTTGAAAAATGAATGCAATTTTCTTGCAACAAAATATACATAGATATTTTAAAATGTAAATGGAGAAAAATCAAAGATCAGAAGAGTGACATACTCAAAAAAATTTAAAATATTTTAAAAAGAAAAATTTGTAAGTTATAGCCTACAATCAGGCTTAGTGCCTAGTAAAGTGACATATATCAAAATAGAAGAGATTCATAAGATAGGGGAAATATATTAAAAAGGAGATTACCACATTTGCCAATTTGTGAGAATCTAGTGTATATCAGGAGCTACATTAAACAATTCACACAAATATCATTTAATGCATTTAACAGAAGGTGGGTATTTGATCTCAGATTTACTCTGGGGGATAAAGGTTAGGTAACACACCCAAAGTCAGACATAGCTAGTGAGTTGCAGTCCTGGAATTTGAAAAAAGATCTGGCTGGCTCCAAAGTCCATGTTTTTTTCCACAACAGTCCACTGTTGATACACTCTGCTGTCTCACTTTAATTGCATAACAGTTCTAAATTAATTTTAATGCAAAATAACTTTTGAGTAGTAAGTAGTCATATCTCTCTGTCAATCATTATAAAAATATATTTAACAGTTAATAAAAATAGCATTGATATATTAATGATTGCCCAATTGCAAAGCTAATTCAATAAAACATTTTGGTTTCCAAACTATTAGAATTCCTATCCATTGCTCTCTTCTAGCCCTGTTATGTTTCTTTATAATAATGCTACATAAAAATCACAAATTATTCAATGCCAAGTTCATTTAATGCCGAACTCATGTTGCCATTATGTTGTCATTGTATCTCTACTATAAAAGTTCTTAATGCCATTATGCCAGTCTATGAGATGTCTAAAAGCTATCCCTGTATACTCAGAGAGCCTGCTCCTATGAAAGACCGTATACTATTTTACCTATTATCAACACATACTAATCCCATACAGTATGTAGGGCAATAGAAATTTCTAGTGAGAGAATACTATCATATAAGCTGACAATACTGAGACTTACTGTGTATGCTTATTTCCTTTATAGACCAAATGACCATGGCAAAAGCAAATATCATTTGGATTCAGATATAAAATATAACCTAAGACACTGAAATAGAGAACAGGCTGACAATGACCAGAGGAGAGAGGGGAGGGAATTTCAGGGGAATTTCAGGAGAAAAGGGGAAGGGTATACAGGAACAAGTATAAAGACACATGGACAAAAACTGGGGCGGGGGTGGAAATGGGAGGGAGGTGGGGTGGGATGGGTGGGTGGGCTGGGATGGGACAGAAAACTGTAAACAACAATTAAAATTTTAAAAAAAGTATCACATACTCATATAATACAAAGGTCCTAATAACTCCATGTTGTTATTAAACTTATCTCTCTTCATATATAGCTGTTATGATATGATTTTCCCACAGAACATCTGCCAAGTTAGCAGGGTTTCACATAATATGGGTTTAGACACAGGAAAAGAGAAGAAAAAGGGAGACGATGTCATTTTTAAAAACTGAGTTTTCAATTTTAGTTTTTGGCAGATCAAGGTATTTGATAATTTCTAATAGACAAATATACGAGACTTTGAAAAACACATTGAGCATGAGATAGTTTTATAACTAGAGTTATTAAGACAATGTACAATATATTTAATTAAAACCTTTCACCAAACACATAATGCCTCTGGATACTCAACACACTTCTTTATAGCAAGTAAATGTCCATGTACCTATATAACCATCCAGGCCTAGCATGTACATTGTCTTTAAAAATAAAATCTCATATTCATCAATTTCTATACCAGGATTAGTTGATTTCAGCATAGCAATTAATAAGCATGTGCTACCAGAGAAGTAGCTACTATTTGGCAGATTAACAGATATTTCACAAAGTTGCTATTGATTAAAGAATAATTACTGTCAAAGCTATGCAGTTTAGTATTGTTCAATTTTTAAGCATTTTTGATGGAGTTAGACATTCCTTTCAATGAAACCATAGAACATAAAAAATATCCAAACTATTTGCAAATAACGATTTTCTGTGCACTGACTCTGATATCCTTTGAACTTCATCACTGGAATCTTCATCATCGCTGTGTCCCAAAGTAGAATCACTGTCAGAATCTGAATAATCCATAGCAAGGCTTTAACATTGACTCTTCTTGTTCTGAAGCAATTCTCTTGTGCCTCATGGCTGGTAGAGAACTCAATCGTTGATGGATATCTCAGGGGAAGACAGAGTGCATGAGGTCAAAGTAGACTGTAGTTCATGCAGAGTTTCCGTTCGGGTAAGGGCTCTCCCTTGCAGCTTTAGGGCAGTGTGACTGTCATAAACAGAGTCTTAGCATTCCCTTGGTGCCAGCCTACTGGCACTACTCCAGATGCCTAGGAACTTAAGACAATCCATGGGTCAGAGCCTTTCATTCCCAGTCAAATGCAACAGTTTGATGTTCACAGTTAAGTCTGGACCACATAGGACAAAATAAAGCTTTTCTGTCTCAAAATCAAAGGCAATCTTATGACAACAAGTAGGATATTTAAAATAATATGATATGACAAGCATCAAAAGGCCACTTAGAGTGAAATTATACTTTGAAATAATTAGGTACTATAATTGTAGAATTTATGACAAATTCAACTGTGGAATCTGTAAGTCTGGTCCCAGAGCAGATAAGCGTTCAGGAAGAATAAGTTGTTTCAGGCCATTCACTGACCTACTTTTTATTTAGTGATGAAGTTATTTCAACATACCCCCCATATTCTAATAGAACACACAGGCAAAATGCAAACTGAATTAATGCGTGCAAATAAATACATGTCTTCTAACCAAGCTTGGCACAGAGTAAGCAATCAATAAATGAGAGCTTGTCTACCATCATCGTTGTCGTCATTGTCATCATCCTCATTATCACCATCATCACCATTATCATCCTCATCATTTTTAGGTCCTCTAACATCCAGGAAGCATGTGACCCTTTTGAATATACTTCTCTCATGAAACCTCCTTCCCCAAGTTTCTATAATAATATCAGTCCCCCATTCATTTCTGACATCACTTTCTCGATTTATTTTCTTGACCCTTCTTCCCTAGTTCACTCAAATCTAGGTATTTTTCCAAAAGTCTCCTTTTGGTCTTCTTTTATATTGCTTTTATTTTTCTTATTAGGGTAATCTCACATAATCCTATGGCATCAACTATGAGATTTATACTAATGACTTCTAAGTCTAAACCTCTAACATTTACCTCTCTCCTACCAGACATCCCTGTCTGGAAGTTCCACTGCAACCTCTAGTTCAAACCTAACTCATTTTCTCTTAACTTCTAAACCACTTTTCTCTGTGATTTCCCTTATCTCGGTAAATGACACCATCATTCCTGCATTCACCTAGGCTCAAAAGATTAGATGCATTTTCTACTTTCTCTCTCCACCACTGTATGCGTTTGATCATATTGGCTTGATCTTTGCCTTTTCTTTTACTCATACATCTCTGCTTCTTTTGCATTTCCACAGCCACTGGTCTGGGCTGCACTGTCTTTGCCCTGGAATGCTAACCTGGCTTCATTACTGATCTCACTGCCTCCACCCCTTCCTTTTCTAATCCATCTCTTACTTGCACATTTTCAAATATAAATGTAGTCATGTGAACTCTTTGCATGAGAGCTCTCAAAAGAAACATTCAAAGGAGAAAAGTTGCACCTTTTCAGGCACTATATGGACTTTCACAGACTATCACCTACTGCAGTTTGGATAAATAGATGTATCTTTAAAATGTGCCAGCTGCCATCTCCATGCCCGTGCGCATGCAGACGACTCCTCTGACAACCTTCAACTCCAATTCAAATGTTCATACAGGCAAATTTCCATGAACTCTCAAGAGCATATTTATTTATTCTCTAATACTTTTTTCTATTTTTACTTTTTTTGTTTTTTGTTCTTGGTCTGTTTTGTTTTCTTTCAATAGCATTTTTAGAGAAAAAAATTCCCATAAAATGTCTACATTTAATTACAGAATAAGATAGTTTAAAAAGAGTGAGAGTGAGAAATAGAAAAATACTGTAACACCAGATGCCAAGAGATAACTAAGGTTAATGATCCTTCAAACACTTTATCATTCTTAAGTATTTACATGCATCATGGATATAATAATAAGTCAATAATTATTTTAAAACATGTTTACTGATGGCTGTTATATTTTGAAAGCCTGAACCTCAAGGTCTAGAGGAGACAGATGTTAAACTAGTATGCAGATGTATACTTGAAAATACTGAACCAGCTGCATGCAATGGGAGATATTAGGGAGCACCTCTAATGGCAATTCAGAGGTCAGTAAATCTTTTTGAGGACATTAAAAACTAAACCCTGAAGGAAGAATAATTTAGGTTAGCAAGATGAGTCACAAGATGCAGTTGCTAAAAAGTACAACATATGCAATATCCCTGAAGTAGAAAACTGCTTATTGTAAAACAAGAAGGTTGGAATTCAGGGATTGAGGAAAAGAAGGCAAGGACCAGGAGATGCCATGAGGAAGGCAGGGCCACATCATTCAGTGCCTGCAGGCTCCTCAAATATTTATTTTTAAAAAGGATTGTTTAAGTGAGCCATTTTTCCTTACCACATAGACTTTTAACCATTAGTTGAAAAGCTTACGCTCAATTTGGGAAACAACTCATATGCCATAATAAAATAAAGCATCAAGAAAGCCATTTTAAATAAATGATTTTAAAACACTGATGGCCTTTTCATTTTTTAAAATAAATGTTATTATACAGCCATTTGTATATTAAAGAGCATATATAAACAGAGAATATGATCTCTGCCCTTTAGAATCTTCCAACTTAGAATATAGGAGTAATGAAAAAGCAAATGCATAAAAGCCAATGTATTATCAAACATATTAAAATATATCAAGTCATGATTTACAAAGAATTGAGTGCAGATCTACTTTCTGGAGTTTACCCACGACAGTCTCTGTTTTCTCATTAGTAATACAGACTCATAAAGTGACCTCAAAGAAAATTTTTCTCTGATCAGAATGATTCTAAGTGTTATATATAAATTAACTTCAAAGTTTATTCTTCTTGGTAGCATTGGTGAATATTTCCATTTTCGGTATCAGTTCACTTCCTGAGAGAATGCAAGTCTTCTTGGATGTATATCCATGGAACATCACAATGAGTAAAAAGAGAGTAATGGATTTGGAAGTAGTCAATTTGCACTTCTTTTTTCACATTCTCTTGCTGCATTGGTGCTATGATGAAATTTTTATGTGACATGTAAACTTCACATTCTATGGCATGATTCAAGGATATAAACATAGACATTCATTAGGTTGAACCAAATAAAATTGTCATTTTTTTCAGGTTAAAAAATGACCATTTATTGGCAGTTTCATTTGGTTCAGTCTAAAACATGAAATTAGTAAAAGTGAAAGGGGAGAAAAAAGCAATTGCATAAAGACACACCACCCTTTCTTTTCTGCCATGCTCCTTTTGGGACACTAGCTTAACAGAGATTCAACAGTTCAACAGTTATCCACACTGCTTCCAAATTCCACATTTTAATGCACTCATTCCTCTGAGTGGTGATATGATTGATGGCTTTTGCTCTTCTAACTAGTCACTAAAGATCATTCTCTCTATATTCCATCATAATTAGCATAAAAAAGCAACACTGAAGAAATTCTGAATCCTCGTTTTGTTGTGGTGGCTGTTGTTACTGCTAGAGTACAAATGGTATTTGCTCTGTGCTCTGGCTTCAAACATTAAACTCTTTGGCAAAGTTTCCAAATGTAAAGACTGTCCCCTCAGAGTATATTCTATGAAGAGAAGAACATACAATTCCCATTTATCCTGTTATTTTATTAGGTGTTTGGAAGTACATATTTAAATATTATAATGCCAGTTTTTAGGAGCCCATTTGGTCTTTCTCTAAATGATTTAGAGATATTTTAGGATAAAAAGGAAAACTAATGTTACTCTATTGTAATGTTAAAAATCAAACCTGAAGTACAACATAATAGATAACCAGTTCATTTACTAAAATCAAATACTCAATGTCCACTTAATTCTATGTTTCCCCTTCTCTGATCCATACTCCATAAAGTAATCTGGATTAAGATAAATCTGGTGGCTTATTTTACTTTTCAGAGGGTCTTCATGTAACTTCGTAATGTAATTAGCCAAAAAAGTTTGAATTGTAGGAGAAGGGGAAATTAATAAATAGACAAATTATTTCATGGGTGTCTTGTGGGTCTTGAGGACTTTAAACAACAAAATAATGCATTGATCTTTTCCTTTTTCTTTGTTTGTTCTACATTTCACAGAGCTGCATATTAATTCTTCAACTTCTCCTATCCTTAAAATAGAGAAAAAGGCAGCATGTTGGAACGATGACTGGAACTGATGTACTAGTAAACCTCAGTGATGCATGTTTGAAATGAATGTTAAGCTGCACGGTCACATATTTCAAAGGTTACCCAAAGTGCCTTCGAGCCAGGAGGATGTTCTCTCCTGTAAAGATTTCTAGGCCACATGTCAGAGGAGCGTCTTCTATTTCTTGTTCTATTACCAACTTAGTGCGTGACCTTGAGAAAATGCCCAACCCTCCATTTCATTTTTCTCATGTAAAATGGTGATTGAAATCTCTGCTTTGTTGTCCTCTGTAATTAGTTAGAATTTTGCCAACACAGACACTTATTATTTTTGTTGTTGATTGATTTTAGAGAGAGAGAAACATCGACTTGTTGTTCCACTTAATTTATGCATTCATTTGTTGAATCTTGTATGTGCTCTGACCAGGGATTGAACCTGCAACCTTGACATATATGGACAACGCTCTAACCAACTGAGTTACCCATCTAGGGCCAACAGGGACACTTTGTAAAAGTGGTAATTATTAAGGTTTTCAATGCTTCTGAGACAATTTATACTGAATCCAAGCATATTTCTTAAGATAGAAAAGGATATTGTAGGCCCGTAACTGTGATGAATATATAAGTGGCATATCATGGCACTGATTTTCATATTCATATCTTAATGTGACATAAAATGAATTATCACATAGAAATCAGACATGTTCATTTGAAATAATATATTCTCATAATCAGATGCCAAGAACAAAGTAAAAATGTCTATAAAACTTCCCTGGCTGTTGTGGCTCAGTGGTTGAGTGCCGGCCTGCAAAGCAAAGGGCTGTCAGTTTGATTCCCAGTAGGGACACATGCCTGGGTTGCAGGCCGGTTCCCCAGTGCAGGGAACACAAGAGGAAACCCCACTTTAACGTTTCTCTCCCTCTCTTTCTCCCTCCTCTTCCTTCTCTAAAAAATAAATAAATAAAATCATTTTTAAAAGGTCTATAAAACTGTATTTTGATAATTAAAATTTAGATTTTAATTGGGCTATTTTTAGGGAAGAGAAATATCCAGAATTTTAAATAGAGTTAAACTGTAAAAGATGTATTTTTCATTGTTACTTGCTCATCAAATATTTCCTATCCTGCATTAGTTGAATAAATACATTGTTTTTGTGATTTTAGAACTCAGTGCATCTAATATTCCATCTAATCTTCATGGTTATGTATACACAAAGCAAATCTGAATAAAGACTGCTAAATCCAAATCACTGTATACAATACAAACTCCTACAGTTGGTGTTAGTTAGAGAAAGTAAACAGGGTATTGGACATACTAAATATGTTAATGAATTTTTAGCAAGAATTGTGGTATACTAGACATACCCTACATGTCCTGTCCCTACGAATTAAATTATACATGGTTTCAAGTGATCTTAAAATATTGCACAGTTTTTATATATAAATATTTGGAAGCTGACTTCTTTAATATGTAAAGAGTTTCTATAAGTCAATAAAATATTTTAAAACACCTCACTTAAAAAATTAGTAAATACTAAGAAGTTCATAGACAATGAAAAAATGGTTTTGAAACACAAAAATATGTCTCATCTCACAGTGAGAGAAGTGCAAAGGCATGTAGAAATATAATCTAGTACAACCTTTGCAGATAATTCAGCTTCATACAACCATTGAGCACTATTTATTAAAACTGTCTTGCAGTTATTTATCCTACATACATGCTCACACTTTTTTGGAAAATAATGGCATCAAAAGAATATTACTACAGCATATACAAAGTTGAAAACATGTACTAACAAAGTTGGAAATGTAACTATCAATGTAAGATTGATAAAATAAAATTTTGTACAAAAAATACATGGTAATGTAAAATACAATAAAATAATGAAAGAAAACCTACATGTACCTGATCTCCAGGGTACCACCCATGGGAAGACCATGGAGCAGGACCATGAGTGCATGCTCTTATTTATGTAGAATACACACACAAACTAATAAATATACATCAAAATGTATGGATATCTTTGGGATGCATTAGAAAAAATAATTACCCTGAGGCAAGAGAATGTGTGATTAAAGGTCAGATGAAGTTTTAAAATTTCATATTATGCACTTGAATTACTTGTCATAAAATGTTGTTAAAGTAAATACTGTATATGTAGTCATAGAAATTGACTCTTACAAGCAACCTGTGGGTAGAGTGGCTGTTGACGTTGCTTACTCTCCTAAAAGGCGTCTTCTGCGTTGACTGCATGCTAGCTGCTGTCCACACCTGGGCCACCCATTAACCCTTGCCCCAGAGTCGTCCCCGGCTAGCAGGGCTGGAGCCAACTTACACTGGCCTACTCTGACTACACTGAAGACACACCAGCCTGTAGGCAGTGCGAGTAAAAACCAATGGCACAGCATCAGCCAGTGTCACTTACAGCCCTGCCTTTTGCCCCACTTTCCCTGGCAGCAGTTATAGGAACTAGATGACAAACGAAGGAAGGTATTTTTTCAGAAGGGACATCTACTTCTTAACACCCTTTGCAAATTTTAGGGTGGCACTTTAGATCTCTCAACATGTTTAGCTGCCAGTGGCATGTGTACAAACAAAACTTTTTATATAGGTATCTGTTATGTATCTAATAATTAATATTTTTATATTTAATAATTCCTTGAGATTATATTGTAACATTTCTACTAGTAATTGGGGAATAACTTTTCTCTTAAAATTTTTCATAACTTATTCACACAAGGTACATTAACCACATATATTAAGTCATGGTAAATCTTTGCATTGAAGGAGTAGAGCATAGTAATTAGAAGAACAGGTTCAAGAGTTACTTCATCTAGGTTCAAATGCCAGATGTGTGTGCTATTAATTAACTGTGTCATCTTGAGTAAGATGTCTGCTTATCAACTTTCTTGGGAAAAAATTGGGAAATAATAGTATTTAATAGGGCCAATTTCATAAAGAATAAGCAATGAAATATATAAGAAGCACCTAGATCAGTGTCTGAGTACTAAAATTACTCAAAAATATATAATGCTATTATTATTTTTTATTTCATTGTTATAATTATATCATAATTTACCCCAATAGATTCTAATCACTCTTGTTTACTATTATTACTTTCCTGCCTTTTTTATTAATCTAGAAAATGCTCAAGGATTAATGGTCATTTCTGCATAATAAATACCTCTGTTTATAATATAAAAACATGCTTCAAAGGGCAATCAGAGATATCAAAATACATTAATGAAATTTTCTGCTGTGGTTTACTCCAGAACCTTAAACCTGCAGAAATTAATTAAAATGGTTTCATGCTATAATTCAGAAAAGAATGGCATTCATCCATTCATTTATTCATTCATTCATACAATAAAGAAAGGTTGCCAGATTTAGCAAATAAAAATATAGGGCACCCATTTTAACTTGAACTTCAGATAAACAATAAAGACTTTTTCTTTACTTTAAATGTGCCCCCATGTAAGAATGTACTTACAATGAAAATATTCATTGCTTATCTAAAACTTAAATTTAACCATTATTTTTTATTTAATCTGGCAACCCTAAATAAAATTTCTGAATATAGACTCTGAACCAGGTGCTATATTGGGTGATGGGTATGAAAGGGGATAAAGGACAAAACACTTGCCCTCCAACCCAGTACTGTCTACCAGGTAGGACAGATTACTGACAGCTATAATAGAGAATGCAGCATCATCAGAGTGTGTAGGGGGCTGGATAGAGTGACACAGAATCACATGGAAACATGCCTACTCTGACTGAGGTGAGAGGCAGAGGTGATGGACCAATGGTAGAGAGGATTGTGGAAAGGTATGGGAAGAACTGATGCCTCAGATAAGGACAAATGTGCATGTAGAAATTTATCAACAAGAAAGTAAGGTGGTCATACCACTAGGAACAGTGTGTAAAAAAGCACAAGAAAATCTTGATAAAGAACAGCAAGTAATTAATAATGGCTGAAACTGTAGGAGCAAAAAGAGGAGCAAGAAATGAGGCCACCTGGGTAGGAACTGCAGAAATTATAAATGGCTATATATCAACTGTACAAATATCTTTAAAAATTCAACAGATTGTTTTACCACATTAAACTTATATGAAAACCTATATAAAAACAGGCTTAGCAGGAGGAAAGCATGGATAATGTGCTCCCCAGTTGTCTAGGATTTATTATTTTTTTTCTGTTAGAGACTAAACTCAATTGCTAGAAAAAAGCATTAAATCCTTCCTAGATCATTGTAAGAAGAAAAATATTTAGATAAAGTTAGTGGTAATAATGTTAGTTCCAAGAAGTCTTCCCTGATGCATACCACTGAGTTACTCTCATTATTCCCTGTACTCAACAAACTCAATTCACCCATATTTCAGTTTACGTGACAGTAACTGACAGATAGGGGATGTTTGGAAATCTGTCCTTCAGTTGTCCTTCATGTTCTGGATCCGGTAGAACTCTATATTTCACCTACGTGCTCCACTCAGAGTCACTTCCATGTGAATGCTGAGGTGCTGGTACACCAAGTATCACCCTTATATCAGTAAACAACCCTTAATTGAGCACCTACTGCCGTGGAAATACTAGGAAGGCAGGCAGCCATACACCTGAATTATTACCTTGAATTTACAGCTAAAAATCATGAGGTACAAATGGTAACAGAATAGGGTCCTTTTAAAAACTGTTGTGGCTATTTTGGAGCTACCAAAACTTTTGGCTTCATTGATGCTTGGGAGAACCTACAATTATAGAGTGCTTCTCTATGCCAGGTACTCGCTGCTAAAAGTGAACCCTTGCAGCACTGCAATCATGTGGTGTCAGAAAACTGTGCCCCTGGGCTAGCCAGCAGCTTGTTTTTGTACAGTTCTCAAGTTGTGAATGGGTTTTACATTGGTAAAGACTTAAAAAATAAAAGGAACAAAAATAACAAAAGAAAGCATTTGTGACAGAGACTATATGTGGTTTTCAAAGCCTAGAATATGCACTGTCTGTCTCTTCACAGACCAAATTTGCCTCCACCTAAACAGATGAGGGGACTGAACCTGAGAGAGACTCAAGGATCTACCTGGAATAGCCATACGATACACAGTGGCAGATCTGGATTTTAAATCAGGTTCACCTCTTCCCAATGTCCATGTACCTGCCACTCATCATGTTATCCTTCTGACACTGGACGTTTCTATCCTTGCCAGTTCAAAGGCTGTGGACAAAGAGTGTTTTTATGCAGGCTTACTTTCCTTAACCATCCTAACTGGGTAACAACATAGACATCAGCTCACATTCACCTAACAGCAAGTCCACTGTTGTATTAAAAACAAAACAAAACAAAACAAAACAAAACAAAAAAACACTGCCCTGTCACCCCTTTCCAATCATGTGATTTTGAGCAACTACCTCCGAAGAGCAGACAAGCTCATCAGGCCCAAGTGATTAATTAATTGTTTTCTTGGCACTAACAAGAATGAAATCTACACTGCAGCCAATTATTCAGTGATTCATCAATAACTTCTGTAGTCTGTAACTCCATCTAAAAATAGCTCAAAAGAAAATGGTCAATAAATATTATGCCCTGTATTTTAACAAAACATCATGCCGTTTGATAGATTTTAAAGATTATACAGCAAATAGCCTGCTAATTAAATAATGTTTTAATGAAATAATATTAATTAAGGTACCTAGTTTTAATTATATGTGTCTACAGCACTATTCTCATAACCATCAGTTGCTACATTCATTCTTAGTCACAAAATTGAGAAGTCTATCTTATCTTACAACCATATAGTCATAGCTGTCTAGTATTTCAATCTGTAGAGCAGAATAGTCATATCATTCCATCAGATATGTATTGTATTATTTTTTATCTGCCACCAGATTGTGGGTTGAACAAAGCATCCAAGTCTTCTTTCCCAATTCAAAATGCATTTAAATGGTTAGTTTTATTCTTCTTTCCCTCCCTCCTTTCCTCTCTCTCTTTTTCCCTTCTTTCTTCCTCCCTCCCTTCCTCCCTTTCTTCCTTCTACCCTCCCTCCCTTCTTTCCTTCCCTCCCTACTTCCTGACATCCATCTATCCATCCATCCATCCATCCATCCACCCAATTACTGTTTGAAATATGTGTGAAAACATGTTATTACTCTAACAGTTACAGTGATATATAATATATAGTCCTTACTCTCAAGAAATATATAGTTTAAGCCCTGGCTGATGTAGCACAGTGGATTGAGTGTGGGCTGCAAACCAAAGGGTTGCTGGTTCGACTCCCAGTCAGTGCACATGCCTGGGTTGCGGGCCAGACCTCCAGTGGGGACCAATGAGAAACAACTGCATATTGATGTTTCTCTCCTTTTCTTCCTCCCTCCCTTCCCACCTCCCTAAAAATAAGTAAATAAAACCTTAAAAAAATAAATGTATAGTTTAATACAGTATGAGAGGTTGGAAGCAAACCTTTATTTCATGCTAATAGATAGATTAGCAACTATAAAAATAACTTATTTAATAATAAATAATATTTATCGAGTGATCACTATATGCCAATTTCTGTAATGGAGATTTATACTTTTAAACTTGATTTAGTTACTATTATGCTTTCCCAGTTTGACAGATGAAAAACCTGAGGTAAATGGAGATTAAGCCATTTTCCCAATGCCGTAAATCTAAGCAGTGGCAAAGCAGTCATTCACATCCAGGGAGTCTGACCATAGGTAACATATGCTATGTTATGATCATAAATTATCATATTTGATCCTCATGACAATCCTATAATATACATTTTAATGTCATCTAATATTATCATAATCACAATTCTCTAATAATATCCTTTACTCCAAGCCCACCCAAATGAACCTTTAATAACCCTTTTCTTTGTCTCTAGGCTTTCATGCTTGTAGCTGTTTAGACATAACTGCGTGGAGTTAAGTAGCACAGCCAACTGGCCCTTATCAAACTGGCCAATCAGATTCTCTTTAGAGGATACTGGAGATGAAGGACACTTGTACCTGAGAACAAGTAAACCTTGAGAGCTCCAGCTGACCATTGCCACCACCTGGATAGAAAAGACAGAGAAAGCAGGCCTCCAGCAAGGAAGACTAAGAGATGGGCATTGAAAAGTTGAGATAAAAGAGAAAATCTTAGTTGTTCTGAACGGATTTCTTGCCTGTTCATCGTAGTTTCTGAGAGGTCCAAGGCATTTTGGGTCCATAAGATAGCTCTTTATCTACCCAATGTGGTCCCTTTCTGAAGCATACTAGTGTGAGTTGGACTTTGCTACATGCAATTAATAGAATAATGATTACATATATGATACAGATGCTTATCTCCATTATCAGTTCAGGGAAATTGAAGCTCCAAGAATTTATGTGAGAATTGCAAATTAATTGTGATACAATTATGAGAAAATTATAATTCCCATACACTGTGTGTGTGTATACATACACACACACACACGCACACACACACACACACACATATATATATATATATATAAGGAACATAAAGAAATTGTATGCAAGTAAAAACCTTACAAATGGCTATGATAAAACATGAGACATTTTCCAGGCCTTAGAATATTTACAGAATTTTTTTTATAGTGATAGAAAAATGTTCTAAATAGAGGCTACAGCATGGACAATGGGGTATGTTGAGAAATTCAATTTCACTGGAATGGACTTGGGTGGAGAGCACATAGAAGATTCAGCAGGAAAGGTAGACCAGGGCCATACTATAGTGGACAGAGAATATTAAGTTGTGACATGTGTATATGTTAAATATTTATTTAAAGGTGAGCAGGTGACATGACCATAAACTTTAAGAAGATCCTTCTGGCGATGTCAAAGTGTATACAAGAAGAAACAAGGTATGGGAAGACAATTAGGAGTTGAATGAAAAGACAAAAAGAGGCTGAATAAGTAACTTCTCAAGATTCATGATGTCTTCATTAGGCATGTAAAGAGTCTGTCTCAACAGAACTCCTTATCGACACCCCTTCCCAAAAGCCAGGAACACACACACACACACACACAGAGGCATGCACACACATGCACCTACACACATACATACAAAGCATGAATGAATGTGGATAAGCATAGAGTTATATGGACCACCGACACCAAATATGCTGAAATGATATACTCTACTGTGTCATAGATCATTAACAATTACTTATAGCTTTAATTTTCTCATCTATAAAATGTATTTCTAGGCAGAGGGCAAGGAAAAAGTAAAGCACAGAGGACCCAGACAATTACAATGCAATGTAATTATAATACGATTAAATATGCAACAGTATGTCAGAACACTAGGCGAGCAGCTGGTGCCACGTTGTCAGGAACACTTTGGGCTGGGCCTTCCTAGAACTTATGGTTGGGTAGGGTCTTAAAGAAGAAGGTTAGTCAAGCAAGGGAAGAGATGGGGTAAAGCAGAGTCGGGTAGGAAGTGGATAGGCATTTTAGGCAGCTAGGATTTTGTGAGCAAAAGCGGGCAGTTGAAAAAACAGTAGAGAAACTATAAACTTTTCTGTCTCTTTAAAGCCATGAAAGTCAGGGAGTAACGTGATTATCAGCTCAGAAAGGAGGCCAGGAGTCAGATCACAGAAGGACCTAGAGTGAGGTCCAAACTACTTAACACGGAATATAAGTGGTGAACTCTCAAATAACACTGCACAAGTGCCTCCAGGAAACTTTTCAGCATGGGGGCATTTCACCTTGATCCTCAAGAACAAACTATTTATATCTAGAGAAAACCTAAAATTAGATAGGACTAAAACATTCCCATAGACATACACAACAAGACCATCTGTCAGTAACTAACTTCCTGAAGTGCATTTAAAATCTCTTAGTGTCCAAGCAATGGAATGGCTATAAACACTAATAACCACCACCTTTGCTAAGAGGTTGTAATAAGAATGGAAAAACATCACAATATATATTATCATTTGTTATCAACAAATCCTATAATCCTGGTAAGAACGTCAACAAAGGCTGTCATTACACTGCCAAGGGAGCAAAATCGTTATAACAGAGTGTTAGTATAATAGCTGATATTTTTATACATTTACTATGGTGCTAGGCATTGTGCGATGTGCTCTGAATAAGCTGTCTAAAGAAGAATCTGAAATTGCTTCCCCCAAATATTTTCCCTGCTTTATTTCCTCCTTCCATCTGCAATTTCCTATATGGTATGAGCAAAGGGGCATGGGCTTGGAGTTCAACATACCCGGTTATGGACCCTCCTAGTTACATATCTTTATGCAAATTACTTAACCTTGTTGAACCTGAGTCTGCTTATCTATAAAAATGGAACCCTATCTACATTCCAGGGTGATAAAGATTCAATTACAAAATCTAAATGAAGCTTGCTGGGACAATTCCAGCACTTATAGGCATTAGTGAACATTTCCAGGCCAGGCTGGCTTAGGTACTTTTCCAGTCCAAGGGAAAATACCAGTATGTGGGCATCTGATTGTGCTGGGTAATTCAACGTTCATGTGAGTATGGCAATCCAGAACATGCACCTCTACACATAATTCTTCACACAAAGCAGCAACACTACAACTCCGGTGGGCTGATGGTTGCAGGGTGGTACAGGCCATGTGGGTAAATCATGCTTCTTTTGAGAAATCAGTTTGTTTATATTTTATGAGCTCTTTGCACTTTTGCTGGAAAGCACAACTCCAAACTACGGTCCAGCTCTAAAAGGCATACTGCATTTCCCAGAGCAAACTGTGCTTCTGATTTTATATTCTTTTCCTATCTGCTCCCTGCCCCCACATATAACATGGTACTTTTGCTTCAGTTCCTCTATATATTTTTCCTAGGATGTTGATATTTCTTCCTTTCTACTTTCATATTTCTTTTATTTCTTTTTAAAAAAAGATTGTGTTTATTTATTTTTAGAGAGAGGGGAAGGGAAGGAGAAAGGAAGGGAAACACCACTGTGTGGTTGCCTCTCATGCACCCCCTGCTGGGGACATGGACCACAACCCAGGCATATGCTTTGACTGGGAAACGAACCAGCGACCTTTTGGTTCACAGGCCCTCACTCAACCCACTGAGTTACACCAAGCAGGGCTACTTTCATATTTCTAAAAAGAAAACAAACAAAGCAAAGCAAAACAAGACAAATCTATGTGAAATGGGTAAATTCTCAACAGATCACAAACACAGGTCCACTGCCTAGGCATCCTTAACCAAAAATCAGGTCCTCTAAAAGGCTGTTTAGCACCATCTTTGGGATAAACAAATGGTGCAACATGACTCTGAATTTTGCTGCCAGGGTGCAAGGCAAAGGCCTTAAGACATGTGAAATGGTGGTGGGGGAGGGGTACAGGGCAGAAGCAGAGAAGAAAAGGAATCACCATCCTCAACCAAGTAAAGCTCTTGGCACTGCTGCTGTGGCCCATTTAGGAGAGTTGTACTGTTGTTGTTAACTCAAAGACTTTTGTATGGATAAGGCCTTTTATATCTAAACAGACGGTAAGTGTTCATTAACTTCCTTTCTCCAGATGGCCAGGAAGTCAAATCGTGTATTTTCATGACACCCCTCCCCACCAAAAAAATCAAAAGTTGGAACACTAAGCTGGTTGTATCCCCTTTATCAGGTTTGATAAAAACATATTTAGAAGCTGCACTTGCCCTAACAAGAAAATGGTTGGCCAGGGGGTAGGTGGAGAACAGTATCCAAACTTTATGTTCAGGGAAATAATATGGCTTCCCGAATCTGCCTACTACATCTTTGACTGCAGTTCTTGATTATGGTCACAAGGGTATAGCCACTCCCCCTCTGGGACTTGTGATGACTTTCTGATTATAAGGTTGTACCACACACACACTAATATTATCCTTCCTCCGCAAAGTGAATACAGAATTTCACTTTAGACACATTTAGTATAACAGCTATCTGAGAAGAAAGTTACATGAATGGATCATGTACAGTTTCAAAAAGCAGCTTTTAAAAAATTTTATATATCTTTTGTTTTTCTTTTATTTTTATCACTGACATGAATACAGTTGGCCCATTTATAAACTAATCTACAGAATGGGCCAGTGCCAAGCTTTAAACTTAGAACAACAAGGTGAGCACTCAGAAGGAAACAAACTAGCTGTTCTGCTGCCCTGCTCACTTACAGTGCACTGACGGGAAACAATGCTACGCTGTGCACGGAAAAGCAAAATGTGGTCCACTTGTATATGTGGACAAACTTCTAAGCAAACCATACTTAATGCATGTTTAACAGACCATAGCTCAAAAATGGAACAAGGAGAGAGGAGCTTCTCTGTTTTCCTGGTGGACATCACAGCGGACCAGAGATCTCTGAAGAAAGTATGCACACACACACAAAAGCTTTCACAAGGTTATGTTAGCAGCTACCATAGAGATTAAAAGTGATCACCTCTCCTACATCTATGGTTTCTTTGGTAGAATTTCACTGTGCTAATAGATATTTTTACATCTTTAACTCTCAAGAGTTTAAAGAGAGAAAGATGGCATATGAGAAAGAATGTACATGCCAGATGAGGAAAGCTAACCCAACATTTGTGTTACTCTCCATAAAAGTTCTGAGACGTCTGGCTGTCGTTCAACCTCTCTCAGCCTTTACCTTCCCTCTGTAAAAACAGCGTATATCAATATTTGGTTGGTATGTGTTTGTGTGTGTGTGTGTGTATAATTTGAAAAACAGAAATGTTTCACCACTGCAACCCAGACAGGTGCCAACAAGACTACCGATGCTCAGTATTTTTTATGATACATTTTCACCACGTTGAATCAGCCTTGGTGATTATGCCAGTTACACTCTACTTCACATGGCAAATCATAGTTTCTATCTAGTTATGGTCTGCAAGCTAGGATTAAAGCCGTGAGTAGCAGAATTGTTGTACTGACAAATAATACCCACAGGTAACATTGGAAAGCAACGCATTGATGACGAAAATATCTGACCCATAGATTTCAAAGAACCTGAACTTCATAATCTTAAATAAGATTTGACAAAACTTTGTCATCTTGTTAGTTAAATAGTTGCTACATGTTAAATCTTTTTATATTTCCCAGAAATTTTACCTAGGACATTGAGACATGAGGTAAAGTACAAGATTTTAAAAGCTGAAGTGATGATTTACAGAGATAAATTCAGAAAAACATGCACTAATCTTGTTCATGATATTGTAAATATTTTGATACATTGTGGACATTGGAGAAAATTTCCCAAATGACTCTCACTGCTCAGCAGGCTTTGTATAAAAATGTCATTCCTCAGACTCTCAAACTCATTTGATAACAAAATATTTGAACTTACATTTTATATTTTATTACACATCTTGCTTATTAACTGTTATTTAGCAATTAAAATACAGCAGTCCAGCTGTGCCTTCCTTCCACGTTTTTGGTCTTTGTCTAAAATGACTTTGTCACAAAGTCACCTCTGAGGTAACTCTTCCGTGGATTTGTGATGACTTGAGGATGTCAAGGGGCTATTTCTGCTTCTGGGAAACCTCTTGTTCTGGTCATTCCACTGAACAGGAATAGCCACCCTTGTGTCTCTCCTGCAAAATTGCCGTACCCCACCACCCAACTGCATTCTCTCTGTGCCTTCGAACTCTCATTCAAATCCAGTCTCCCCAGCGATATGCTCTCCAGCTCCTCTGACTCGCACCAGTCTTGGGATCAGGACATCCTGTGACATTCAAGGAGGAAGTCAGACTTCTGATCCACACACATCGGTGTGACAAGATCGGGTGCGCAAGTGATTTGTTGATAACAATAGCTGAAAGGTGCTTCTGAATAATTTATTTTAAATACACACACACACACGTCTAAACTGGAACAGCTTCAGGATTATTCCTAAAATAAAGACATTCTCATTGTCTTTACAATTTGCTTTCTCGGACTGACAAAAATGGGATAAGTAACTGGAATTACTACAACTAAAAATTTATGTTATAGACCTTAATGCTTCTCACAAGGGCCATCCATGATTTGTGCCACAGGATAATGAACGAACAAACAAACAAAACTATGAAGGGCTAACCTAAACGACACAATTTAGAACTTGCTTATAGGCTGTTTTATAATATGATGCTCCCTAAGAAATTAAGATACATATGTACAAAAAAACATAAATATTTACATATGTACATATAAACACATATACACATATATGTATATTCTTATACATATACATGATTACACATATATGTGTATATATTTTATTTCTCTCACTAATCTGTGAGTTTCTGGAGGGAGATGGTTGTCAGATGTAACCAGTGACAAATGTAAATTTAGCAAATATTACTTATACGAAAAAGAAAGTTCCTTGATTATTTGACATTCGAACTTCACTGGGTGCCCTGTGCTGTATCTGGCAAGCCTAGTCAAGAAACAAGTCCTGATGAATAGTTCGGATATTGTCAATACAGCTGGCTCAGTGCTGGACACCCGGAGGGCTGTCACTGAATACTGATTTCCAGGGTTGGTTTTTTTTGCTGTTTTTTTAAATTCTTATTGAAGTTATGGGGTGACACTGGTTACTAATCATAAAAGTTTCAAGTGTACAATTCTATAATACATTATCCATGTACTGTATTGTGTGTTCACCCTCCAAAGTCAAGTGTCCTTCAGTCACCATTTGTCCCCCTTTCTCAAGACAGGGTTATTTCCTTGCTATTTTAAAAACAAGAATTAAAAAGAAACAAACAAAAGTAAACGTTTACTGCCCTGGATGATTTCAAAGAAAAACTAAGGGGAGAGCCAAAGGCCCCACCCTTCCATCTGCTGCAGTCCCGCACAGTATCCGGCTGCAGGCTGCACACAAAGCTGAGGCTAACGTAATGTCATGGCATGAGGCCCTCATTCCACAGGGCACTTCAAGGCTATCCTCTCATCCTTAACCCACGTTCAGTTTCCAGATAGGTCAAGTCGACCTTTCACCAACTTCTTGAAGATGTGTTCAAGAACCAACTGTAAAACACGAGCGACCCAGCAACCTGAAAACTACAATATGAAGCATCTTTACAGACATCGTAAGGTCTGTTCCTTCTGGAACTGGAGACAGTTTAGACCCTCATATGGGTTTCTTCCTGTTGGTAATAAAAAAAAGCTATTATCTCTTAATTCCACTAAACGATAAAGTAACCATCTACTTTGCATATAAATTTGGTGAGTTCTTCCTATTAAGATGTTAGGAAAATATGAATGAGAAAAGATCTCTTTTTACTGATTCTTAAAATAGCATTTCTATGATCTCCATTTAGTTTATCTAACTAAAAAAGTACCATCAATCCATAGCAAATGAAGGTGATTGCAACCTCCAAATAAAATTTTAGATGTATTTCTATTCCCATAGTCTTCCAGAAAAGCAAAGAAAAATGTTACACATTTGTGGCTGGATTCTGGAAATCTAAAGATCACAAATGGGTGCATAAAATAGTGAAATCCGAAGAGGTTGTCACCCCTTCGTTTTATTGGGTTTGGAACCACTCTCAGTGGTAGAAATTACAGGAATAATGAATATGATAACCTGTCTTAGCTCACAAAGAAACCAGATGCTTTCCAGTCTTAAAGAAAAAAAAATCTTTTAGGATTCAGCATAGGAAAGAACACCCAGGTATCACTCTAGTTCCCTGTTTACACTGTGCACATATTGCCTGTTCTGAGGTATTTTCCCCTGTCATAACAGAAAACTGATGACAGTACCAAATAAACAAAAGGATTAGCAGAGGTATTCTTATTAATGACTTCCTTTTCCTGCCCTCCAGGATGATAATTTTTTTTTCCCCCGTGAAGAACTGCAGAGCCTCAGCATTTAACCAGGTAAAGAAGTAAGTAATGTTGAAAGGTGTTAGAAGTTCACTGGTTTGGACACCATACTTTGATACTTATTACAAAAATAAGGTGACATCAATTTTTAAATGTCCAAATGATTTCTTTAATAATTTCCCCTATTGTGTGGTTTTTAGCAATTAAAGTATCATCATTAAATCATTCCCTCAGAGAAATGTAGTTTATCTATTCCTTCATCATCCATTTGGTTACTAAAATGACATTCAACATTAAATCAATGTGTTCACAAGTACATAAAAAAGATATATATAAATGTATATACTAAGAATATATGAAACACAACTGTTATTTAATCATTTGTTCATGGCAGAAGAGTTAAAAAGTCAGGGTTTATGTTTAATTTTAAATTTGAGTTACAATGCAATTAATCCTAATCTAAAATAATTTGTGGGAGATATATATATATATATATATTATAATTCATGGTAGCAGATCATTTGGTCACAGAATTAAGGGCTGATTTTAATTTTTTCTCTTAGACTTATTTTTCCTGACTCTGAGAAATAGCTAAGAAGATACATAAATCCTAGGATTGGCAGTTTATTGACTTAACTGATAACATAACTAATGATCACCCTGATGTTATTTTGTATTTAAAAAATGAGGCTTTCAAACTCATTTAATCTTCTCTAGTTAATATTACAATTTTTCCTGAATAACCTATATATACATATTTCTATCTATGCAACATATAGCCCAAATAGAGCTAAATTCAAAGGTTCTGCTGAATTAGATCCTGCGAAATTTTACTGAGCAGCTTTGTTCCAACACCATGCCAGCAGTGCTCACATGCACTAACGCATTTACCCTGCACCAAAAGTCCCTTCAGGTAGGTATTAAGATCACTGTTTTATACCTAAAGATGCCATTGGGGTTTGCCATACCACACTGGTTTCTCTGTACTCTGAAAAACTATAGAATTACTGACCGAATCATCTCATAGAATACTGAATGTTAATGTCTCATACTTTTATCTGATTTAGTTTGCACAATCTGTACTTTTGTTCCCCAAATACAAAGGTATGTCTCTTTAGGGGGGACAGTGTTCTCGGGCAACTGGAATCTGGGCATCTCTGAGTGAGCAGAAAATGCCAGGGGTTTACTTGGGGAGGGTGGTCTTACCAATGCCTGGGGTGTAAAGGCATAAATACTCCAGTCCTCTCACCATCAGTCAGCACAGTGAAGCTCTGAGGTGTGACCACACTGTTTCCAGAGCTTTCCCTGTGAAATGGAGCCTATAGCACACTCCCTAAGATCTTGCTTGTATTACATACTTGCTTGGCTTCCTTGCCCATTTGGTCCCATTTGGTCCCATACAACAGGGACATTTCGTTTGTTGTAAATGGCCCTGTGTACTAAGTGTCCTCCCCAAAAGATGTTTATATCCTAATTGCAGAACCTGTGAATGTCTGTTATACGGCAAAGTGAGGTCAAGACTGCAGATAGAATTAAGGTTTTGAATCAGCTGACCTTAAAACTAAGAAAATATCCTATATTATTCAGGTGCAGCCAATTACACCACAGGGTCCTTAAAGGTGGAAGAGAGAAGGAAGAGTGTTAAAGTGCTGTGATATGACAGACTGCGCTGGCCATTGCTGGCTTTGAAGGTGCAAAGGGGTTGTAAGAGGCAGGAAAATGAATTCTCCCCTACAACGTCTAGGAGAAACTTAGCCTTGTCAAAACCTTGATTTTACTCTAATGAGACCCATTTTTTAAAGTTCTATCCCCCAAAAGTCTAAGATAATAAATTTGTGTCATTTAAGTGATTAAGTGTTGAGTAATTCATTACAGCAGCAGTAAGAAATTAATACAATCACTGTCAATTTAATTCTTGCTCTGAAAACTACTAGCTAGGTGACCTTGTGCATCAACTGCTTATTGATAAAATGACTGTGTGCTTCACAGGGTTGTTTTGAAGACTAAAGGAGTTAACACATAAATTATTTAGAGGAGAACGTGGCCCAGTAAAAATTCATTAAATGTCACTTACTCCATTACTGTTGTGAAGTATGCTGTGTTGTATTTCTGGAAAGCCTGAAGTTTTTCTTCCACTGTGTTTACATAAATCTCCAGGTCTGAGTAGGATTTCAAGAAAGGTGCCATGTAATATACTTGTAAGGAGACAGTCTGATGCTCTGCCTCCACAGAGGAGCATGCATGTTAAATGAACTAAACAGGATTAATAAAATATGTAGTAGTCATATTAATAATGTCAAATCCATGTTCCTTAATTTTTCCAGCCCAGAAAATATGGCAACAATGAAATGTAAATTGGACACCTGTCTCTGAAGGGTAGGCAGTATCAGAGTATATCAATAGCCTTTGAATGTGGTATTCTATTATTAAATTAAGGCAGGAATGCAAAAGAAAAATAAATTAGCTTGTATATTTTATCCTTTTTTCCAAATCATTTCTGAAATGCAGAGATACATGCTGACCTGAATCCTGAATATAAAACTAAGCAGAGACACATCCATCAATATGAATGACATGTATATGAACATCCAAATCCTTTGTGATTGTTTGCACATATCCATCAAATTGCTTTAGCCAAAAAAAAAACATAATAGAAAGTTGTTTAGACAACCACTAATAACTATTTTCTGGGCAATAGAGCAGAAACACTGAAAATGAAAAAGAACCAAAAGCAGCATTAAAAATGTAACTTCCTTCAAGCTATGTTTCTTTATAAAAAGAAACTTAATCCTTCACTTGTTTCAGTGTAGCCCCAGTCAGCACGAGAGCAGCTATCGACAAGGGGCTGGAAAAATGAAAGGGAAGGAAGGGTGATGCACAGACGCCCGTGCCACCTACACCACATGAAATCAACAAAGCAATTTCAACAGTTCAGCTTGGGAAAATGTTCTCATTTCGGCCATAACGTCACATAAAGTAGGTGACTGTTCAGCAACAGATGTTTGTATTCCTCTCAAGGGGATAAAGGAAGTCTGCTTGCAAAATTTCCAGGGTTTTTTAAGAAAGCGATAGATAGGGATCCACTCAGGCTGGGTCATTTCAGCTGAATTTGGATCAACAGTAAAGCTATAGTGACTTAGTCATTGCCATGGTGACAAAGATCAACTAATTTTGCAAAAAAAAATGCAGTTTCACTGTACAGACCATGCCTCGGATGTATTGTTACAAGTGACCCATGCACATCTTTCACCATCGCAGGGCCGAGGGGGAATGTTTCTAACTCCCTGTGTTCCATTACAGTGGCTGGAAAACCAGTCCAAACTCCACTGATCCTGGACTCATGCTAACTCTTCCCTAGACATAGCAACAGGAGCAGTAAAAATAAAATCAACTACTACCATGCAACATTAGTAAATCCCTTGGCACACACCAAAAGGGCTTCCTTTTTACTTGGCATTCAACTCCCTGTGAAAACAACAGGACTACCTCAGGGCAGGAAGCCCCACCCCTTACAAAAGTCATTAGCAGTCCATAATATAGGAGGGCTGGAAGAACCTGGAAGTAACACTGTTGTTTTTGGTTTACTTGTTTTCTTGAAGGTCCTTTTTTTCCCCTGTGAATAGGTCTTCATCATCATTATCGTCATCAACAACACCATCATCATCAAGAACAATCATCATCACAATCATCATTGGCAATATCGACACCATCATCACCAGCGACAGCACCATCAACAACAATAATACAATTCACAGTAGCACCAGTGCAGCAGCTTTACAAGAGGCCTTGTGCCAAATACGTTGCAAGTGTTATCCTACCATACTCTCTATCTAACAGGGAATTGCTCATGCCTTCATTATTCCCGAGGAGGAAAAGCAGGGTCACAGAATGAGGGAAACCCAGGACTGCATGACTGTTAAGTGGCAATCCAGGCTTCTATATGAGGTCTGTAATTCCAAAAGCAACCCTCCTGGTATTTAAGTCATTATGAAAGATAACATCTTAAAGGTGATCCTGTATCAATTTTTAAAATGATCTGGTAAAAATGATGTAGATTGAGATTATTCTTTGAACCCTATGATCTTCCTCTTCTATTTCCCATATGCATCTTCCCACTCTAGTCCTCCAGAATTGCATGCATTTTAAAGAAAAAAAATAAAGGAAAAAAACAGATCTACAATAATAGGCCTGTATCAAAACACTGTGTGACCCAGTAACATTGTAGTTAGAGAATCATGTTGGAAATGAGTAGTCTTTCCAGGACTTATCAGGGGGGAGAAACATCTTCCTTCTCTTAACTCTTGTGAATTAACCACCACATAGTTCTAAAACAAAGTGGTTCATTGTAAATCTCTGTCTTTCAGAACAATTTGGAAGAGCACCGTGTTAAGGTCTTTCATAATTTCTACCATTTTGCTCTCTATGCTATATACATGAAAGAGCTCCCACTGCTACTGGTAGCCACTACTGAAAGTCAACTAAGAGAACTATGAGATTATACTGTAATTTTATAAACAGAGTATAGAATATTTTATAGTATATTTTATAAACAGAGTATAGAATATTCCTTTGGAAATATTCATAAATATATAGATATATATGTAGATATATGTTGTAAATATATCTGTGCCAGAGGCAATTTACAAGAGTTCACTTTATTTTACAATCCTTTTTCTTGTTCTCATTTGCTGAAATATGTTTTTAGTATAATTGAGAAAGATTAAGTTAATTGGGATATGTTGTTGTTGTTAAATTTCCCTAGTGTCTCCCTGTTGGAATGAGTTATTTCCTCCATCTTGTTCTCTCTTCTTATTTTGATTATTGCTTCCTATCATAAAGGCAATTGATCTACAGGACCAGCTCACTGCAGCCCCTCATTGAGTTCTTATTCACACGCTTCAGTCATATGGTCACTCAGCCTCCCACCCAGCACACCCACCCACTGTTTGGGTATTGAGAGTATAGCACCACTTGTCCTCTCTAACACTGAGTTTGTGTATCATCCTTCCTTCCCAGTTTCTTGTTTCCTGACCCAACCTAGATTAGGTACTGTCCTATGTATCTCCACGATTGAACATTTTTGAAGCTCCTCATGGTCTATTTTACAATTACACTTTTATTTACATATTTCTCCTTTCTACTAATTTATCATATTATTTCCACAAAGCTTATGTAGTATCTGCATCTCGAAGGTACTCAGTGCATGTGATATAGAAACTTTGTTTAAGTTATTGTTAAAAATGAGTCATGTCTCTCTAAAAAGAGCTGAGCAATCATTATATCCTTACATGGAACATCCCCCAGTATTTCAGGGCCAGCTTTATAGTAAGTAGTAGGAATAAGTAATGGAAATGTTTACTCTGAATTCATAAAAATTAATGTAATTAGAAGGAATTGTGGAAAGTGACTTCATAAAGAACAAAGAGGTATCAAAACATATTATTTTATAAAATGAAAATTGTCCTAACTAAATACATTTGAGGTATCTTTTTGAAGTGGAAATTATTATTATCTGTTATTAAATATGCATTTTCAGTACATGCTAAATTAAATTACTGTAGCATTTTCTTTAACTTTGTAACTGCATGCAGTTATTTTCTGAGTTAAATGTTACTTCTTATTAGACCAATATTTATGTATTTCATTTTGGCATCCTTATGATAACTGCTCTATATAGCAATGTTACTGATGCCTTTGTAAATATAAAACAAGAATAGCCCACCTTTCATGGACGGCTTTTAGAATTACAATCTCTGTTTTTGTGCTCCAATGAACCAAGCCATATGCTGAATGAATTAGTTCACTATACATCTGAAAATCACTACTCCATTCATAAAAAAAATTAGCTTTAAGATACAATGATATCTAATGTTGTTAAAATATCACAGTTAACAAGAAAACAAAGTTCTCTTATTGGAGAATCAATTAGTATGCAGAAGATGTAAATGAGCTGAATTTAATCTAATTAAATGCCATGATTAAAGTGTAAGATCAAAGTAGCAAAGAAAAAATGCCAAACTCATATCATAGCATTAGCTAGATAAATTTTGGTTGTCTTATCAAGGAAGCTTGTCATATTCATTAAATCTTTAAAACAAATATTCACTAACACAGAAATCCCATTTAGTAAATATTAAGTTAATAAAGAAATGGAAAAAAGCAACATGAATAGCACCTAATCAAATATTCAACAATAGCCCCATAGAACTTAAAATGGCAGGTAATAAACACTGGTTAGAAATCATCCTTACCCTCTTTTTCCCAAAGCAAATACAAAGCAATGTTTACTAGTGATGTGTTGTAAAGTCCCAGAGGGGTTATTAACTGGTAGCTAAACACATAAATATTAAAAAAAATTAGGCCTATTCTCTGCCTGAAGTAAAAGGTTTATGTGGAACTCTGTCATACCAGCCATTTTCAACTTTCAATTCCATATCTTCCTAGACATGTAACTTTGCGCAATTTCATTTATTCTGTCTGATCCTCAACTTCCTAATATACAGAATGTAGGCAATAAGATCTATCCCAAAGTTGTAAGAATTAACTGAAATAAGGCATGCTAAATGCTTAACTCTGTTCCCAGCCTAGAGCAGTCATTATACAGGGTGAGTACTGTGAAACACAGAGTTTATTCTTGTGTTATTATTTATTAATTAGAATATTATTTTCCACACAAATAATTGTAAACCTACTTTTACCCCACCCTGTATACAAGTTAATAACAATAACACTACCGCAACTAATATACTACACTGCAGTGGGATATATAACAAATTCCAATTTCCTTCCTAGATATAAAACAGCCTAAAGGAGTTCATTTTAATTTTACTATAATTCTTCTTTACTTTTAATTTAAAAATAAAATTATGTAACTATTACATTAAATATATCTGTATATACATACACACATAAATACCTCTCACAAGCATCATCCTCCTAGGGGTCAGAATTACGAGAATGTGGTCACAGGGAGTCAAGAGGTGAAACAATTAGGTTAATTGCTTTCTACTCAAAGGAAGGAGCTAGTGGTGAGGCAAGTATTTCACTCTTTTTACTCTGTTATCATAGCAGGTATACGGAACAGGGCTAATAAAGGGGAAAATTCAACACAACAGAGGGAAGTGCTGACTGGGAGGAACAAGTTAGTTCCCAGTTTCAGCCAAAGGTGTACAAACTCACAATCCTGCAGGGACCTGGGTGGGGGGAGGGGCGGGGGGTGGGGGACAGACCTGGGTAATCAGAGGGCACCGGCCTCCCCAGCAGCCTGTGGCCACATGACACTGGGGAACAGTGTTACCTATTCATCAGATTTTAAAGAAAAGCCAGATGTGTTTACGTAAAAAAATGCTTTAAATTTTAGACAGTGTTTTAAAACATGAGGTGAATTTTAAAAACACATCTGAAGGCTGTAGTCTGGTACCTCTGTATAAAAAGGCATTCTCACAGCAGATGTAGACAGATAAGTGCATAAGGTGTCAGTGATGAGAGCCAAGAAATAGTCGCGAAGTTTGGGAATGAATATCAAGACCCTCCCGTGACACAGATACTGCTACTTCTGTCTAGAATGTTCTTCCCCGCCAAAATCTACCTCAAATGACTCCCAGCTTCAAAGGGCTGCTGCTAAGGAATCTTTCTCTCCCCGCTTCTCCTGCTCACTGCTCTGTCCCCCAGCACCCACACATAGGTGCTAACATATCACTAAGCAAAACTTACTTCACATTAAGAGTAAATCTGGTCCCTAATTAAACTGCAAACAACATGAGGGCTCTGTCTTAATTGGCTTTTGCTCAATATCACTTCCCCAGTGTAGCCACACACAATGTTCAGTCAATATGAGCGGGACCCACCCCAAACAGGAATTATCTTCTGGAGGGTGGGCCCCTTGTAGTACAGTCTTCACCCAGTGCCAGGTGAGTGTTCTAGGAAGCCACCTGTATCAGTTGACCAGCTGGCATTGTTGTGAGAGGCTGCATTTGACTTCAGTGATTTTTTTTTAAGACTGTCTCGATGTGTTCACCCATTTCATGATGGGTGGTTTACGAGCACACCTGCCCGCACTGCGCAGAGTTTTGGGCAGTAGGGGACCAAAAATGGCATGACCTCTGGGCTCCACCCTTCCTATTCTCCCAATCTCACCCCAGGCAATTTTTTTCATTGTTTCCCTGGATGAAAAAATTCCTCAAAGGGAAATGTTTTGCCCATGTGGAAGAGGAGAAACAAAAACTGGAAAAGCACTAAAAGGCATCAAAATTGACAAATAAAAAAAGTGTTTTGAGCAGTGGAAAAAATGTTTCAATATTGCATCAAATAGAGAGTACTTTAAACAGGTAAAAATAAATACACAATTTTTTATAAATAAATTCTGTTTTTTGGGCCCCTCCATAGATGTTTACTTGCCTGCCTTCTAAGCTACAAGCTTTTTTAGGGTGACAGAGCTGTATACTTCTACACCTGGCAACTGTCTTAATGTTGAATAGGTGAGAGCTTAATATTTTTAAGCCATGTGCATTAAGTTGCTGCTGTGAGGCCCTGTTATGTGAGGAATTTAGGGTCAGTGAACAAAGAAAACAGAGATCTCTGCCTTCCTCCCTCATGTTGCTCACACCACGGTGCCTGGTATATTCAAGAAATGGCAAACTCCTTTGTTTGGCAAACTCCAGCTTAGCTTCAAAGTAAAGGAGTAGAATGAAAGATGGGGTGGGTGGGGCTGGCAGGAGTGAGTGTAGATAAGGTAGGGCTGGCAGGCCACTCAAAAGATGGGGAATGAACGAATGCTAGCAGAATCAAGTGGCCAAAAGTCAGCAGTCATAGATATTGGGAAAAGATAAGTAGGAAATATTAATGGAACCACAGAACACACTCCAATTCAAATGGTGCAAACATGCTGGAATTAGCTTTGGTTTTAGTGCTCAAATATCTTTACAAATAAAATGGGAAAATACTGGAATCATAAAATGAAAGCTCTGTGTTCATATATGCATGCATGAAGGAAGGGGGAGGAGAGCAAGACCATGCAAACACCAGGAATTATGAGTATAAATTACCATATTTGACCATGTACAATGCACAGCGACATTGTGTTTGTGTTATACATGGGATTACTATCCCATTATTATACCCAAATTATGTAATCATTATATCCTTGTAAAATGCGCATCCTTATTTTCCCCTAAAAAATTTGGGCAAAAAACTGTGCATTATACACAGCAAAATAGGGTAATGTATAGTAATTAAATTTTAAAGACAGAATAACATTATTACAGCATCTGATGAAGACAAAATATTAATAGTATTATTGACAAATGTGGATGAAAAGGAAGGTGTATGAACCATAACTAGTAATGATAGAAATGGTCACATAAATTTTGTTTTACAGAGATCTACATGAATTTTTAGAACTTTCATTGTACGTAAATCATCATTTTGTTGATCATAATCAAACTGCAGGAATATTTTCAATATTTT
>CM052542.1:125323004-125351334 GCA_028533065.1 Trachops cirrhosus
CCCTGTGTCAGCACCAGTAGTTAGATATTATTAATAAAGAAAGGGTGCAAAGGAGGTCAGACATTATTAAGCATGATCAACTAAGGAGCATAAGCCTATTTAATCAAGAAGCTACAACTTCACACACTCCAGGGGACAGTGGCATTGCCCAGCCAAGGGGATTAACACTTACCACTTCCCCCATGTAGCGAGCAGCTCGCCTTCCTCTACTGGATGGGGGGGTGGGGTAAGGCTGGGGGAGGTAAGCACATGTGCAAACTCAAGATGGCATGGGGGACAGGCACTTCTATGAGGCATGCATAAAAGGAGGCAAGACTGTGACCACAGAGGCCCATCATTCTAGCCTGGAAAAAAGAATAGATTGGTTAGGAGGTGGACCCATCAGAAGCCTGGTGAAAGCTTGTGAAGTTGATTGGTTAGTTTGAAAAGAGTGTCTGGTACTTTCCAAACCCAAAATAATATAATTCTAGCTAACAAAGCCTGCCTCTCTCTCCTTCTCTCTCTGTCTCCCTCTCTCCCCCCTCTGTCTCCAGGTAACATGGTGCTGGCCTAGTTTCTTCCTGTTCTCTCAGTAGCAACCATGGAGGTCTAGTGGCCTCCTGAAGCCCAGGGGGCAGCACAGACACCGATACAGGTCACAAAGAGGCACAGCCAGGAAAACAAGCTAGTTAGCTGGATGGTGAGAAAGGCTGGATTGGACTAGCCTTGGCATGGCACAAAATTTCTGGGTCTGATGAAGACAAGATTGGACTTTTTCCATGGTGGGAGGGACAGAGATG
The DNA here is from genome assembly GCA_028533065.1 of Trachops cirrhosus. Taxonomy (NCBI): domain Eukaryota; kingdom Metazoa; phylum Chordata; class Mammalia; order Chiroptera; family Phyllostomidae; genus Trachops; species Trachops cirrhosus. The sequence goes on from CM052542.1 coordinate 125,323,784, forward strand.
GGACATTGGAAACCCAGGGGAACTCCTTTGTTTCTGCATCTGGTGCCACAAATAAATATTATCACCAGACCTCATTCTCCTTTGTGGGTCTCCTGGGATGCTTTCCTTGTGACACTGCAAGAAACCCACTTCCACTGGCAACAACTAACCTCCCCAGAACCTATGAATATGATGAAACATCTCTCCTGTAAATAGACTGTTATATGGTATAGTTGAGTGTGCCCTGTTCCAGTCACCTAACACCTTTAAAGTGCCAAGGGTTTAGTCAAACTGGGAGCAGAAGGAGAGAGATTCTAATCAAGAAGATAGGTGCCTTTGCTGGCTTAAAGATGGAGAGGGCCATTTGACAAGAAAACAGCAATCTGTTTTATAACTTCAAGGAACTGAATTCTGCCAACGACCTGAACGATCTTGAAGCAAATTCTTCCCCAGAGACTCCAGATGAGCACCCAGCAGTACTAACACCTACATCACAGCCTTGTAAACTCTGAGCAGAGAACCCAGCTGAGCTCACTGGGAATTCTGAGCTACAGAACTGTGAGAAATAGGTGTTGTTTTCAATCCCAAAATGTGTGGTAATTTGTTATACAGCAAAGGAAACCTAGCAGATATTTCAACAAGGACAGAGTAACAAAGCAACAGGAAGTGTCTCCCTGCTGGGTCATTTTAACAAACTGGAATTTATCTTAAAATATCTTACCAGAAGGCAAAAATAAACTGGTGTGATTATCAGCAATTAACCATTTATTTCTTATGTTCCAATATGAGCCAATTAAAGCTTTAAACTGATAACCTGCCCTAACAGAACACAGTACAAAACGGCAGTGTAATTAATGCTTCCCTATGACATTCAGATTGCACTTACTTGCCAACAAAGTTTAAATAAACATATGTTAACACTTCCATAGTAATTAATAAAGTATTTGAGGGAGATAATTTATCTGCAGCAATTGTTAACTGTGGTGATCTAATAGTTTATGAGTCCCTCATTTTTCTACATTAATTAGAATTATTCTGTAAGAAATATGTGTCCCTTCTCCTCATTCATTCATTCATTCACAGCATTTCCTTATTTGGGGATACAACAGGAAGCTCCAGAATCATTTTCTATTTTTCTCTACTCCAGTTATTCCTCCAAGGAAGCCCTGGTTTCTTTCACTGGGAAATGATATTTAGAGACCAAGATCCAGGCACTAGGTATGTTTGCTGATAATGGAGTATCATTTCTTCTAGGTTTGTCCATTAGCAGAACAAGCACATGTACATATGTATGATAATCCATATGTGTGTGTGCCAGTCTATCTATCTATCTATCTATCTATCTAATCTATCTATCCATCTAAATATCTACCTACATGCAGTCATACTGATATCTCTGAATTTAATCCAGCACTATAATTTCATTCCAGCCTTTCCCACTTTCTTATTTGTAATTTATTTCTCAATGGTGAAAATCCTAGCTCTCATTAGGTATATTTTAAAGATCTTTCTGTCACCACTTAAACTATTAACACAATCTTACATTATGGAATAGACATCTAGAAGCAAGGCCACAAAACCTAAAGGTCTGAATTTGATGCATATTAATAACAAGTTTTACTAGCTGGTATAGTTGTCAGAGGAGAACTTTGTGCATCAATTTGTTGCTAAGAACAGAAAACCAAACAAAATTCAAGAAAACAGTGAATTTATGAAATGCAGGTTTCATGACTTTGGGCACAATACCCACCCTCTGTTCTATTTCTGCTACTCCTGCTAGGTGCTAGTTCTTGAATTCTACTTTGTTCTTTGAAGTAAAGCCTATTGACTTTTAAGAGTCAAGTTATTTAGTTAATCTAAAAACTCAGCATAAGTTGGAACCATTACTTTGCTCTGATCCTATTTAAATTGTCATATCTTCCACATTTTTCATTTCTCTCCTAATTTAATAAGGTTTAGAAAAATAAAAAACTTAACATTTTTATGTTTGGGACTGCTCTGTGTGGTTTTGGAGACTGTTGCCCTGTGGGAGCAGGTCTTGAAAGAGGTCAGTAAGTCCCACTGGAAAGGCAGGAATGCAGGTGGCAGGCATGACCTGACAGTAGCGCCAAGGGTTCCCATGGGAAAATCAGGCCTGATAAATACTTTGTGCCCTTTGAAGCTTGCTTTGCTTTGTATAGCCCTGTTGATATAAACTGGATGTTTAAGTTTAAGGCATAAGGAGTAAACTCCTTATCTCATGAAACACATCTTAAAGAACATCTGGAATCAGCATGACTAACAGACCCCAACCTAAGGCAGATTTCTGTGTTCCTTCAATTGTTATCTACAGATAATACCTGTTTTTTGTATGACTATATCCTTTTGACATTGATTGAGGAGCTATGTGTGTATGCTGTATATATGTACACATACCATTCCCAATAAAAGCAGTTTCAGAGAAGGGCTCAGGGTATTCTCCAGTAGAGGGAATCACCACCCCCTTTCCTGCTAGAACAACAGATTGTGTCCAGGATGACTTATTCTTACCCACCATCTGTGGCAGCCGGGAGAGCTCTGCAGGACAAGGCACCCCACACTTTTAGATGCCATTTTTCTGATTATAAAAGTATAAGTGTATTCATTGTAGAATATTTTTAAAATACAAAATGTGTCTGAAGAAAAATATTAATCACTCATGCTGTACATACCTTTGTTTGTATTTTAGCAAACTTCCCTAGTAGGGGTGTGCCTCTGGATGATCCCCATTTCACTAACATGAGCCATTTTTAATATATATTTTATGCAGTTTTTCACTTTATATTATACAGAGAACATTTTCTCATAATCTTAAATAGTATTCAGTAATAGAATGAGTGAAAAAAAAACTGAAAGTCCATAAACGCACCTGAGCATACATAGCATATTAGTATATAAGGCATGCCAATTTATCAAAGAAAAGACATTCTACTCAACAAATGGTAGTTTTTACAATGATTAACCATTAAAAATATTCATAAGATCAGAAATCTAATTTATAACTTGAAAAAATGTAATATTCTAATGTGAAAAACAAAATCACAATGAAGAGGAAAATAAAATGGGTGGCTTGACAATATGTACCAGTGATTATAATGACATTTTATATTTTTACATTTCTTGAAATAATGATGATGAGTTTCTTTCCTAATCAGAAAATAAGTTATTACCATGAAAAAAGAGGGGGAAACATGATGATTTTGTAAACTGATCTTCCAACCCCCCTAGACATGCTTTGTTTCTTTATACTGGTAGCAACATTTACTACTATTGTTAGATCCCAACATACTTTTTTGCACTCCTGTTTTATTTAAATATTTTTTTATTTTTTAGAGGGAAAGGGAGAGAGAAGAGGAAGAGAAACATCAATGTGTGGTTGCCTCTTGAGCGCCCTCTACTGGGGACCTGGCCTGCAACTCAGGCAAGTGCCCTGACAGAGAACCAAACCCGGTGACCTTTGGTTTACAGGCGGGCACTCAATTCACTGAGCCACATCACCCAGGGCTCAACCCATCACTCGTGTTTAATACAAAATAGATCTACATCTAATTTCTTAGGTAATTTCATAGCCATCCTAGAATTATTCAGGCAAAACACTCTTGGTAGTTACATGAAACCACCAAAAAAGGTAGATTTTGATTTATATTGGGTTGGTCAAAATTTTCATTTGTTTTTCTTTTTTTCCATAAGATGGCTCTAGCAATAGCTCTCGTAACATTTAGTTGTCTAACTTCAGTTGAAACAATATTGTTAAACTGTATTTGGACAGCTGTCATATCAGCATATATTTTAAAAAAACATCAACATTGGTAAATTTTTGTGTAGCCATTTTAATATTGAAGATGGAAGAAAATAAGCCACATTTTCAGCATATCATGCTTTATTATTTCAGGAAAGGTAAAATTGCAACTGAAACACAAAGATTTGTGCAGTAGATGGAGAAGGTGCTGTGACTGATCAAATGTGTCAAAACTGTTTTGAAAAGTTTTGTGCTAGAGATTTTGCACTGGATGATGCTCCACAGTTGGGTAGACCAGCTGAAGTTGATAGCGATCAAATCAAAACATTAATTAAGATCAATGTTATACCATGCAGGAGATAGCCGATATACTCAAAATATCCAAATCAATAAAATTATCAGTGACAATGAAAAATGCATCTTTTATTTTATAGAAAAAAACATAGAGTTTTTGGCCAACCCAACTTTCTTTTCAGAAGTCTTACCCTTGTATCTGTCAGGGTACAACTTTTGTTAAACAACTCAAAGTGGCAATTTTTCATGAACAATTTTCTGACAATTGTTTAAAAAATCAGTCAAACATGCAAATATGAAAGAATACCACCATTACTTAATCAAGAAAGAATTTCATAGAATATTATGATCTGGGCCTGCTCCACATCTTACGGGTCACATGATTCTTGTGTTTGCATTTTTGGTGGTGTTGTTTTGTTGTTTCTTTTTTTTTTTAGTTAGTCAACCATACAGTATATTTTCTGTGTACTTAAAAATGAAAAATTATTAAATTATTAAAATAATTTATTAGTGGTTACTATTGAAGAATCAACTATTGAAATGCAGCCCCATGTTCCATGCAATTCTTTGATGGAAATGATTGCAAAGAATAATTTTGGTACCTAACTCAGAAGCACAATATATGAAAACCTCAAAATAAGTTAATTAAAATGAATTTAATTAGTTTATTATAAATAATTTTACACATATATAAAGCAAGAGAGAAAAATACAATAAATGATAGTGCACCTGTCACACAGGTTCAACAATGATCAGTTCTTGGCCAGTCTGTTCTCATCCATAACCCCCTCCCTACACACCTCTCCTCTGGATTATTCTGAAGCAAACTCAGACTCCATATATTTTATTTGCAGATGTTTGTCAATCTCTAAAATATTATAAGGGCTCCTTTTAACTTCATAATGGCAATGCTATTATCATTCTAAAATAATCAACTAATTCTTTAATATCATCAAATATTAGAAGTAAAAAAATTTAAAGAAAGAAAACAAAATAGCACCAACCTATAAAATTGGTGACTTAAAAAATATACTGTATGTGAGGGTCTGTGCTAAGCATCACCAATGTAAAAATGAGTATTGCCTAAAATGCTTAAATTTTTTAGTTAGATTGGCAGACAGAAAATGAAATGCCGTAATAGAGATAAGAATGTAGTGTGCTTTTAGAGAGCAGGAGAAGGGTATCATACCACGGGATGATAGTTGAAGGGCAGAGGAATATTTAAATAGGTGACACCTTATGAGAGCAAATCAATCAAGTGAAGTGCTATGCTGGAATGGCCTCATATCATCTGCGAGAGCTCATTTGGCATATCTCTTCTTCCCAGCTCCACATTCGGGGTCATCACTTTGATAACCTGGTCATGGTGGGACTACTTATACCACAGAAATCAGTAATCCCTAGAGTTAGGTATTTTTCTGTGTTTTTCTTCCTCCCACCCCTGCCAAGAGCTGGATGTTAAACATTTATAAGCACAGTAATAGGTACATGAAAAGGCTTTACAAGTAGAATAACAACTATTGCCAAGGTTCAGAGATAAGAAAGGACATTGAGTGGTTGGTTCATCGACAATGTCAAGTAGATCTGGTGAAATTCTGTTATTAGTACATGGGACATCATTCCTTCATGAGGTACCTGTGGCTTATCTCCTTCAAATTTTTGCTCAAATGTCACTTCCTTGCTTAGGACTATGTGAACCACCCTACCTAAAATTGCTAATGTCCCTCCATACTACCACTGTGTCTTCCTTACCCTGAAGGATGACCTAGAAAGGAATGTACAGGCGTCAGGTGGTCATATCTGGCATATCCCCCTGACCCTGAAGACTGCTTTCCCTTTGGAAAGAGGTATAGCAGAGAAGGGCCAGAAGGGAACCCACTAAAGCTCAGGCTCAGAGCAAGGGTCCTACTTGCCTGGCCAAACTAGGGTTGTGATGTTTATGACGTATTAAGATAGGGTGAATGAGAAAATGAATCTAACAGCATAAACTACAGGTAAAGGAAAGATCTGAATTGCAGTGGGGAAGTGATAAAATGAGAAAGGAAAGAATATGAGAAATATTGCAAAGAATCATTCGTAAAATGTGGTGCCCAAACATGGAAGAAGGAGAGCTCTGACCGACGGAGAGCAGGGTTGCAGAGCATGTCCTTAACTTTCAAACCTGCATGACTAGGGAAATGAAGGTATTCTTAACCAAGGAACTGATTTGAAGGGAAATTAATGCATTTGAAGAAAATAAATGCTAGTAAAGACGCTTTTCTCCCATGGTATTTGCCTGTAAGCATACACAATTCTACCCTTAGGGGAAACCCAGAGATCCATGATCCACTCTCTGAACACTGAAAGACATAATGAGAACTATAAATATAAACTATCTCATCCATCACTTAAACATTATTTTACATTTCCACAAACACATATTATCTTGGTACTTTAAATAAAATCCTTTGGCTGAGCAGCTCTTTTTAGGATATTTAGACATTGCTAGAAGGAGCAATTGCAAGATTTGTATTCCAGTTTTTAATGACTCACTCTGCTTGGGAAATTAATAAAATTTTCCTGTAACTGGTGACAAAATAATTTACATAGTATTCTTTTGAACAAAAATACCATTTAAAAATAGAAATAGAAATACATATGGTCTATGGTTGTCTCAGGTGTGTGACAGCTTGATTAATGTCCTCAGTGATTTATCAGGTACACATAGTGACATGGACATCAGAGGTTACCTAATAATAGTGTATGGATTGGTGACATAGGAAATTAAGAGGGATATGACATAAATACAGCTTCAGTAGCAAAGATTCTAAAACCCATTATTTTCTATGATATCAATTCCTCACTATTCTGTGGTGGGCTAGAAACATACCTTTTTTTCTCCTATATTAAAAAATAATTTATGACTATTTTGAAAATTCATACTTTTAAAATTCATGTTTAAAAGTTAACTTTGAATACATGTTTTACAATTCTTGATGATTTTTGTTTGGTACCACAAATTCAAAAGCCTTCAAATAAAAATATTCTACTTCTCCAGAATAGCAAATCTAAGTTTCTCAGGAAAATAGTGCATATGGATGGGGGTGGTAGAAAAATCTGTATTCTTCTTATGGAATGTTTATGAAAAATGTTCCTTTTAAACCAACATGTTTCCCCATATGGGGAGCCGGTCTGCACCAAAGATGTCGTTGAGCAGCCAGTGAGAGAGGCAGTCTGCCATCTGGTTAGCAGGCGACCGTCAACCACTGTTGCTGAGGGCATCATTAAGCTCAGGCGCTTAGGAATGTTCCAGAAAACAGAAGGACAGTCATTATACCTCATAAGATAAGCTCTTAATACTTACAGACTTGAGTTGTGGTACACTTTTGAAAAATGGATAGTTTAAGAAACTGTTATACAGCTACTTAAAAGGGAAAGGGGGTGATAATCAGGTCCATTTGCTTTAAAATTGTGTTCATTTAGCAATGGAAAACAAGCGCAGAAGCCAAGATGAAACCACAAGTGGTTTTATGACAAGGGATCCTCTGTCATCTAAATCATGGAAATTGGTAGAGATAAAAGTGTCAGGTATCTCAGGAGAGTAAAAACTAATAGAAAGCAGGATAAAAAGCAGCTATATAACTTTCTCCATGTTCAGCTATACATCATTTGAGCAGGAAAGGGAAATAAAACTCCCATGTATTGAGAATACCCTAAGGTCCATTCTGCCCAGTCTGGTCACTGTTACTACATGTAACCACAGTACAGTCACCTGAAAAGACAATAGATGGTGGGACCTAAGAGACCTGGTTTTGACTCCTAGTTTCTCTGCTTACTATGCAAGTTATTTAACCTCAGTGAGCCTCAGTTTTCTCACATGTAGAATGGGACTAATAATGACTGTTGTGAGAATCAAACAGAATAATGTATGTAAGAGTATTTAGTTGGAGGGCAGGAGACATGTCTTGTTTCCCTTTAAGTGTTTTATTGTTAAACAGTAAACAATACATTTTTGCTGAGAATGAATGAAAAAAATTAAAGAGAGGAACATTAAAATGTATGCTGTTCAAATTTAAAACTTTGAAGCATCATGTATTATCATAACATATAGGTGTACTGGCTTAACTTTTAATTGATGGTTTATCTAGTATTTCCTAATGTGGGATATGAGGATCACTGCTGATTCAAATGACTTCAGACAAGACAGGAATAAATGCCTTATGTAAACTACACATATTATTTAGTTTGTGTAATTTCTTTAATAAGTGTTAAAACTAATTTACCTAGATTTCCAAATTCATTTTTCAATGACTGTTGTTCAGAAAAAGGCTACAACAGAGAACATCCTTAATAGCCTGGTAACACCAACGTCCCACTGGAAAAGACAAGGGTAAGATATGAATGAGAAGCATCTGGGAAACTCTTGCTCATGTTACTACCAGAAACTGCTGCTGGTAGTTACTATGTCTCTTCTCCACCTTAGTGATCCACTTGATCACTGTTCAAAAATCTTAACCCATAACCTCCATGTACTTGTTCTCAAGGACTGAATTCCCAGAACTCCCCAAATAAGTGCAAATTCTCTCAGCTATGAAGTCTTGAGCTTGATGTGATCTTTTAGTCTTCCATTATCCTGCTTGTAAGATTATCTGCTTCATCTTATATTCTATCACTTTGGTAGGAAATTCTGTCTGTTCTCTGTTTTCCAAGCTGAGAACCAAGTTATCCAAACTGATTAGATACTGACACACAGCGCCAAACTGACTCCCAAAGACAAGACTCTTTTGGCCCATCCTTGCCTGCGTCCCTGGGTAATCTATTGCTTGATTTGTTTAATACCCCACGACTTTGTGGAACACGACTACTACTGACAGTGGGTTTACTGCACTCATAGCTCTCTAACTCCTTTCACCCCAGTAAGCCCTAGCACACTCTGTCACCTGTTCCTGGGGTAAAGCAAGTTGCAAAACTACAATGTTATTAACAGATGCTCTGATGATGGGAACATAGGGAGGTCTGAGCCTAAGGGGTGCACAATAGTGAAGCAATAGTGGGTGATGAAGCACAGGAGAGCTGGTAGTATTCTTATTGACACTTGACTATATCAAAGATACTTATAAGAGTGAAAGTGAGTTTGAAAACATTTTCATAATTTATTGAGGTATAGTTGACATTAAACTTCACGTTTAAAGTGAAACAAATTAAAACTTTAGATATTTATAGACACTCATGATTCTATCACTACACTCAAGGTAATGAGCAGACCCAATATCCCCAAAGTTTCCTAGTCTCCCCAAATAATCTCTGTCTCCTGCCAAATGCCCTGACTAGGTAACCACTAATCTCCTTTCTGTCCCTGTAGATTGGTCGATATATTCTAGATTTTATATAAGTGAAATCACATATTTACATACTCTTTTTTATTTGGTTAATTTCACTAATCATTATTTTTATATGACTCTATGTTGTTGAGTGGAGCAATACTGAATTTTTTATTGCTAAATAGTACTTCATTGTAGGACTACATGAGGATTAGTTTAATCATGCACCTGTTGATGAATATGTGTTTTGAGTTTGAGGATATTACAGATAAGGCTGTTATGTACATTTGTGCATAAGTCTTTGTATGGACAGGAGCTTTAGTGTTTCCTATAAGTACATAGGAATAGAATGGCTGGGTCATGGGGCAAGCAATATGTTTACCTTTTTAAGAAACTTTCAAATTGTTTTCCATAGTGCTGTAACATTTTACATTCTCACCAGCAATATATAAAAATTCCACTTGCTCCACATCTTCTCTAACATTTGGTATAGTCAATCTTTTAAATTCCAGATAATTCAATATATCTACAGTGGTATTTCACTCTGGTTTCAATTTGCATTTCCCCAATGACTAATCAGGGTGAGCAGATTTTCATGTGCCTATTTGTGATCAGTTTCTCTTCATTGCTGAAATGTCAGTTCAAATCTTTTGCCCATTAATTTTTTTTTCATTTGACAATTGAGAGTTATTCATTCTAGAATAAAATCTCTTTTCAGATAGGTATATGATTTGGAAATATATTCTTATAAGTCTATGGAGAGAAAATATTTTCCTATTCCTAATAGTTTTTAAAAGAACATAAATTCTTCATTTTAATGAAGTCTAATTTATCATGGTTTTCATGTTTTGGTACAACAAAATAAAACCTTTGCCTAATCAAAGTTCCCAAAGCTGATCTCCTATGTGTTTTTCCTAAACAATTTGTAGTTTTGGTTTCACATTTAGGTTTATAATACAATTTTTTTAATGTTGCTACTAGATTTTTTTTTATTTTTAGAAAAAGTGTGGGAGAAAGAAAGGGAGAGAAACATCAATGTGTGGTTGCCTCTCATGTGCCCCCTACAAGGGACCTGGCCTGCAACCCAGGCATGTGCCCTGACTGGGAATCCAACCAGCAACCCTTTGGTTTGCAGGCTGGCACTCAAACCACTAAGTCACACCAGTCAGGGTAGGTTTACAATACATTTTAAATTAATTCTGGTATATGGTACAAGATATAGGGCCAACTTTATTTAATTTTTACTTAATGGATATTCAATTGTTTCAACATGATTTGTGGAAAATGGTGGCATTTCTTCAATGAATTGTGTTGGAGATGAACTGATGGTGAGATTTAACTGGCAATGGCTATAGGCTGAATTGTGAGCCCCTGCCATCTCACATTGATTTTCTGAAGCCCTGACCCCCAATAGGATGGTATTTGGAGATAGAACCTTTGGGATATACTTAGGTTTAGAAGACATCGTAACAATAAGGCCGTTATGATGGGGTCACTGCTCTGATAAGAGAGACACCAGAGAGCTTTTTCACTCTCTCTATAAGTGTATGCACCAAGGAAAGACCAGGTGAATACACTGAACATACAGCAAGGAGGCAGCCATCGGAAAGCCAGGAAGAGAGTCTTCATGAGAACTCAACCTTGTTGACACCCTGTTCTTAGAACTCTAGCCTCTAGAACTATGAGAAAATTCACTTCTGTTGTTCAAGTCATCCACTCTATGATATCTTGCTGTGGAAGCCTGAGCTGACTAAGGCAGCAATACATGTGTGGTGAATTTTGGAGCTCTTTATTCTGTTCCATAGATCTATGTTTCTGTCATGACCTCAATACCACATTGCCTTAGTTACTGTAGCTTTAAAATAAGTCTCAAAGTGTGGTATGGTTAGTCTTCCAAATTTGTTTTTTCCCCTCCTAAAATTATTTTGGCTATTTTAGGTCTCTTAAATTTTCATATCAATTTTAATGTCAGCTTGTAAATTTCCACAATAATGCTTCCTGGGATTTTGACTGAGAAGGCACTGCAGGCATAGCTCGATCCAGGAGAACAATATGGAATCTTGTGACATGAATGCAGTGTATCTTAGCATTCCTCTTGAAAATATGTTGCAGTTTTCAGTATGCAGGTCTTAAAAATCTTTTGTTCAGCTTATCTCTAATTACTTCATGATTTGTGATCCTCTTGTAAATGGGTTTTTAAAATAATTTCTAATTGTTTGTATGTTTTATTAAACTACAGTACATAAGATTATTTACTGATATATTTGAACATGGTTCTGGGAAGCGATGATGAATACAAATCCCCAACATACTGCTTGAAATGTCCTACAAGGAATATTTGTTCTTGCCCTAGTTTATGGAATATGGAGTAAGACAATTATCACATAGCATGTATTTCTAAAATGCCTCCCACTCCCAGTTCATTGTACGAATGAGAAATGTGAGGCCAAATATAGCTGGAAACACTTGCCCATGTGCACACAACCTCAATCAGAATACGTGAGTAAATGTTGCAAAGACAACTTTTGGCAAGAATTTTCAGAGGGCTTTAACACATTTTTTTCCAGACATCACAAGTGATTAGTGTAATGACAAGGAATCTAACTGGTTAAAGTCTTTGTTTCCTGTCCAAAGTGGGATTTATAACAAGCCATTTTCTTCTATACTGCATAAAGGAAACATTGAAAAGCAATCAGTGAGAATTAGAAAGAATGAAAATGACAGAGACATAGAACACTAACCAAATTTATTAACAAGAAAATTAGCTTTAAATAAAATATTTTTCTATTTGTTTTTGAAGACAGTTTCAAATTTATATTGTATTTTCTTATCTTGTGGCAACTGAAGGAAATTATTTGTCTGAATGATGTGTTGGAGAATAGCAATGAGGGATTGAATTGTTCGATAAGTACCTCAATTTTCACTACTGAAAATGACCTTATATTTAAGATAGCAGGGACAAAGAACTCATTTTCTAAAACACTCTGATGTTTCCTCAACCATCTATAAAAATGTGATCCCTCCTATAGAAACAATTATTTGTATAAGCAAGCCAGAAGCCTTCTTCTAGAACAAAAATCCTCTTTCATAAATCCCCTTGCATTTAACAATTTTTTAAACAACAAGTTTTCTAATTTATTTAAAACTAATAGATTTTGGGTTACTATCACTTACTGACAATTCTCGCCTATTATAAGCAAAAGTAACTGCTAGTGATACATCTGAGTCTACAGCACACACTGAAGCATGAACAAGATTATCAAGTAAATTTAAACAACAAAAAATATTTTGTGTAATTAACTTTTATATTTCAGGTGTATTCTTTAGAGAAGGCCAGACAGCAGATGTTCAAATTATGTCAATTAAATTATCTTTGTTGATTTGTGTGTAGGCTGGCTAGAAGTGTTTTCATAATAATATCAATAATTTTGGATATGCATGTTTGGTGTGTGTATGTGTGCATGAATTTTATATGAAATATGGTTTCTTTAAAACCAAGATATTTCCATAAATTCTCTATTGCATTCCTTGACATCAAAGCCCAATGGGCCAGTATCATACCCTTATATAAGACCATATTGTGGATCTAACTGCCTAGAAGAACAGGTAGTTTCTACATGGCTGTGCATTTGGGTTCTATGCTGTGCTGGTCTTCCTCATTCTAATATCCTACTAGAAGCTTCTCATACATTTAGTTTATCCAAGCCAGCCAGGAACAACTGAAGGAAATTATTTGTCTGAATTTGTTGGAGAATAGCAATGAGGGATTGCTATTACAACAGTTGTAAGCACAACAGATTACTAAAATGGCAAAGTACTAAAAGTCAAAGACATCATGGGGATGATGCTGACCTAAATGATCTCAGCATAACTGGAGCATAGATCATGGTGCAGGGTTGTGGGTGATGTGACTGCAGAAGTAATATGGGAATGGATCTCATAGCAGGGGGTGCCACAGGAAGCCTCGGAAAAGTACAGTGACATAAGCCTAATTGTTTTACAGAGTGTTGTGGGGTGGACTGTGTCCTCCCAAGAGTTACGCCAAAGTCTTAAACCCCAGTACCTGTGAGTGTGACCTTATTTGGAAATAGGGTTTTTGTAGATGTAAGCAAATTAAAACACCAGATTAGGGTAGGCCCTAAATCCAATGGACCTGTGTCCATATAAGGGGAGAGAGATTTTGATACAGAAACACACACAGAGGAGAGATGGTCATGTGTAGACGGGGGTGGAAATTGGTATGATGAAGCTACAAGCCAAAGATGTCAAGGAGTGCTGGTAACCATCAGAGGCTAGACAGAGGTATGGAACATATTTTTCCTTAGAGTTTTCATAGGGAACCTGACTAAAGTGACACCTTGATTTTGGACTTCCCTCCTCCAGAACTGTGAAAGAATGAATTTCATTGTTTTAAGCCACTCAGTTTAAGCCACTTATTATGGATATCCTAGAAAATGAATACAGAAGGATCGTCATAACCACACTGTCTGGAATGGATAGGAGGTAAGAAAGAGTGACCAATTAGGAGGCTGTACTGTAATCCAGGTGACAAACTGAATCTGTGGGAGTAACGATGGCAAGATTCAGGTGACGGTGAAAGTTATTTAGGAGGAAGAATCAACAGGATTAGCTTTTGGCAAAGTGGTTATTTCAAAAGAGGAGTCAAGGATAATGTCCAAATTTCTGGTTTGAGAAACACTTATTGTAATAGTGATCATTTGAAAGAGAATAGATTTGAATGGTGGACAGGCAGAAAATGAGTTTTCTCTTGTCCAGGTGCCATTTGAGGTGCCTAAGTGATATCAGAGTGGCCATGCCCCACAGAAAACTGAATGTGGAGCCCAGGGAAAAGCTTTGGGATAAAAATATAGATTATCATGTTGCTGTGACACTTTGTGCTTCTCCTACATTCTTAGTACACTCTTCTCATCGATGTTTTACCTGGAAATCTACAAGAAGGTAATCTGAAACCAGAGAATCAAGAAAGCAGCTCCTTTTGGGGAACACTGCTCTGACCAACAGGCTAACCTTCAGTATTTCTACTTCTCCGTCTTACAGATAGTGTAGTAATACGAAAAAAAGCAACTCCATTTCTTCTCAGACCATTCTACAAAATGAAGCTAACTCTAAGTATGGGTAGCTTTTTGGCTTTGAGCTTTACCCAGAAATACAGGACAATATGGGAAAAAAATCCCACAATGACATTCTGTTGTATTTCACATAGATTATACATTATAATCCTCACAAGAATAATGTTCACTAAAATCCAAATTAATTTTAATCTTCACTAAAACCCAAAAAGAAACAAAACCAAAACCAAGTCTCAAGTTCTGGAAGTAGAAATGGGTTTTAAGGTTAGAGGCATGCACTGGAGCTGGACAGGATGGCTCACAAAAAGGTCAGAGAGGGGTCTGGCCATGGCCCCATCGAGACAAAGACTGAGACCGAGCCCTTCACAGGGCCAGAGTCCTAGAGCGTTTCTATACACAAGATACAAGCTTTAGAAATAACTCTCTGTTGTAAAGCAGGTTTACCCTGACAGAAACAGAAACCTTGCAACTAGAAGATCTAAATTCTTTCTATCCCATCTTTATGGTACAGGAACATCAATTTAAAACCTGACCTTCCAGAGGCAAATATAAAACATAAAAAATAACTCCGCAGAGACACTCCAATAACCTGGCACAAGGGAATCCCTCAGTCCACCCACTCCATTGAAAATGGGCATGCAGTAAACACAAACATACTAAAAAAAGGCCTGTGGGCTATAATAAACCATGCTACAAAGGAAGTCAGCAAATATGACACATGTGAGAATTTGCACCCTAAAGTTGAAGGTAATAGAAAATTTCAAAGAATTTGATATTTTTGAAACAATTAAATAAAGAGATAAAACAAAGAAATAAAATAACTAAAATACTATTAAAGATTTTCAAAGAGAATAATAATGATAATAGTTTACACAGTATTTGCCAGGCATCATTCTAATATGCAGACAAATTACATAGATTATTTGGCTTATTATTCACTTCAATCCTATGTGGCAGATACTATTACCCCATATTATAAACCATGAACCTGAATCTCAGAAAAGTAGAGAAAAGTAAGCTCAAACACCTTATAAATAATGGAGCTGGGATTCGAACCCAGGAAGTCCCATTTCAGGGGTCACAGTCCTAACCAAGCAGAAATTCTACAAATATTTTTTTAAATAGTCATTGGAATCTACTTAGTGGATGGTTTGAATTTAAGTCTTGATACAACTGAAGGGACAAGTAGAGAAATGATTAGTGGATCTGCGAGAATTTGCCTAGATTTCATTACAAACATAGCACAGACAATATGAAGGACATATAAACCTAAAATAGGAAGACAAAGATGGTAAAATGAGGAGGTGACAACAAGTCAGAGAACAGAGAAAATGGGAGAAAAGAAATAGGCAGAGATAATGCTGAGAAATTTCTAGAATCGAGGAAAATGGCATTCTCAGAAGAAAGGAACACACAAGGTATATGAAGGAGAAGTAAAACATATCTGTACTTAGAGTCTAGCAAAAGTGCAGATCAGAGACAGATAGCTATCACAAAAATACAGACATTACTTATGGTGATTTGACTGTGGATGCCAGAGACAATGAAGTAATATTTAAGATATTGAGAAAAAAATAAATGTTAACCTAGATCTCTATGCATAACCCAATGCTCATTCACATAGGCAAAGGCAAAAAGTATAAATAGATCATCTCTGAACAATGACTAAAGGATGAACCCTAAAGGAATAAGCTCAATATAATAAGCAACATTGGGAAAAGTACAGTGGGTTCTCGCTTAATGTCATCAATAGGTTCTTGAAACTGTGGTGAAATGACATATATGGAAACCAGTTTTACCACAGGCTAACTGATATAAACAGGAGTTAAGTCCCAAGGTACCCCATCATTTTAATTAAGCAATGTTGTTGGACAACCTGCTGTAATAGGTAAATGAAGTTACTAAACTTAAATAAGTAGTGTCTGAAAAAATACATGTAGTAGTAATAATGACTAATATCTGAGGATTTACCAACCAGATGAAACTATATACTACATGTATATACAAGTCTAGATAGAAACTGTACAGGAGTAATTTGAAGTTAAGTACATGAAGATTCCTGTATCTTTCAAGAGAAGGATAGAGCCCTTTGTTAGATATACATATTAAAAATTTAAAGATTAATTACTAAAAGAATAGAAAAGATAAAACTTCTAAACTAGATAACACAAATATAATTTGTATGACAGTAGAAGGAAAAGAAAAATGATATATTGACCCCAAATGAAACAGAATGAGATTTCACATATGTAAAATTTTAAACACAAATAAAACAAGCTTTTACATGTTAATGTTTTATATGTACATGTTTATTACACATATTTATGTAAACACAATAAAATTTAGATGCACAATCAGTGAGGATTCATACAACCAACTCTAGGATGAGGATTTTGGGAAGGAGGGAAAGCACTGGTGGAAGGTATCAAAGAGAATCTGGAGAAATAAAGACTTCTGAACAGACTTAGCTGATTTATTTTTGCATTCACAAGGGCAGAGCTTGGCATGTAGTGCAGAATTATGGGCAACAGCTGGGATAGCTCCTGGAGAAATGGGCCTTGCTCACTGTGGTTTGCTATTAAATGCCACCACTTAACGAGGGTGGCCCAGAGCTGCACTTGGAATCCAGGGATCTGTTCCAGTTGAAAAGAGGCCACATTTCAAGAGAAGCGGAGTCTGTGCCCTTGGGAAACTTAGAGATCATCTAGTTCAATGAGCTCAGTTTACAGATTTTCAGAAAAGAGACTCAGAGAAGTTAACTGGCTTGCTCAGTTATATAATCAGTGAGTAAGTAGTTAACTCAAAATCTAATGCTACGCCAATTATATCAAGTGTTCTAAACTTTAGTCAAGAAGTAGCAGAACATTGTTGGAATTGGGGATGGTAATATAATGATAATGGTGATGGATGCTGATGTTACTGATAATGATAATGAACATAAAGATTATGGCGGTAGTGATGATAGCAGCAGGCTTTTTTCAAGCACTAATCTACTAAATTCTAGCTAGTCATTCAAAGGCTTTAGAAGTATCCCCTTGATTACTTCTCACAGTAACTCAAAAAGTTAGAGACAATCATCATTTCCATGTCAGATGAAAGAAGGAGCCTCTCAGGGTCTCATAATTTATAAATGACAGAGTGGATTACAACCCAGGCAGTCTGACTTCTGAGCTGAAACTCTTAACCATATGCTATGCCAAAAACTCAAATATAAGGAGGAGGTGCAAGAGGAAGCTCGATATTATATCTCTTGGGTTCATCTTAGTCTTAAATATTTCTAATTACTACAGATCCAAATGGCTTATCAATTGACACCATCTGATGCCCATGTGAATTCCATATGGTTTCAGGTCAGGTAGAGCTCTTGAAGCAATAGTAAGTTAAGTGCAGTTGGATTGATACATGAGTATTTGGGATAAACCTGAACTAATTTCTCTTAAATACAATTTTACTTTTCATGTGTATAAGGAAGGAGAACTTTTGTAAAGAGTAAAACATTTTGCCCTTTCTCTGGTGTAAAAAAAATCCTTATCATAGAAAAAAATAATGCTTTAGCCAAACAACAATGAATAATTTGCATGATGTCAACCAAAGTGAAAACAATGTGACCCAATTTTTTCTCATAATGGGATGCTATTGATTAATAAATGCTCACAATATAGATTATAGGTTGGTTAGACTTATGGCTGTACTGTCTCCATCTGATAAGGAAATAAAACATTACTTCTAGAGGCAGAACTATACAGTGGAGTTCTGGTGTTAGGTTAACTGAGGTCACATTTCTGCTCATTCAATTATCTACCGTATCTTCAACACTGGAATTGGGCAGTCTGAAATCTACAGGAATGGTCAAGATACAAAGAAATGGGAAGGTATTTTGTATTTATGGCTAAGAATAATCAACATTGTTAAAATGGCCATGTTACCTAAAACAGTATATAGATTTAATGCAATCCTTATAAAAATCCCAATGGCATTTTTTACAGAAAGAGAACAAAAAAATCATCTAATTTGTATAGAACTACAAAAGACCCTGCATAACAAAGAAATCCTGAGGAAAAACCAAACCAAACCAAACAAAAGCAAAGCTAAAGGAATCAGACTCCCTGACTTCAAACTACACCACAAAGGTATAATAATAAAAACAGTAAAGTATTGGCAGGAAAACTGACAAGTAGACCAATAAAACAGTATTCAGAGCCCAGAAATAAACCCACAGGCAAGTAATATATAGGCAAGTAATTTTTGACAAAGGAGGAAGAAACACACAATGGAAGAAAGGAAAGCCTTTTCAATAAACAGTTTTTACAAAACTGGAAAGCCACATGCGAAAGAATGAAACTAGACTACTATCTGACACCACACACAAACATCACAGTGATTCAAATGGATTAAGGACTTTTATGACCTGAATCAATAAAATACAGAGAAGAAAACATAGGTACCGAGCTTATGGAGCTTGGTTTCAGAGGAATTTTTGTGAACTTGTCTCCAAAGAAAAGGGAAATAAAAGGAAAAATAAATAAATGGGACTACATCTAACTAAAAAGCTTCTGTACAGCAAAAATTTCAAAAATCACCAACAACAAAAAGGCAACAAATTAAATAGAAGCTATTTGCAAACAATACCTCTGACAAAGGGCTAATTTCCTAAATACATAGAAAATCTACGCAACTCAACAAACAAAAAAAGAAAGAATCCAATTAAAAAGTGGGCAGAGAACCCAAATAGACACTTTTCCAAAGAAGATATGCAGAAGGGCAACAGATGTGGTTTTTTAAATGCTCAACATTACTAGTTATAGGAAAAATGTAAATCAAAAACATGAGATACCACCTCACAGCTGTGAGAATGGCTATTATCAATAAGGTAAGAAATAACAGGTATTGGAGAGGATGTGGAGAAAAGGGAGCCCTTGTGCACTGTTGGCAGGAATGTAAGCTGATGCAGTCACTATGGAAAACAGTATGGAAGTTCCTCAAAAAGTTAAGAGCTGAGCTACCATATGACCCAGCAATGCCCCCTCTGAGTATCTAGACAAATTGTTCATAATACTTATTCATAAAGACATCTGTACCCCTATGTTGTCTGCAGCATTATTTACCATAGTCAACACATAAAAATATGTCTTATGCCCTTTGTGTCCTCAGTGCCCTTTGACAGACGAATGGATGGAGAAGATGCGGTGTATATAGCCAATGGAATACCACTCAGCCAAAAAAAAAAAAAAAAGATAAAACTTGCAACATTTGTGACAAGGTGGATGGATCTTGAGAATATCATGCTAAGCAAAATAAGTCAGAAAGATATGTACAAGAACCATATAATTTCAGTCAGTGTGGAATAGAAAACAAGAAGCAACAAGTAAACAAAGAAAAGAAACAAATTCATACATACAGACAACAGAATGGCAGTTACTAGAGGAAAAGGGAGTAGGGAGGATAAGCAGAGTAAATGGGGTCAAGTATATGTTGACCAAAGACTAGACTTCGGATGATGAGCACACAATAGAGTATATAAAAGTCACATTATAAAGTGGTACACCTGAAATTTATTCATATAATGTTATTAACCAATGTTACCCCAATTAATTTAAAAAATTTTTAAAGATGTTCAAGAATTTATTTCAGTATTACTAATTTACCAATATTTTAATGATCTACTGAACATTCTCATGAAAATAGAAAAATGCCCACTACATATAAATTTTATTTGTGAGAAAACAATTGGAAATGCTATGTTATATACATACAGAGAACATAAACTATAAAATTTATCTTTTAAGTATAAAAATCATTTGATACTTAAATGATACCCAAATGATTTTTTGTAATAGCATAGCTATTACACAAAAGAATATATAAAATTGCCCAAAAGACTATATCCTGAAGTTATAAAAAATTTAAAGATATTTAGAGGGGGAAAAAGTGAAACAAATCAATCTGATACGTGAAAAGTTTAAATTTCTTATGTGAAACGTTAAAATTCAAAGAAAAGGTCAAAATAGGAGGACATGGAGACACTGAGTGAAAAACAGAACATGGATATAGAACATCAAAACATTACAATGTCAAATAATCAAACAAGGAAATAATCAAGAAGGGTTGACCTAATAGGCTTCCTTCAATTGAATATAATTATAGAGATTTAAAGAGGAATATCTGATTGATAGAAATAAAAAAACAGCAGCTCAGAGGTCAAATCGTTTGCAGAAATGTTTTGTTTGCTTGCAGAGCTTCTTTTTTAAAAAATCAAGTTACAAAATAACACTTCATATATTTTTAAATACCTAGTTTTTTTCTGCCTTCCCTAAAAAAAAGAAAGCATAGCAATGACCTGGAGGACAGTAATTGCTATTCTTATTACAGAAGACTTTCTAGTTTGCTACCAGTTTTACTCACCTTATTTTTACTCATTTACATTGCCAGCCTGACCCCTATAGTCAAGTGAGTTCATAACCCCTTAGTCACCTTAAAGCAGGGGTGCCAAACTCATTTTCACTGGGGGCCACATCAGCCTCGTGGTTGCCTCAAAGTGCCGAATATAATTTTAGGACTGTATAAATGTAACTAATCCTTAACTAGGGGCAAGGAGCCCGGCGCTGCCATGGGGTAGAAACAAGGTGCCAAGCTGGATAAATCAAGGTGGAGGGCCAAATTCAGCCCAAGGGCCTTGTGTTTGCCACTGTGCCTTAAAGCAAACACAAGTAGTGGAAGTGATCAATGGCACAAGGGATTGCAAAATTGAGCATCATTAGAGAGGCTCATTTGTTCATTCATTCATTTGTTCATTCAATATAAACATGTTGAGTATCTGAAAAGTGCCAGATGCTGAGCTCAGAGCAAAATAGAAATATTTGGAACTTCCATTCATCAAAAGGAATATGCTGTCATAGACCTGGATGTATAACAAGATGTATGTAATGGAGAGTTGAGGACCAAACACTGGTGAATTTAGGAAGTGAAATGAAAAATTTAAAGATTGTTAACAATTACAGGGATGTTAGAGGATGGGAAATTTAAAGAAGGAAGGGGGTGCTCAACAGTGTAAAACTGTGTCTGACGAGTGAAGTCAAGTGAAGATGAAAGAAAGATGGTTCTTTGGTATAAGCAGCAAATCCCTGGTGACATTTAGGAGTTCACTTAGAGTAGACTGATAAAGCCAGATTGAGTAGTGACAAAATAATATTAATGAGCATGAGAAAGAAGGAGATGGAGGTAGGCTGGGACTGGGTGTTCAGGGTAAAGGTGTTGGTGCAGTGAAGGAATGGCCAGTGAAGAGGGCTGAGTATGCTCAAAGAGAGTTTTAACCACAGATAGCTCACAAGAATGAGCATAGGCCAGAATGAATTCACTCTAGATGGAATACTATTAACTTAAATTTTGACATCATAGCAAAATTTGATATCTTTTTTTATAAATCATATCCTCAAGTTTATTGCTTAAGACACATTGTAGGAAGGTGTTTTCATCATAAAAGCTTTCTTTAATTGGCACCAAAATTCAGTAACAATAAGCTACAAAAGAAAATCTGTCAACTCTCAATTATGTTTTATTTTCTGGTGTTCCACTTGTGATCTCATCAGAAATGATTGAAAATGTTCCTGCTTCTTTGGCTCTGCAGGAAATCACAATTTCCATGGAGGCATTTAGTCTTGGACCAATGAAATCAGGTGGCATTATTCTCTAGAATCTTCTGCATGTATAATAATCAAGGGAAAGAAAGATGAAACTACAAATGATATATTTGTGCATTTTATACTAGGAAGATGATTTTTACTGCATTCTTTTGTGCATCTTCATCAGATAGGATCAAACAAACTCAGTAAAAGAAAGTCAAATGCATTTAGTTCTAAATTTTCATAAGATGATATGGCCTGAGTAAGATGACATCAAAATGACTGCTTCATTTCTGTAGCTGCGGAAGAAAATAAGACCTGGGAACAAATTGTGGCTTAAAAAATAAAAACTCCTTACAGTGAAGGGATTAAGTCAACCTTGGTAGTTACAAAACTGTCACAGGGATGTAAAGTACTGCATAGGGAATATAGTCAAAATATAATAACTATGTATGATGCCAGGTGGGTACTTGGAATATTGGAGAGACCTCTTTGTATATGATCGTCTAACCACTGTGCTACACACCTGAAAGTAATACAAAATAATACTGGACCCTGACAGATGTGGCTCAGATGGTTGAGCATAGTCTTGCAAAGTGAAGAGATCACCAGATGGGATCCAGGTCAGGGCACATGCCCAGGTTGTGGGTTCTGCCCCTGGTCAGGGGGTGTGCGAGAGGCTCATCGATGTTTCTCTCCCTTTCTTTCTCCCTCCCTACCCCTCTCTCTAAAAATAAATAAATAAAATCTTAAAAAATAATATTGAATATAAACTGTATTTGAAAAATAAAATTAAAAACCTCAAACTACTTCTTTACAGTACTTTTAAGCAAATTGCTTATAATATAATTTTTAAAATAAA
This sequence comes from Trachops cirrhosus, assembly GCA_028533065.1. Lineage (NCBI taxonomy): Eukaryota > Metazoa > Chordata > Mammalia > Chiroptera > Phyllostomidae > Trachops > Trachops cirrhosus. The sequence goes on from CM052542.1 coordinate 125,346,685, forward strand.
GGCACAATTTGAAATGGAAGCAAAATCGTTCCAAACATTTTAGGAATATGTTATATCCTACTATTGTTCCTTTCTAGTAGACATTTCTGTACCTGGAATTTGATGCAAAAATAAGTGCTTATTGGTTGTTTCTTACTCGGGTTGCTTATTATGTGTACGGCACTGAACTCTGTATCTGTACACACTGATCATTGAGAGGCGGTGTTTGTTGGAAAATAAGAGTAGAACACCCAAATGTATCTGTCATGCTAATCATGAGTTCTGCTTATTGAGTGGTACAGAGTCAGCTGAGTTTTTCTTCCATTGTATATGGGAAAAAATCCCAAATGCTTACTTCTTGAGGTCTTACATTCCAAGTAGAGTTTCAGTGAACTTGCAGTACACCACTCTGAGTCCATCCTTTGGAGCCCATGCTGAGTGAATCTGGGTATGCATAAATTACCTCCATGCTCACCTCCTCCTCCATCTCCATTACCATAACCAGCAGTAACAACAATCAGCCAGAGGTGAATCCCAGAAAGTCCTCACTACCTTCAGAGCTATTGTTTGTACAATCAGGTTTAGGGGATTCCAAAATTTTCAACCATCTTTCTGTGATTCTGAGCAAAACTGTTGTACAAAGTAAGCTTAACAGAGACTTTCCCTCTCTTTCAGAGTCTTTATAGAGATTGCAGTTAAGAAACATAAAGCTGAGAAATTTTCCTATTAATGTAAAAGTTACTTATTACAGAAGTTAACCACCAATCAATCCTAGAACCTATCTAAACAAAGTACAATTCCAGCCAGAAATAAATAAAAATGATCAAGAGTTCATATCTGTTATTAGGATCAGCACTGAAGAGCCTATATTGTTAAGACAGGAATATCTTTAAGATAGGAATTTATATAGTACTTAACCCAAAACTGTCTAATGTTTGATCTACTTACCCCTGCAAGGCTTTCTCTCCAAACCAATCTCCTTTTCCTAAAGTTCTAAGAAAGATTGGATCTTCACTTGGTGATTCTTCACGAGTGACATTTACCTACAAATAGAAACAATGAAAGTCTATATCCTCTGAATACCCTGGATGATCAAATGAACACTAATTGATCATGTTACTTATATCTCTCTTTTAAATTCATTTTTATGGGAAAAACAGGTATATTATCACTAACAGGGCCAAAGAAATGATCTCCAAATATTTTTGATACTTTCAAGTTGTTTTTAAATAATAGTGAATTATTTAGAAATTTGAATTTCATTTAAACCTCATCCTCATTCCCATTTCCCACCTCCTATGAGACAACTATTATAATAAACTAGTGAACATTTCTCCTTTTTTATGTGTTTACGTGCATGTGTTTTTAAAATATATGAATAGCATAATATGGTATGTATCATTTTGTGACTTACTTTTTTCTCACATTCTTTTAATTATTTATTCCATGCTATTAGATATAAATATAGTCCATCCACTGCCTTCTTGTCCTCTGTACATTCCCTTATTCATCCATTTCCTTGTACATGGACATTTATATTGTTTGCATTTTTTTTTTGCTGCAATGAACATCTCTCTACATTACTCTACATGCACATCTTATTTTCTCTAGGACATGTTTATCTCCTTCCTTAAGAAAAATTCAGCCTTCATTAAAACACCAGTCACATTTTCACGAAGTATTCCTGCAGGTCTCTAACTGAATATATTCTTCATGTCCTCACAATCCCCATGTTTCATTCACCAGTATTTCTTATTTAAAATATATAGGAATTACATATATGTCTTTTTAAAATCATAATAAATAATATGCCCTTCAAAGAAATGGATATTTATTTGGCATTCTCTACAATTTCTAATGAACACTTAATAAAGAGTCATAAATTGTATGAAAAGAAAAGCTTCCTTACTAAGAAGATATCTTGGCCCATACAGGACTGGTGAGTTGAGAAACAGTCTGGCAGAAGGCAAGGAATGCAGGAAGTTTTACCTTTGTGTTAATGTCCTACCCACTTTGGTCTACAAATATTCATAATACTGGCTCCATGTCACCCAGAAAAGTTCAATACCTAAAATACATATGCCTGGAAAATGAAGTAGAAAAACTAATTTCTTGAGACAATGATAGATACTTAAATACATTTAAAAATATTATGCTTCAAGGTTTTGACTTTACAGATTGAATATCAAAGACCAGAATTTTTATAAGTATCAAGAAGGTCTGTGAAAGGTGGAAGGAATTCAATTATTATTCTTCACTGATCCATTTGGCTATTCATCCACACAGTGTTTCAAACCCATGGAAATACAGTTTTTAACAATGTTATCACTAAGCTGTATCACAGAGATGCTCATTGGCATGTTGAAGAGGCTTTTACAGATGTGTATGGAAATACCCTAGCACAGTGATTCTCAAACTTTGGTGTGTGTTTGGCCGGGGGAGGGGGAGCTGTGGAGGGAGCATATATTTAAAATAAAGGTTTCTGAGGTTCTGATGCAGTGGGTTTTAGAAATGTGAATTTGAAAAGTTTAATGTACAGACCAATCTTTGATAAATGTTGATACATCGTTAACTTTCTGAACCTTGGTTTCCTCATCCTCACAATGAAGCAATTTAACAAAACTATTTCAATGTCTTCCCCTGGCTGTTTAAAAATGTCAATGACTAAGGTATACTATAATGTAAGTTAAGCTCATTAATTCAAAATTAGATATAAGGATATATTACATAACTGTACATTTATGATTTGATTAATAAATATCTATTAGAAATTCAAAATGGCAGATTTAAGCAGGCCATGGGGAAATTTAAGTGTATTTTAAAATGTTCTTTAAAAAGATGTTATTGAAATGCACCAACAGACATAAAAAGTGGGCCATCTACAGAATAAACCACTTTCTGCTTATATGATAAATGTGAGGAGAAACCTAACTAGTCAAAAATATGACATGAAAAAATATGCAGCTCAAAGAATAAGAATAAAAGCTTTCCTTTAAAGTTGTAATTTCCATAATTATTCTTTGTATATATAATGAATAATTAATTCTAAATGTGAAAAGACAACAATAATGGACACTTGCATCTTTAATTCTGAAGACATTTCAGTGTAGAAAAGGTTAAATATAGAGAGATAGCCTCTGTCACCCTGGCCTGTGTATTTATTATTTTCATTAAATCACAAAGTACTCTATGACCCACAATGCTATAAGAAGGAACCGGCTATGGAGCCTTAAAGATAACAATTATTCTACTTGGACCCATGTGACTTGGCCAAGTTGTCCAAAACAGGAGAGGCTTATCATGGGGTGTGCACATGTGCACGTTGTGTGTGAACTAAGTGAGAAAACCTATCAAAGTTCCTCGTAATAGTAAGTGCCCCAAAAAGTCACTTGTGTTTTCTATATTTTTCCCTGTCTTCTATTTCTCTAACTTCCTATATCAGAAATTCCATGCATTTGATTGTAAAACAATTATCTCTTATAACTATTTCTCTTTTATCATTGCCATAAAATGCTATTTAGATCATTAACTTCTAGTTCTAAGTAAATAAAAGAAAGCATGTATATTTTTATGTTAACTTATCTATATATTAATTTTCTGTAAGACATATATGTAGCCTTGTAATTTACATTTTTAAAACTATGTAATTTTTATTTTTTGGTTATTATATAAATTATGCATTTATTGTCAGTATAGTCATAGCTCATAGTGAATGTATGAGAATATATTGCAATGGAATATGAAATCAAATGAATAGCAAATATATGTCTTAAATATGTGTCTCATTAAGCATAGCATTTCAGGAAGAATGCATGTTAAAAATATGAAGGAAAGACTGAATTAACAGCAAGATGAGTCTATTTCCTTTTTATCTTTCTTTCTAGGCTCTGGTGTTTCTCATTCTCTTTTTAGCAATTTTTCCAGTTTTATTGAGACATAATTGATATACAACACTGTATAAATTTAAGGTGTACAGCGTAATGATTTGAATTACAAATATCATGAAATTATGACCATAATAAGTCTAGCTAACATCCATCATCTTGTATAGACACAAAAAAAGGAAGAAGGAAAGAAATTTTTTCCATCGTGAGGAGAACTCTTAGAATTTATCAACTTTTAAGTATATCATACAGCATTGTTAACTATAGTCATTGTTATATAATACATCCTTAGTAATTATTTATCTCATAACTGGAAGTTTGTACCTTTTTCCAAATAGGAATTAGACATTTAAAAGGGACACATAAAATTAATCTCTAATTCCAAAACCTTCAATAAACAATATGAGTGTGCTCAACCAACACATTTAACCAAAAACAATTTAAAAGAAAAATAAAAAGTTTTAGTACAGACTCAGTGGGTTTTATACACAAAACAATGTTTATTATAAATAAATCTGGATTTTATAGACTTGTGGGGCAGACCCAGAATGGAGAATAAGGGTTAGTCAGGTGAACATTTTCTTACCTACCTAAGGAGTCTCAAAACCAAAGCATTTTCCTATCTATGTGATTAATATATTATCAAACTGAAGAAGGCAATCCTGACTGGTGTGGCTCAGATAGTTGGGCATCATTCTGCAAAGCAAAAAGTTGCCAGTTTAATTCCCGGTCAGGCCACATGCCTCGGTTGCAGGTTTGGTCCCCAGTTGGGGCATATATGAGGAGC